>REGO01000322.1:1528272-1620452 GCA_010120015.1 Rhombomys opimus
AAAAAAAATGGGCTTAAGGATGAATAAAAAAAGAGCTCTGGAGGAAGTGAAGTTTGAACAGAAAATAGAATAAAGGCCTAAAGCAAAGAAGGAAGATATAAGATGGACATAGAACAGTCCATTATCAGATTATCCTAGAACTGCACCTGGCCTCGAATCCAGTCAAAGGAGAAAAATTACAAAGGCACCCTTCCAATTTATATGTAATCTCAGTTTCTTAGTTTGCTGTATGTGAGAATATATTTCCATAGCATAAACATATTAAAGTCACTAAAAAGTCTTAAAAACAGAACTGTTTCTTTCAGTGTTCTAAATGTATCACATGATGTTCAGCTGTTCTATAGAGATTCACATGCACTGTTTGTGTAACACTTAGAAACAGGGGGAATCCCCAAATGAGTTTATTCTGATGAACAACCATAAACTTCAAATGAAGCTAAATGTTTAGCTGTTTCATTGGAACCACAAAAGGGAAGAATTTGTGGTGGCCTTGTTATCTGATGTCATCCAGTTAAGAATTCTGGGCTTTCCAAAGGCATCATGATATCACAACCTGTAAGCATGACTTACTGGTGGGAAAGGAACAGGGTTAGTTCTATTTGTGGTGCTCAAAATCGACTTTAAAGCCCAGGTTAATACTTGAAAATTTATCCCAAGGACACATGCTTTCAGTGGGGTCAGAGGAGCTGAACAAATGCTCTCAAATCCTTGCTGACATTTCCAAACTCCAAATATCCCTTCACATTCTTAAGGTCCCCTCTGGTACTCCCATAAATTTAATCATTAGGGATGTATGGAATTATGAAGCTATAAATAAAATTCAATATCGGAATTCACCTATCTCAGCCCAGGCAGCTTAGGAAAAAATGTCCAAAATTGAACTGGGAAAATGGCTCAGGAAGTGAAAATACCTATTACATAATAGTAGCTTCAATTTCCATCCTGGTAACCACATAAAGAGCTGCCCTTTGCCCAGTGCTAGAGGTTCTGGGGAGCAGAGGAAAGTGGCTCCCTGGCTCTCATTGGTTAGTTACCCTTACTGACCAATGAGTTCTAGGATCAGTGAGAGACTATTTCACAAAATAAGGTAGAGAGCAATCAAGAAAGACACTTTACATCAACCCTGTTTCCACATGCCCACTGAAATATGTTCTTGCTCCCATCTACACAAACACAAATGGCGCCAAAACACATACAACATATACATACGGGAGCCAGAGAAAGAGAGCCAGAGGAGGAGGAAGAGAAATGAACAGGGAAGGATGGAGGGGAGGAGTGAAAGAGAGAGAGAAAGAGAGATCTTAAATTACAAATAACTCTGGTCATAAATTTCATATAGAGACAGAATCAAAGTGGGTGTGGGTGGAAATCAGCTAGGACATGCAGTCAGTTGTACGGCTGTGGTCTATAAACACAGAGAAAAGACTAGTTGGACCTAACGTTTACTTAGGTGGTAAACCATTTTCTTCCAAACAGGAAGTATTCGCAATCTTGATGTGGAACCTTATGTATGGAAACTTGTTGGGAAGTATTGTCACTGCACATCTGTTTTGTAAGATGAGTTTTATTTTCTTCTAGGTGTACACTTATATGTCTCTTTGTGTGTACGTGTACTTGTGTGCAGGTCGGTGCTCATGGGAGATCTGAAAATGGCATCTAAGCTCATGGACCTGGAGTTATACTGTTAGGAACTACCTGATGTGTGTGTTGGGAAGCAAACTCCACTCCAAATGTTCTTTGGATCCACCTCTCCAGCCCTCACAATTTCTGTATATATGTTGAGCCACAAAATTCTTGGTCTACAGGTTTCCAGAACTGAAATAAGCCTCAAATAATTAAATACTTCCTAGCTGTGTTCCACTATTAGAGCATTAGTGCTTGAAAGTCCTAGTCTCTGAATGACCTTTATACATATCCCAGGAAACATGAAGTCTGCAGTCTTCTCCTTACCCCTTTAAAGTACCATTTCAGTGCTTGGGAAACATCACCTACCAGTGGCATCATTCTTTCTCATGGTGTGAGAGCTGGCTATCCTAGTTGTTTATGTAAATCATGAGCATCATGACCCAATTCCACCTGAGAACTGCATTGTATAAGCTAATCATTTATGCCGAAGATGCATGAAGTGGCTGTAAAATTGAAAAAGTAAGATGTATAACATGCTTTATTTATATTAAACATTTCATTTAAATTTTCCTTAATTCCCTCATTCTCTACTGATTTCTGCCCTAAAATAATCACTTGGTCTATATATTAGAGTTCCGAAGAGGAACAGAGTGAAAGAGTAGGTATCTACTACACAGATAATTTGTTAGGTTGGCTTTCATGGTAAGGGCTGGGAGTCCATCAATGGCCATCTGCAAGGTAGAGATTAAAGAGCTTCTCAGTGTAGGATCCTGGACTGCCTCAGCAGTCCCATTTGGTGATAAAAGCCTGGAGATACCTGTTGAGCCATTCTCTTCAGTCACCATTGGAAAGTTAAAGAAACTGGGTTCATATAACAGCAAAGGATGACAATAGCAGTGGCAACAAAGATCTGGATACATTAAGCAGAGAGAAGCAGAGGAGGCTGGCAAGGAACATTGCTTTCCTTTCCTTGAACTTGTTCACAACCAGTAACTCTTTATATCCACTGCGTTGGAGAGACTTCCTCCTCTGTTGACCCTTCCTGGAAAGGATGCCTGAGTTTGTCTCACTCCCACATTGCTTACTTGATTCCATGTTCAACCAAACTCATAGCTATCACACTGCATAAGCAGTAGAAATAAATACAAAATATAATCGCAGGGAAGACCTCCCCCTCAAAAACACTTGAAATCTGGTTATATCTTGATGCTTTTTAAATTCTAAATCCTCACAGAGAATGTACTAACCCATAATGTTACACAGAGGGCACTTGCTATATTTTGCTTTATAATATTCATTTATCCATGATGAGATGACAATTCATGTATTTGTATTTATTATTCATTTATATATTTAAAAAAGAAACCTAATGGCTGAGTTTGTAGCTCAGTAGTGAAGTCCTTGTATATTAATTAGGCATCAAATGGCAGACACACAGATTGTGTTCAGTTTATTATGATTAGAAATTTTACTCATACTCTTTGGCATCCATACACGTCGCACTAGTTACATGGCAAATGGTTTAGTTTGTCGACACCTTATTAAATTGTCTTTAAATTTTTGATAAGTTTTCTTACCCTGCTTTTAGAGCCTACCTCATGCTGCGTCTTGTGTGTATTGCCTACCTGGGACCTAAGCACTTTATCCGGAGAGTGTGATTTGATTAAGAAAACAGAACATATGATAGCATGCTATTTATTTGATTGAAATGGCCTGTCCCGGCTATGACAGCTGACAGCAGAATTTGTATCTTCAGTTCACACGTCTGCCGTGGATTGCTTCAGTGACTACCAGAGCTCTGCTGCAGGGTCTCAGGCCCTCAGTGAAGCAGTCGGCCTTTTTAGCAAATCTGCATGGTTAATTTGCTTTAAATTAGTACCTGCACATACATGGGATGCTGAGTACACCTCCTGGCTTTTTGCTGCAACTCATCAGAATAACCCAGATGCTCTGGAGATTCACAGACTTACCTTAAATTCTGTGAAAGGTTTCCTAGCAAGTAGTCCCTATCTCTGGAAGACTTGCAGCTTGAACAACCTCAGCTTAGTTGTATTTTATAAATATCCCCTTTCAATAGCCTTCCTTAGCCTTGAGCTTTGACAAAGGGGGATTATTCATTTTCTCGAGTAGTAGATTTCTGCATGCTACAGATATTTTTTTGGGTGTGTGTGACTTTGCTCAGTCTTGAACCAACTATAGAATATTGCCTCCATGGTCTCTTGTGGACTCCCTAAACCAAGGCACACGCATCTGTTTAAGGCTCACCTTTATAGCACCTAACAATATGGTGCGAACTCCACTTTGCTTTCCTCATTTGTTCCTTGATGACTCTTCCTGTCAGTGTCATTCACCTTTCCTTTTTATCTGACTGTTGTAATCAACTGCTATTATGGATTCTAAGGGTTGTTCAACATTTCTATGTCTTTGATAAGTTCCCTGGAGAACAGAGTAAGGACTTGTGTTTCTTTACATCCTCTCATTTAATGTGCAACATGGGCCACTGCTATAATAGGAGATCCTCAAATATTAATTCTTCAAATTGATTTTTATCTAATGCAGATGTATGGCCTCTACAGTTTCTGTGTTCTTAGCCTTTGCAGATTTTATTCAACATAAAAATATGTGTCTTTGATTTATGCTTGGCTTAGTATATGTACTTAAATGCAAGAGGATTATTATGGGTAGACATTTGAAAATGAATAATGGAAATAGAGACCAAAATGATTTCTCCAAAATTA
Source organism: Rhombomys opimus (assembly GCA_010120015.1). Taxonomy (NCBI): domain Eukaryota; kingdom Metazoa; phylum Chordata; class Mammalia; order Rodentia; family Muridae; genus Rhombomys; species Rhombomys opimus. The sequence continues at coordinate 1,532,637 of REGO01000322.1, forward strand.
CAGGTATCATTTTGACATAGGCATGCACTCACTTGCTCTCATAGTTGCTGAACAATAAGTGTATAGTTGTTATCTTACCCTATAAATAAAGAAATGGATACATATGAAGATCAAACAATTGCTCCCAAGTTTCTGTCATTTGACATCTGGCTCAACATCAATGTAGTTGCTTGAATGTAGTGCATGAATCATTTTTCAGTTAACTGGTACTTCTCATGGACTCTGTGAACTACTGTTTTCAACCATTGAAGAAGACAGAACTTCAGCAGCAGGAATATGAAGCATTGAAGAAGGAAGGAAAAAAAAAGAGGGAGAAAACAGGTAACAGGACAGGAGCCTACCACAGAGCGCCTCTAAAAGACTCTAACTAGCAGTGTATCAAAGCAGATGCTGAGGCTCATAGCCAAACTTTGGGCACAGTGCAGGGAATCTTATGAAAGAAGGGGGGATAGAAAGACCTGGAGGGGACAAGAGCTCCACAAATGAAGCAACAGAACCAAGAAATTTGGACACAGGAGTCTTTTCTAAGACTGATACTCCAACCAAGGACCATGCATGGAGGTAACCTAGAACCCCTGCTCAGATGTAGCTCATGGCAGCTCAGTCTCCAAGTGAGTACGCTAGTAAGGGGAACAGGGACTGTCTCTGACATGAACTCAGTGGCTGGCTCTTTGATCACCTCCCCCTGATAGGGGAGCAGCCTTACCAGAGGCTGGACAGTGCAGAGGAGGACAGTGCAGCCAGTCTTGATGATACCTGATGGGCTAGGGTCAGAGGGAAGGGCAGGAGGACCTCCCCTGTCAATGGACTTGGAGAGGGGAATGGGAGGAGATGAGGGAGGGAGGGAGGGTGAGATTGGGAAGGAATGAGTGAGAGGTAACAGCTAGGATACAAAGTGAATAAACTGTAATTAAGATAAAAATATAAAGATTAAAATGAAAAACACTGATAGACTTCTTTTTGCATCTGTCCACAGAGCATGCCCTTGCCACCTAACTTAAAGATTCACTCAGCAAATTGTAAGAACATCTGGGCCTGTATGGGAGTTGCCATCACCATTGTTATGGATGAACAATGGGTACTCAAAGCTACCCTCATTGTGAAGAGGGCAGAGGAAGACTTTCCACAGAAGTGACTCCAAACCCAGCTTTTAAGTGAGGTTATACCTGAAACCCCAGGCAGAGAACTCTTTGTAAAGTATGTTAAAGTCTGTGTGCTGAGCCAGACAGATCTTCTCTTTTTGTAGCACCCAGTAGGGTAGCACTGAGTGTGGTAATGTGTTTATCTTATTAAATCATTGCAATGGATTAAACAATCTTCAGGACCTTTATTTTATTGTTTGTTTTTTTTTTTGAGAATTTTAAGTATGAGTACTGTTTTACCTTACGTTTCTTCCTCTCTTTCCACTCACTCTTCTTGTTTACCCCAACTCCCTCTAAAATTTATGACCTCTTCTCAGTAGTTGTTATTACATACACACACACACACACACACACCTGATGATTCTGTTTACTGTTACTTATATGCATTTATGTTTATGTCTGACCATTACAGAAATCCTCACCTCATCAAAACGGAAACTACAGCTGACTATGAGGCATCCAAGCCCAGTGGATACACCTACAATACAACCTCTACAGCTAAGGCTCAAGGAGCATTGAGCAAGTGGGCGTAGGAAGACTGTAAGCGCCAGAGAACCATCATATCTGCTGCAATATTTCATCTTTTATACTTGACAAGGAGAGACAACATACAACAACTTCAAAATGACAATTTCAGGACCCTTCTAAGTAAGGCAGCTTATAATTATTAGATGAAAGATCCTCTGTTGTCGAAGTATGAAATAGCAATATTTAGAAACAGATAAGGAATCTCACAGTGGTAGCTTCTCATCTTCCTTATCAGATGTTTGGATTTGAACTGTATTCCTAAGAGAATCACCATTCCCTTAGAACATTTCTCTCAAAATAAATAAGTCGGTGTCTTATTTTGAGACCTCCAGAAACCTCTGTCTGTGTCTGTGTAGCTACGCTAGCTTTTCTGTGGCTTGAATTCACAGAGTTGTGTTCTGCTCAGTGTATTCCAAATTAAAAAAAAAATGTAAAGATAATTTCTAAAATAGTCCGAAATGAAGTCGTTCGTGTATTCGGGAGAATCACTAGAATTCGGATAAGCTAATCCCAACAAAGGTGCTGACTCCTGTCATGTCACTAACTCCTGCAGAAACTATGTGCTTTGAAACATTTCTATGGCCTATTTGACCACAACTAGATCATTGCTACCCAGCCAAGGTCAACATGGAAAAATACGGAGACGACACTTTTTTGCTTCAGTGAGAGTGGAGAGGGTGATGGCATGCTGGCAGTGCCTGGAGAGTAGATCCCAGCGTGTTGCTAAACACTTTACACACAGTGAGGCCGGCAGTCTTCCAAGATGAAGAATGTCTCAGCTTCAAATGTCAACAGGGTCACTGCTGAGAAAGCCTAGACTAGATAATGCATGGGGCAGGCCTCGGATGAAGAAGCAGTCATGACATGTGAGAGCTCCGGGTGGTTTGCACAAAATCTCACTTTGTATAGTCAGAGCCTATGTAATGACAACTGAATGAGCTGGCAGAATGTATTGCTAAGAAGTGTTGTAAATTAGGAAGATAATTTAGGCTTAATGAGCCCTACCACCTTCATAAATACCTCCTCCAAAACTTTCTTGTAAAACTTTAAATTGAGTTATGGACCCCATCGGCTTAGCACATTTTAATAGATTGCTTTCAGGGAAAAAAAAAAGGAATGTACATCTTAAATTGCCTACAGAGTTTCCCTGACCTGAGCCTGGCTTGTTCTCCAGTTTCCCCCAGAAACCTGTCTCTGTGTTTATGTGGCCATTCCAGCTGTTCAGTTGCTTGAATGCACAGAGCTGTTTCTTGCTCAGGGACCTGCACATATGTTCTTTCTTCCTCCCCTCTGCTTAGAGCATCTCTTCCCAGCCACAGACAGCTCTGTGCACCATCTTGCTTGTTCTAGCTGGAGACTTACAGATGCCTTACTGAAGCTCCCAGACCTGACATCCACCAGAGCTTCTGTGACATGAGAAGGGCAGAGTGCACAGCACACACCTTTATTTCTTTTTCTTATATTGAAAGTGACTTTTTCACTCAACATATTATGTTCACTGTTTCCACTCTCAACTCCTGAGATTTTCCCACACCCACTCCCATTCAAATGCACACCCTGTCTGTCTCCCCTTAGAAAACAAGCAGGCATCTAATGAATAATAATAAAATAAGATAAAACAAATACAAACAAATCGGAATAAGACAAAACAAACAAGCAGAAAAAAATGAGACGAAGAAAAAACAAAACACATATAGATGCACATACACACACACACACACACACACACACACACACACACACACACACACACGTTCGAACACACAGAAATCCCATAAAAACACAAGGCCATAATATATTCACAGAGGTCCTGTAAGGTTAAAAGAAAAAAGTGCTCTAACAAAGAACCTCCAACGGTAGCACTGAGTTTGTTTTGTGTTGGCCATCTACTGGTAGGCATGGGGATTGCCCTTTAGAATGGTCTGTATCTCCAGTGAGACCCCACTGACAAAATTCATTTTTTATTTGAGTGGTTATCAACTGGAGCTTCTGGCTTAGGGTGGGGGACATGTGTTTACTTCTCTTTTCAGCCCTAGGACTCCATCTGGTGCAGGTAAATGTAGGCTCTGTACACGCTGTTTTAGTCTCAATGAATTCATATGTATGTTGGTCCTTCTGTGTTTAGAAGGCCTTGTTTCTTTGATGTCCTCCACCATCTGTGGCTCTTACAATCTTTCTGCCTCCTTTCAGTGTCACTGTTTCTCAGAGCCTTGACGGGAGAGATGGTTTGGAGACATCCCAGTCAGGACTGAGCGACCCAAGGTTTCTCACTGTCTACACATTACCCGGCTGTGGATTTCTTCATTTGTGTCCTTTTCCTGTAGGAGGAAGCTTCTCCGATGGTGACATATTAAGGTGTTGATCTAGGAATAAAGCAGAATGACAGTAGTCATTTTATGGCTACATTCCTTTAGCAGAACAGCAGTGTTTGTTTTATTTTAACTTACCAAGAAGTATTTATTTCTTTATTTGTCTATGTTTGTGAATATTTGGATGACAAAGGTAAGTTTTATTTTTATTTTAAAAGAACAGATGATCTAAACCTACCAAGTTTTGAGATATTGTTTGATCTAAACCTAGAACAGATGATCTAAACCTACCAAGTTTTGAGATTTCAATGTTGTCATCAACTTAAAATTGTAAGGCAGAACTTGACAATCCTTTCTCACATGTTTTTGTCATGGCTTATCTCCAGTATCTAATTCTGTGTCTACACATACATTGTGGAATATGTAGATGAAGCGCCTTTGATCCTCTGAGTCCCAAGGGAAGGGAAGGCCTCCGTACATTGTAACATTTCCTCCTCATGTTCCCTTAACCCTCAGACACAAGAACAAAATTGGCTACCTAGGGCTGGAAGTTTCTCAGTGGGGCACAGGAATAGGAGTCCTTAACTAGACTGTGTGTTTTCTCTGAGGCAGAAATTAAAAGTTGTCAAGGTATTATCAAATATTGTTTATTATTAGCCCTATAGTTATTAAAGTGGTAATAGCTAACCCGGTATCATAATCAATAAAAACACAGACACCTGTTGTGTTTTAAATATACTGTTTTGTTTCATTTGTTTTTAACCTGGGGCAGGGAAGATATTAACCCTCTCAACTACCTTTACCTCCTAGCCTTATCCCAGGCAACCTCCTATCCATAGTTCCATAAACACTTCCTTATTCTTCATCTGGACCAATGCCTTCATCCGTGCAGGCCACTCTAACCATGGCAGCTTTCTCCTTCCTTCCTCTCCTCTTCCTCTTTCTTTTTTCTTCTCTCCCCAAAGCCCTCAAACCTTAGCCATGCCTGCCTCCTTCTGCCCTGCCTAGGTATAGGCATTTTAATCAACCAATCAGGGATAATTGGGGAACATTCCTTCTCATCAGGTGGCTATAGGAGATAGTTCAGCATTTTAACAGTACCCATGATAGGGGGGTAACCATATCTCCAGGCACTGAAATCAGCATCTGAATACATGCTTGGACCTTCCTCCAACAGTTATCCAAAAGCATTTTGTTCAAGAACTTTGGGCAGTTTGACCTAAGACTTTTGTTATTGCCTTGCTATGCAAGTGCCTCTAAGAGGGGAGCCTCTCCTTTGTGGGACAGCAAGGTCAGGACAGAGGGAGGCAATTATTTGCTGAAACACTGATAAAAAGATTGTACAAGTAAGATACCCTACAAAAAGAAAAAAAAATTGTAATTCAGCTTTTCAGGTATAGTTCACATGCTCTGTAGCTACACTGGATTGCCAGCTATCATGGCAGATAATGAAATTACAGATTAACATTGACAGGATCAGGCCTGCCCCCTTCCCCCAAGAAAATTCATCAGTCCCAGGAATTAGGCCATAGGTCACCATTTCCAGGAACAAGATCATACAATTACCTACCCAAGAAATAGCCTGGAGGTAACCACAAGAATGGGGCATCTGCGCTGGGCAGCCTACCAACTTTATAGTAGAATATTCGTAGCACAGAAAATACTTAACATTCCTGAGGTCTGTAGCTATCTGGCTCAGTGTTAGTAAGTTATGCTAGTTAGCCAATCACTTTGTAGCCCTTGCTACATGTCACCCAATCCTATAACTGCTAAGCTGGAAATTTCTGTGTTTCTTGTCCAAACCTCAATAGAGACCCTGCCATGCAGCTGATCTGGAGCTCTTCTCTCTGAGTGACTGCATTGGTGACAGAGAGACTGAGAGACAAGTGGAGAGACAAGTGGAGAGACCGAGCTTAAGCCGGAATAAAGCTCTTTGTTCTTGCATATGTGGTCTGGCTCCTGGTGGTCTTTGAGTACCCTAACATCTGGGTATAACTACATCACAGACAAAGTTGTGTTTGGGGTAAAAGTACTAGAAATTCATAGATGTTGCCACTTTCATCCAACACAGATATGATTTGTGTTGTTTTAAGAGATGTACTGAGAAAGGGATTTTTAGAATTGGGCAGGTAGGCAAATGGAAGACTGATTTAAAGAGGAATTTGAATATGTGTTATGTCAGTACACAGAATCAATTTCTTGAGGTCTAGATGTAATTCATCCTCGGCTCATCTCTTGCTATAATTATCCCTTTTTGTTCTGTGAAGTACTGAAATATACCATTTCCACAACTACAGCAAGTCCAATTTGACTGTGTGTCATAGTTTTATGTACAGCTAAAATTGTGCTAGTCCACAGGTCACTGGGTCTCCGTGATCAGGTGTCTTATATCCACGCTGCATAATAAGGAGGTCAGTACTCTCACTTGTGTAGTTACCACTTTAAATGTGACTAAGAAAGAATTGAATTCTTAATTTTGTATAAAGAAAACCTAATTAAATTACTTAATGATGTGTATGTGTCTGTGATATGTGTGTGGCTATTGTCATATTGGATGGCACAAATGTAACTTATCACAGATTTTTAATTATTAAGTTTTTCTAAAAAAATCAATTATTGCTTTGTGTTTGGTTCATAAATAAAATCTGGAACTTTTTTAGGTTGATAATGAGAATGTTGGATAGCTGGATAGTTTGAAAAAGAAAAAAAACTGTGGGGATAGAAAAAAAATTTCAAAGTGAGTATCAACAAAGTTGACCACATGAATTCAATTCCCTGAAGCCATTTCTAAAAAGGTGAGGATACAAACATACACTTATAATCCCAGCCCTTGTGGGTCATGACATTATGATTCACTGGGTTTGATGACCAACCATACAGCCTGCTCTCCTTAGTGAGTTCTAGACAAGCAGGGATCCTGTCTCAAAGAAAAGATAGATGGTTGATGGTACCTGAAAAACTATACCCAAGATTAGCCTTTGTTTTCCACATACACTTACACACACACACACACACACACACACACACACAGACACACACACACACACACAGAGAGAGAGAGAGAGAGAGAGAGAGAGAGAAGGCAGCAGAAAGAAAGAGGGGATAACACATTTCTTTTAAATTTTCATGGTGTTTAAATCAAATTTAATGGCTAAGAAAAAAGATTTGAAAATGAAGTTTCCTAGTTTTAAATCTTGTGTTAGATCCCAGCTCACTTTTTCACGCATAGCAACTTGTCTGCCTTCAGAGTGTCTCAGCTTCATTCAGCTAGAAGACATTTCCTCACCGTGTTTTCTCCTCACACTGGTTTGCCTTTGCTTTGTTAGATTTAATTATATCTTCCCTGAAGGCAGATGGAAGTGAAAACATCTAGTAAACATGTTCCACTTCAGAAATGTTCTTCCCCAAAAGGTATAATTTGTAACTTAATAAACATAACCACATTGTGATTTAATTAACAAGTCACAGCAACAAACAAAATATTAAATCTGTGATTTATTTCAATATGATGGAAATGACATACCTTTCAGATGAGAATTTACAGTGAAGTGAAGGGAAATCAATGTAGTTGGCCGTGGTCTCTCCATGCGCTGCTTTGCTGTCACAAACACACGTTCCTCTCTCCATGGAATGGAGACCTGTTTTTCAGGGCTGAGAACTTCCTGCCTGGTAATATGCTTAGGGATAGTTTCCAGATGCTCAGCTTCTAGGGAACTGGACCACTTGCTAACAATGCATGATACTCATCACGGGAGCTGTTTCTATATTAACAGCCTCATGCAAAGTCTGTCAGAAACCACAGTAAAGACAGAAACATTTCATAGTAAATTTTACCATGAGTAGAGTTTGGAATTCTGTAAATAGTGTGATAAAGCCTCTGAAATATTTCTGTTTATGGTTGGAAACCTCAAAAGGTTCCTCCCTCTCTTTTCCCCCCTCCCCACACAGTGGGTGAGGATGCCACTCAGCTATATGAAGTATCATGAGGTAGGAAAGTAGGCAGTGCAGAGTTTGGCTTTATAGGCTTCATGATAGAGAAGGCCAGTTTAGGCACTGTCTTTGAGAGAATTATAAACTGCAGGTCTGCTTCCCAGCAGAAGAACATGCACAGAAATTCTGAAAGGTCTTATACTCTCTCCACTTTATCTGATAGTCAACAAGTCTCTCCATCCACCATCATTCTGTCTTGCCTCATTCTTGCTCCTTAAGCTGCAGATTGACAAACAGCCTTAGAACATAACAATACGCTGTAGGGAAATGGTGCTGTGGAATCTTCTGCCACTTACAGAAGGAAGAAAAAGTAAGACTTCCTACCGTGAAAACAAGAGGTGGGTTCAGCGAATAGGCACTTTGTGTCCGCAGAAGGATTTAGGTTAAATTTCATCAGACAGGATGGCCCGGAGAAAAATTGTATTTGATTTGCAAGAACTGGGGAGTTCAGAAAATGTGATCTTGCATTTGGTAGATATTGCTAGAAATATCTGGGAGTACCCACTAGAAGAAATCAGAGTAAGACAGAAAGAGAACACACACATACTTATGAAGATATAAGATATTCTCTGTCCAGAAATGAGGCGCACATAGAGGACAAAGGAAGGAAAGCAACGCACTGAGAGCTAGTCTAGACTGTACATGCTATGCACTGCGCACTATGCTACACTATACCATGTACTTTGCAATTGCTTTGTGGGAGGAAAGTAGAGACGCAGGCATCTTGAGAACTGTGGCTTTATTTGTTCATTAAATCACTCACCATGCTTTGCACCGCTCTATCCAATACTTTAATTGCATTATATTGAAAAGAGTATTAGGTTGAGAAATTAACACAGGGAGGTGAAAGAATGAAAGAGAGTTTAGATGGTTTCTTTGATAGAGATGAAGCGATGAATTGATATATGAGAGAAGCAGGATTCAGAGGCAGGACATAGGGACTCATATGACCCAGGCTGGCCTCAAACTTCTTATATAGCTATAACTAGCCTTGACTCCTGATCTTCTTTCTACTTCCCAAGTGCTGGGTGTACAGCTATGTGCCATCATGGTTGGCTGGATGGCATAATTCTTAAAACACTAAAAACATTCATCTTAATGAAAATTATCTTTATGTATTTTGAGAAGTAATTTGTTTACATTCATAACAATTTGCATATTATGAAAAATATTTTGAAATGTGTGTATCTTGCCAAATAGATGAATTTAGTTAGCTACCATACATACGTACTTAATGTCTTACTTTTGTAGCCAGGGTTTGGTCCTTAGCGGGTTCTTCTTTTCTCCACTCTTCTTCACTCCTTTTCTTTTTCCCTTTCTACTCCATAACCCTAGATATGGAAGAAAAAAAAGGATAGAGAGGAAATAAAAGCGATCCCTGAATAAAGTCAGAGGTCAGAAAGGGGGTGCTATTAGATGACTTTCTGCACATTAGGAACATCAAGCTCCTTGGGACAAGCTTGAACTTTGACTTCAGGATATTTAATTTCTTCTTATTGTTTCTTCCTTGAGCACAACTACTAAATAAAGCATGACCAACAGCCAATGACTGGAACCAACAACCAACCAACAACCCACTTGCCTCTCAGGGCCAGAGCACACATTTATATACCCTCAGAAAAGTGCCCAGAATTCCAAATGTCACCCAATCAATCATAGAAACTATCTGCAGATGGCAATGCCCCAGCCAGAGCATGAGAGGAATCATAGTTACCTGACGGTGAAGCAGCCTATATCCCCATACCTAGGATTAAAACATCATGTTTTTATATTTCTGTGCTTTTAAAGAAAGTAAAAATCAAAATTCTCACTACAGATTTGGATTGAAACACCTTTTAAAACTACTTGCTCAAATAGTTGTGAAGAATGAATCACAGCTTTATTAAATATAGATACTCAATTAAACAACAGAATAGAAAAAAAAATGTGTTCTTCCAGTCTAACTGAAATTTTGATTCTTGACCAGCATCTCCCTAAATCCACATTTCACACACCTTGTCCTGAAAACCATCATTCTTTTCTTCATTTCTATGAGTTCAACACTTTTAAATCCTACATATAATGAGAGATAGTTGTGGTCTTATAAAAATGATCTAGCCAGGTGTGATATCACATTTCTCTAACCCCAGCACTTGAGCAGCAAAGACACACAGATTTTGGGTTCAAGTCCAGCTTAACTCACATGCAGAGGGAACCCAAGACTACACAGTAAAACTTTGTGCCAAAAAGAAAAAAGATTTAGTAAACGCTAAATATTGTCAGTGAAAGAAGACTCAATAAAGACTAACGAGACAGATATCCCCAACAGTTCAACAGTGGCACTTTTATTGCATGGTAACCAGCAATTGTTCATCAGACTTATAGTCCACTGAATAAGAGACTATCCAAGTCTGATATGCGAAACCTAGCTAACTACCCATGGCTGGAGAGTTCATAGATCCTAGAGGTGAATCTGTTACTGCTATTTTCCTAAATGGATATAATTCTTAACAGTATTTCAAGTGCTTATTTGTATATTTGTAGATAAGTACTCTCACCCTTATCAAAGAAGCTTCTTTTTCCAATAAAAAGAAGTGCTACAGAGACCCACAACTGGCCACACTGTAGAAAGCAATTGGCAACACAATGCTCAGCTCTGATTGATACATCTACAACATAACCCCTATGCCCAAGGATTGTGGGGAAAATGTGAACCCAGGGCAGATAAATTATAACAAGCAGACATCTAGGATACTTGTTTTCTAGATGGCATCTTTAGACAAGACCGAGAAGCTGTCTACAAAAAAAAAAAAAAAAAATCTCTCACTTAGCTTGCCTAAATAAGACCTGCATAATGACAACACCAGGATGAGTTAGAAAATTTTACCAATGTGACAACTTGGATGAACAGCTACAGGCCACCAGTAACTGCTGAGAGAATAGTCTTCTCCTGGGATGAAGGAGCTCCATGATAAGTTATCCAGTCCCAAGCAGTCAGCCCTAAGAACAGGGACATAAAAGCAACACTAAATGGACTGTGTAAGATATAATGATAAACCACCAGTCATCATTTATAAAAATCTCAAAAATAAACTTAAAATACTTAAAAATTTAAACAAGGAAAACAAAAGAAAATGCAGGAAGAAGACACCAAACATTTGAACAGCCTTCTTGAAAAAAAAAATGAAATAGCCAGGGCAACACTGTAGATCAAGGTTTATGACTGGGTTTATATTTACACTTTATGCCAAAGACACCAGAATATGGGAGGGAAGGTTCCATATAGGCACCAGCTCAACCTTTCCATATTCAATTCAGTTATGTGGGGGCTGCCAGAAGCAGGCTGTGTTCAGCAATGGGGTTTTGCTGTCAGTTTGTAAAGAGCAAACTGTTGTCTTGGCAACAACCTGCTTGTTTGCAATTTCTGTAAGACCCCTTTGGCTAACAACTCAATTGTATGTAATCTAGTCCTAGTATTAGAAGCTTCAATTGGTGGCAAAAAATGGCCAGTTGGGACTCCATCTCCCTCATTATTTGTAGACATCATTAGAATCACCTTCATATACTTTGGGAAGTTTCCACCTCAATAGGTTTCCATATCACCCTGAAATGTCCCTCAGTTTTAGTTGTCCTTACTTGCATTCTTTCCCTCAACTTCTCCCTCCTTCCCTAATCTGTCTATCACTGTCTCTACAACCTACAGTCTACCTATAAAATCTATTCTATTCCCTCCTTCCAGGGAAACCATGTATCTTCCCAGTCCTTTTCTCTATATCCAACCTCTCTAAGTCTACTTATTGTAGGTTTGTTATCAATCATTTAAAGTCTAATATCTACATATAAGGGAATACATAGCACATTTATTTTACTGTGTCTGGGTTACCTCACTCAGGATGATTTTTTTCTAGTTCCTTGTATTTGCCTCCAAAGCTTGTGGGAGTTATCAACCAATGTCTGATTTGATGGAAGGCCTACTCCAAGAGATGGAACCTGTACTTGACACTGCTTCAGTAACTAAAAACCAGTGACTGGCTAGCCTACAAACCTAGGGTAAAACCAAATACTACTACTTGTTGGTGGAGGAGGAGGAGGAAGAGGAAGAGGAGAAGGAAGAAGAAGAAGAAGAAGAAGAAGAAGAAGAAGAAGAAGAAGAAGAAGAAGAAGAAAGAAGAAGAAGAAAAAGAAGAAGAAGACTAGAATAAAATGACTCCTAATGATATTTTGCTATACTCATAAATTAAGGCTTTATTGAGCTATCATCAGAGAAGGTTCTTCCTGCAAGATATAGGAACAAATGTAGAAACCCACAAACAGACATCACATAAACATGCGTGTGTTTGGACACACACACACACAGACCTTGGAACACACAGCTCTAAATGAGATGTCTCCATCAAATACCTCTGTAGAGCTCAGAGAACCTTGTGGAAGAGGAGGAAAAAGTATAAGAGCCAAAGGGGTGGAGGACACCTGAGAACAAGGCCCTTTACATCAACTGAGCAAAGTTTATATGAACTCACAGAGATGAAAGCAGCAAGCACAGGGTTGACTTGGGTCTGCACCAGGTCCTTTGGGTCCATATTATAGCTTTAAGTATAGCATTTTTATGAGACTCATGAGTGGGTGAGCAAACAGGTCTCTGATTCTTGTGCTTCTCTTGGGCTCTTTTCTTTTTGTTGGTTTGCTTTGTCTAACTCTGATGTGGTGGGTTTTGCTTTATCTTATCATGTCTTATTTTACTGTGTTTGGTTGTTATTTCTGAGTACCTGTTTTTTTTAAAGGAAAGATACACTTGGAAAGGGGGAGGGAGGGTTGGATTGGGAGGGAATGAGGGAGTGGGATACAGAGGGGATACAAGTTAATAAACTGTAATTAATATTAAAAAATAAGAATTTAATTAAAACAGAAAGGTAGAAAGGGAATGGATGTAAATTGGAGGGAAAGTGGGCAGAAACTGGGAGGAGTAGCCAGAGGAAGAAATGTAATCAGTACAAATTTTATGATAAAATATCCACTTTTAATTAAAGAGGAAAAAGAAATAAAGTAGGGGTGGAGAGAAGGTGGAGAGAAAAGTTTCATATGGACATAACAACAGGAGCACTGGACTCTGGGTAGGTGTGATGAAAGAATCACACTTGCAAATTAACAGACTATAGCATGGCCAGAGTGTTAAAACTGTATACATATATTGTATTAAATAATTTGTTTTTTTAAATTAAAAACAAGTTTTATATTGTTCAGAACTTTACAAAGAAACTTTGGAAGAATCATATAAAACAACAATGTCCTCCCAATCCCCCAACAAACCTTAGAGTGAATAATCCAGTTACCTCATCTTTATGGACCGTTAGAGTAATGTACCTGAAAATATGAGCACTACTTATGTTTGCGGCTTCTCGCAGTCCAACAAACACATCTTTTTCCTTGATTAAGGAAGTGTACTCAAATAATTTGGAATCTAGATTCAAGTGAAAATACACGCTGCTTATGAAAGACAAAGCTAAAAATTCCCTTTTAATTTGAAAGAAATCAGAGAAAGAAATCGGGGTTTTCACCTAGGTTCAGTTTTCCTCTACTCTGAAAAGTGATTTGATAATGTATGGAAATATATCTTGTTGACACCCCTGGTATAGTGAGTATTATTGTCTGGTAAATAGAGGCTAGACATGTTGTTTAATATCCAACAAAGCCTAAAATAGACCCTCAGTATAAATAATTATCCAGCCTATAATACTGAACAGAGCTTGAAAAAACATATCAGGAGACATCTAGTTGACGTCTCCTGAAGTATGTTATATTTGCTAATGTAAAAGCTGATTTTTACTGCCCTTTAAGAAAAAGATAGGAAGGAGAAGAGAGTCCCAGTATAAAATTGAAATCTACATTTAGAAGACATTGTCTCTGTGATAAATTGCAGAGAATTCTTCTATGTAAAACTATCTTTAGATTAATTGTCTGGCTTACTTCCCACCTGAAATACAATTTATGTTGAAGTGGCTCACTCAGATCCCAGGTAATTCTTAAAAGAGCAAGTAAGGATTGAAGGAAATTCTTAAAAGAGCAAGTATCTGTAAGTATGCTGGGTCAGCTGTGAGTATTAGAATGAGTCCTCTTGGTCATTAGTTGCTGGAGAAAACAAATATGCATTCTCATACACCAATAAAGATATGTAATCATACTAACAGTATTCTTATTGACTGATTAAAATAAGCCTCAAAGATTTGAAGATATTTTTATTTCTGATGCAACTGTCACATTGTATGAGACAAGATTCAGTGTGATCTGATGTAGATTCTTTATTAAACAACACAAAGAGTGAAGGGAATAGAAACAATTGAAAAGTTTGAAAGAGTGAAAGTTTTTATATTTAGTGAACTGAAGACTGAAATGAAATGTCATCTTAATATACTTATGAGGACACTACAATAATAACTGTTAGGATCAATGTAGATGTTTCTTTTATCCTTTTACAACTCAGTAGATAGATTACAGTAATTGCATGATGGAGCAGATAGATAGTCCTGGTTATGAATAGTCAAACAGATAAGCCATATGAAAGATAAAGTGACTCTAAAAAGCATTAATCTGAAGTAAATCCCATAAATATGCATTTATTGTGAATTAGTGCTAAATATTTTTAGAAAGCCAGGAACTGATAAAATTAAAATATTTATTTTTGACTTATTACTAAGTGATGAGTTTAGTTTTCCTTAGTCAATTTTTTCATACAGTACATCCTCACCACAATTTCTCATCCCTCCACTCTTCCTAGATCTCTTCCATGTCCCCTCTTCCACACATCCACTGCCCCTCCATTATCTCCTCAGAACAGAGCAGGCCTCTAAGGGACAACAGCCAAACAAGAGAAAACAAGATACAATAAGCCAAGGCAAAAAAAAAAAAAAAAAAAAAAGCCTCGTATTGAAGCTGGGAAAGGCCACCCAATAGGAGGAAAAGAGTTCCAAAAACAGACATGCCTTATTATTAAGTAATGAATTTGACTTTCCTTAGTCAATTTTTTTTTCCAAATTATTATTATATTTTAGAGTGCTGATACCACCTGGGCCAATTTATCTGTACTCTATGCCTTACACTTGTGCATGGAACACTGCTTTAGTCATGGAGCTTCAGTGGTAATGGAGTCTGCTCTAAGGAATGGAGAAAGTCCACAGTCTCATAACAGAGCCAAGATAAACAGTAGCAACTGCATGATGTGATAGTTCTTAAAGAGAAGTAACCATGAGGAGGCAACAGTAGCACAAGCAGTAGAGGACTTAGCAAATGCTTAAATGATTTTTTTAAATTTTTTTTTATTTTTATTTTTTTATTTTTATCAGTTACATTTTATTAATTCTGTATCCCAGCCGTGCCCCGAACCCTCATTCCCTCCCAGTCCCTCCCTCCCTCCCTGCTTAAATGATTTTTAAGAAGGCTAAGCTGCAGATTTTAAGTTGATTTAAAGTAGGATGGGAGCTAAAGGAAGGACACGTTGGGCAGAGAGAAGAATAAAATGCAAATGATTTAATGTGGAAAGAATGAAAAGAGACCAATAGGATTGTGGAAGATATAGAGGGAACCAGAGATCACATAACATTGCAACTTAACCTCAATTACATTGGAGATCAAGAGGATGATTTTTAAGCGAGAGAATATTTTGATCAGAACCCTTTTTAGAAGGATGCTTATGAAGAACATATAGGAGCAGGATAAGGTCAGCTATGTGTCACGTGCACTATAAAACTACATTGTCTGGCCAAGGGTAATTGTCCGACACTGAGAAGAATAATGGGGATATTTTGAAAATAATTAGGTAGTAAATGTGCACAACATTCTGGTTACTTACATATGAGTGATGGGGGTCAAGAGGTGTGCAAAATGATTTCTATCTGTTTAGTTTAGAAAGTGGGTTAATACAATATCACCATTGAAGCCATTGCAAAGTTTTTGGGGAAAGAGCATCTGTGACAGGAAGGTTTTCATTGGTTATAGTGGACTTGCAGTTCTATAAGACCTGCCCATAAAGTTTTCTCCTTATACATTATCATAGTTTCCATTTTCAGACATCCAAGTGCTGTCTTGTGAGGACTATGAACTGGATATTCAGGGTTTTTTTAATGTATAATTTTATTTTATTAATTATACTTTATTCACTTTGTATCCCCCCATAAACCCCTCCCTTCTCCCCTTCCAGTCCCACCCTCCCTCCACCTTCTTCATGCATGCCCCTCCTCAAGTCCACTGATAGGGGAGGACCTCCTCTCCTTCCTTCTGATCTTAGTCTATAAGATCTCATCAGGAGTGGCTGCATTGTCCTCTTTTGTGGCCTGGTAAGGCTGCTCCCCCCACAGGGGGAGGTGATCAAAGAGCAGTCTAATCAGTTTATGTCAGAGGCAGTCCCTCTTCCCATTACTATGGAAACCACTTGGACACTGAACTGCCATGGTCTACATCTGTGCAGGGGTTCTAGGTTATCTCCATGCCTGGTAATTGGTTGGAGTATGAGTCTTAGGGAAGGCCCCTGTGTTCAAATTTTCTGGTTCTGTTGCTCTCCTTGTGGGGTTTCTGTCCTCTCCACTTCTTACTATTTCCCACTTCTTACATAAGATTCCATGCACTCTGCCCAATAGTTGGCCATAAGTCTCAGCATCTGCTTTGATAGTCTGCAGGGCAGAGCTTTTCAGAGGCCCTCTGTGGCCGGTTCGTAGGTTGTTTCCTGTTTTCTTCTTCTGATGTCCATCCTCTTTGCCTTTCAGGATGGGGATTGAGCATTTTAGTCAGGGTCCTCTCTCTTGATTAGTTTCTTTAGATGTACAGGTTTTAGTAGGTTTATCCTGTTATATGTCTATATGAATGAGTATATACTTTGTGTGTCTTTCTGCTTCTGGGACAACTCACTCAGGATGATCCTTTCCAGGTCCCACCATTTACCTGCAAATTTCGTGATTTCCTTGTTTTTCATTGCAGAGTAATACTCTACTGTGTAGATGTAACACAATTTCTGCATCCATTCTTCAGTTGAGGGGCATCTGGGCTGTTTCCAGCTTCTGGCTATTACAAATAAGGCTGCTACAAACATGGTTGAGCAAATGTCCTTATTGTGTACTTGAGCCTCTTTTGGATATATGCCTAGGAGTGGTATGGCTGGATCTTAAGGAAGCGCTATTCCTAGTTGTCTGAGAAAGCACTAGATTGATTTCCAGAGTGGTTGTACAATTTTACATTCCCACCAGCAGTGGAGGAGGGTTTCCCTTTCTCCACAACCTTTCCAGCATGTGTTGTCACTTGAGTTTTTGATCTTGGACATTCTGATGGGTGTAAGGTGAACTCTCAGGGTCATTTGATTTGCATTTCCCTAATGGCTAATGAGGTTGAGCATTTCTTTAAGTGTTTCTCTGCCATCCCATATTCCTCTACAGATGGTTCTCTTTTTAGCTCTTCTCCCCATTTTTTAATTGGAGTACTTGCTTTGCTGCTTTTCAGCTTCTTTAGTTCTTTATATATACTGGATATTAGTCCTCTGTCAGATAAAGGGTTAGTGAAGATTCTTTCCCAATCTGTAAGCAGTTGTTTTGTTTTGATGACGGTGTCCTTTGCTTTACAGAAGCTTTTCAGTTTCATGAGGTCCCATTTATTGATTGTTCCTCTTTAGAGCCTATGCTGTTGGTGGTCTCTTCAGGAAGTTGTCTCCTGTGCCAATGAGTTCAAGGGTATTCCCCACTCTTTCTTCTAACTGATTTAATGTGTCTAGTTTTATGTTGAGGTATTTGATCCACTTGGACTTTAGTTTTGTGCAGGGTGATAAGTATGGATCTATTTGCATTTTTCTACATGTAGACATCCAGTTAGACCAGCACCATTTGTTGAAGATGCTATCTTTTTCCATTGTATGGTTCTGGCATCTTTGTCAAAGATGAGTTTTAAACACGAATGGTACAAACAAAATCCCACAGCAGTATATCAGAAGTTATAATTCAGTAATTCTAACATCATCTTTTCAAGCGAAATAATTGAATGATAAATATATATATCCTTAAACACACACAAATGCACGTATACACAGACATACTATATTAGAAATGTGCTCAGTGATACATATACTTCTTGGTAAATATGCAATGATCTCATGGACTTTCATTTCATAACATAAAATTAAAAATATATTCTAAAAATTTAAATTTACTTTTTTCTTTTCTTGATAGAGTGAAAAAAATCATTATGGTTTTTATTCTATCCCCAAACTAATTCTTATCTGAAACAAATGCACAGTAATACACTATTATTTTGTTTGAAAATTAATTATTGTTTGTCAATAGTTGGGAGGGTTAGCAGTTAATGAGGTATGTGTTCGAATTTTTAATTTTACCCAACAATGCTAATTGTATACTTTAATGATGACATAATTATGTTTTGCTGTTTTGTGGAATCTAGAATTTTATTCCACTTGCACCAAGTAACCCCTGTCCATATATTGTTAATAAGCTTAATGTAAAAACTATTTAAAAATAATAGTTCACAGGAAATGTCTTTCTAATTCTGGTAGTAATTTTTTTCTTTACGTTTAATCTTTGTGTTTGGAAAAACCAAATGACGCTAATTTTTATAACACCAGGTGACATATAAAGTCATATCATTTGGTTTAAATATTCCATCATGACCCAGTATGATGCAAATTTCAGGAATGACACTCTTTAAACAATCTGTCATTTTCAAACCCTCAAAAATGTTATGGCTCAGAGGAGGAAGCGTGCCACTCATCACAACACCATGTATGGTCACATGTCTCCCTTTTAAATTCCATTTCAAAGAAAATGTAAAAAGATATTCCAACGCAGCAGAAATGGAGAATTCATAAGGTATGCAATTAAATCTCTTTCTATGGCATAAACTGTGTCTAGGCTTTCCTGAAACAAGATGTCAGCACTGTGAAGGTCAAAGTTTCTCGGCATCAAATAGAGCAACTGCTGAATTGTTTATATTCATGTTAGAAAAGTGCATTGCTGTAAAAATGTTCTTGTAGTCTGAAGACTTTGACACTGGAAATAACATTTTCTATTTAATTCAGTGTTGAGGAGGTATTTATAGACAGACATGAATAGATAGTAGTATTCTTATATTCCCTCTCCAATGACCTTCATTCTCCTTTGCAATAATTCTCCTGCAACTCAAATATTTGGCAAAGAAGGATATTTGTCAATAGATTAATTCCTTAAAATTGCAAGTTGGTTTTGAACTTCATGGTTCAAGGGATATCATTTGTTGGATTTGTGACTACTTAATGCTTCCCCCCCCCCGGATTATTCTTAACATTTGTTCACCTTAAATTTGTTACAAACTATAGTCCAAGTTTTTAAAGTTTTTATGGAGAAGGGGAAGTTCTAATATGGCAATAAGATCACCGCACATTCTTAATATTATAGGAAAGCCCCTTATCCTAAGTAGTCTATCATCTTTGCAATGCTGTATGGATAAAAGCCTTAAATTTCTTTAATTTTCTTTCCATCAGTCAAATTTCCAGGTTTATTAAGCTGCTTGCAGCAGCTGATGTACTTCACTGGGAGTTTTAGGGTCAAATAATATTGAATAACCTTTGTCTTACCTGTTTGACTGTGTTGTTCATGTTCTATTCTAAGCTTCCTTGTGCTTTGGTCCAGATATAATGATGTTTTCATAAAAGGCACCTCCTGCCTACCCAAGCCCAGCTGCTCATTCTTCCTGCAGAATTTCAGAAATTCTGCAGTGTCTTCAGAAAAGGCAAATATCTGCTAATCTCTGTGAGGTTGTGTCTATTTCCTTTGAGTGGATCAGGATAGTGAGGAGCCCCTCAGGCCACTAAGACCTTCCATGATACTCCCTGCCTTTTGCTTTGGGTCTTAAAGTACAGAAATAAAAACAGATATCCACAGAACCCAATGAGAATGTTACCCCAATAGTGTCTTTTGCTTTACAGAAGCTTTTCAGTTTCATGAGGTCCCATTTATTGATTGTTGCTCATAGAGCCTGTGCTGTTGCTGTTCTGTTCAGGAAGTTGTCTCCTGTGCCAATGAGTTCTAGGCTCTTCCTGACTTTTTCTTCTAACCGATTGAATGTGTCTGGTTTTATGTTGACGTCTTTGATCCACTTGGACTTTAGTTTTGTGCAAGGTGATAATATCGATCAATTTTCATTCTTCTACATTTAGACATCCAGTTGGACCAGCTCCATTTGTTGAAGATGTTCTCTTTTTTCCATTGAATGGTTTTGGATTCTTTGTCAAATCACTTAGAAAGTAAAATGGGATGGACATTGGAAGTAGGAGAAAATAAATAACAGGACAAGAGCCTACCACAGAGGGCCTTTGAAAAACTCTACCTAGCAGTGTATTAAAGCAAATGCTGAGACTCATAACCAAACCTTTGGCAGAGTGCAGGGAATCATATGAATGAAGGAGGAGTTAGTATGACCTGGAGAGGACAAGAGTTTCACAAGGACCAAATATGTCTGGGTACAGAGGTCTTTTATGAGACTGTATCTCCAACCAAGGACCATGTATGGATATAACCTAGAACCCCTGCTCTGATGTAGCCCATGTATCCATGTAGCTCAGTATCCAAGTGGTTTCCCTAGTAAGGGGAACAGGGACTATTTCTGACATGAATTCAATGGCTGGCTCTTTGATCCCCCCCTCCAGAGGGAGGAGCAGCCTTGCTAGGCCCAGAGGAGGACATTGCAGCCAGTTCTGAAGATACCTGATAAGCTAGGGTCAGATGGAAGGGAAGGGTATCCTCCCCTATCAGCGGACTTGGAAAGGGGCAAGAAGGAGTTGAGGGAAGGAAGGTGGAATTGGGAGGGAATGAGGGAGTGGGCAACAGCTGAGATACAAAGTTTATAAACTATAACTAATATTAAAAAATAAAATAAAAAAATTAAAAAGAGAATGTTACCCCGAGTAGCATGACCAATAATACTTGAGAATGAATCTTTAAAATGGACATGATTGGCTTTGGTTTTTTTTCCAGTTATTTTCAAATCCTCTTGACTATTTAATTGCAGCAGTGCTAATGGTAGGACTGAGAGGAATATGGGAGGAGAGTTTCAAGACTCCCACAATGACCCAGATCTGTTGAGGCTTTGTAATTTTTCCAATTATTTTTATTGAAATAGTTATTTCTATAGAGTAAAAAAAAAAAAGAAAAATCTAGAGTGTGAAGTACCTACTCAGTTCATTCTGTTCTTGACTTGACTTCCAAGAAACAAAGCTACCTGCAGGCTTCATCCTGAGCTACCCACTCCACTTTTACCTGTGTGGATGCCTAGAGACAGGCTTTCTCAAAACCCCTCTAGTTTAGTTTCAGCATCTCTAATGCAAAGATGCCAGCAGCATGAATTGCAAGGATGAGTGATAAGAACTGAGAATATTATTCTAACCAACATTTCCTGTGTGCTCATACTGTGGAATTCTTGTGGTTATTCACTACCTTCCTGTTTTCAAAGCTTATTCTAATTTATCCATGGCCATCTTAAATTAGTTTTTACATTTTTATACTGAAATAGTATTGCATTAAAATTGTTGATATATAATATGGTCATTAACGAATTACTTAATGTGAGGATAGAATATGAGAAATGTATCATTTAATAATTTCTTTGTTGCACAAATCCTAGGCTATAATCCCATGTAGTGTGGTATTATGCTTGAGAGTATATGCAATGATGATACAATGGTATTGTTCTATCAAATGTATATAAGTATAAAAAAGTAGAGTGAAACAATGGCACGAGAGTTTTAAAAGGTGACAACTTTTATAGGGTCCTTCCCATGGCTTGAATCTTAATATTCCAGCTTCCTACCTTCCTCCTCCTAATTGTTCTTTCATTCACAAAGCCTATGCTGAGTAGATAAGAAGAGTAACATTTGAGTGGATGGAAAGCACTTTCTGACCACTCCTCCAGTTTCCAAACTTTCTATCCTTCATTTTTGCTCAATATTTATTCATAGCAACTGAAATAATTTTATTTGCACAAATTTTCTTTCTTTTTCTTTCATTTCTTCTTTTTTTTTATTTTTTGCTGTTCTTCCCTTCTTTTAATCCAAAGCTTAGTAAGAAAGAATTTTGTCAACTATGCTAATCTTCAATTTTACAGTCTTATATAATGTTTTAGTTGTTTGTCTACTGCCGTGACCAGCACCACGACATGGGAAACTATTAAAAGAAAGAATTTAACTTGGTACTATTGGTTTCAGAAGATAATGAAGTCCATGACTGTCATGACAGAAAGCATAGCAGTTTGAAACAAGACATGGCACTAGAGTAGTACCCGAGAGCTACATTATGATCCACAAGCCAGAGGCAGGGAGAGGGCTAACCGAGAGTGGTTTGGGCTTTTGAAACCTTCTACTGTCTGTGCCACATCTCCTCAGATGACACCATACCTCCAGTCCTGGCCAAACAATTCTACCAGCTAAGATTGAATATTCAGATAAGTGAACCTGTGGGGATCAGTTTCACTCAAATCACCACAAATAATGTGAGGCGTATGCTATGAATACTTAGCAGAGTTCTTTAAGAAGTGAATAGTTGTTTTGGAATAAAAAAAAAAAAGTCAGACAATGGGTGTGACTGAGGCCAGAGGAAAAGGAAAGCTGAAGTTCTGTAGAATTAACTAAGGTTCAGGTGATACAATAATATAAAAATTGTCTTCCCAAACATTAAAAACCTAGTAAAAAAATATATATATAAAGAATATTTTATTCTTTTTTGTTTGTTTGTTTTAGTGTGGAATACTCAGAGCCTTTCCTAGAATTTCTCTTGTATGTATTGTTCTTACTTAAATATGCAGACTGTGCAGAAAGGAACTTAAACGTCCTTCAGTTTCTCCCAGAATATTTAACACAGGTTCCCCCCGAGCCTGCTTGATGTCATTTTGGAAGTGGAGATATAAAGGGCATGAGGAGATGTGCGTAAGTTAGAGGACACTCAGACTTCAGCAATCAGAGTATTTCCTGGTTGAAAAATAATAATAAGGCTGATTATGTCAGAACATTTCTTTGATTTGACAGGATTTCTTGGTAGAAATACAATGTTGACAACGATCATAAGGGAAGTCATTTGGGAAATTTCCAAGTTAAAATTTTACAGATTTCTTATTACTGAGTTCATCATTTTCATGAGTAATAAAGAATGACTCAAATGTTAAAAATTCCTTAATCAGTGGTTCTCTGCTTTCCTAATGCAGTGATGCTTTAATACAGTATATCTCATGTTCTAGTGGCCTTCAACCATAAGATTATATTTGTTGTTGTTTAACCACTGAAGAAAAAATTTTTACCTATAAGGTTCAGAAACTATTTTATACATGTATGGATTTTCTCTAGTTTTTGACCTACAGTTTTTAAAGCTTCATGACACACACACACACACACACACACACACACAGACAGACAAACACACAAGCACAACCTACCGACTCATCCTCATAAAGTTATTTCTCTGGAAATGTTTATAAGCATTTTCTAGAGCTTTTCCATGAATGTCTTTTAGGTTTTTTTTTTTTTTTTTGTAAAAGTTTAATTCTGTCTCATCATTGGAGAGCTATGCACTTGTTTACATTGTTTCAGCCCCTTTAGTGCTGCTTGCACAGAATTACATTTGGATTTATGCCATCAGCCTTTGCTGAGGCATAATACACAGAGCGACTACAGGAAATGCACCATCATATGTAATTGTAAAAATCATGTCAAACATTTGTTCAGTGCATTCTTCTGAGAATTCCCAGGAGAAATTTCTTTCAATGTCCTGCAACAGAAAAAAAAGTCCCATTAGATTTCTTCTGAGCAAATGGTTTGTATTTGTCTTATAGCTGCTTTGAGTTGAATGGTGGGTAGGCTTCTCCTCTCCTGTGGTCCCAGTGGAGCTATATAAGCCAGGAATTGAGCAATGGAAGATAATAATCTCTACTATCCAAGCAAGAAAAATTGTAATTTAGAAGACTGGAGGTTAATGCATTGCTGTAAACCTCTCTGTGGGTTATGAAGGTTGGCACTACAGATTTTCACCGGAAAAAGCAGAGCAATCCGCAACATCAGTGGAAAGATGAAGGTCTACGCCACGTCTGCCTTGTTTCCATTGACTACAGCTTCTGCTTTGAGTTGTCCCCCAAATCCATATGCCTGTTTCCCCATTGAAGAGCAGTCTGACAGACAATATGGAAGATGGGTCATGAGAAGCATATTTTCAAATCCCCCTGTGGAACACATTGAACTTACAAAAGTCAAAGCTAAGGTTGAATTGATCGAGGAAATTAATGACAACCAAACACTTAAATGATTTTTCTCTCTTCTCACACTAAACAAGACCACAGGATCAAATTGTATGCAGTCTGTCTTTTAACTGTGTACAGTTTCTGTCGTACTTTAGAGCTGAATTCAACTTACTTTGACTTCTGTGTTCCAACATTTGTTTCTAAGCAAACAACTAAAAAAACAAAAAAGGAAAATTTTTGTTGCCTTTCCATTGTTTCTGTGATAAAGTAGTGCATTATGATAATGGCATGAATTAGAGAAAAATCTGTTCATTTCATGCTAGTGACAAGAGAAGAGATAATGAGACTGAGTTGGAGGCTGACATCAACTTTTAGGACAGACCCTCTGTGACCTAACTTCCCCATCCTCATTACTCACTTTCTAAAGGCTTTATCACCACTTCCCAGCACCACTGGTAGGAAACTGAGCCTTCAGTTCAAGGGGTTTGGGTGGCATTGTCTATCACTGTTCCTGTTATCCCCTCATGATTTCTTTATATTATTATTTTATTCCATTATAATCGGACCCATAGCACACCCAAGGTTATTTGTTTATTTCGAGACAAAGTTAAATTAAGCAGTTCAAGCTAGACTTGAACTCATATTTTAAGTGCTGAAACTGCAATTTTGTACTAACATCTCTGGCTCATCTCAGCTCTTTGGAAGGAACACCTGCCATAGAATCATCTTGTATTATCCTTGGAGAATGAACCCCATCCTGTCTAGCTGATATCCACAAGAATGTGCTCAAGTCTCATATAGAAAATTTCATAAGGTTTGCAGATTATCCACCTATTTTCTTTTATAGACTTTAAATCCTCTGTGGATAACTTGCATTATTTAGTACAATGTGAATGCCATGTAAAAAAATTTTTATGTTGTACTGTTCAGGGAGTAATGTCAAAAGAGTATGTATTCAATTCATATATCTTTTCTTGTTTTCGCATATATCTTTTTTTCTGTTTTGAGCATTAAATCTACTGTCCTGTGCATACTAGGCAACCATTCTAGCACTGAGCTATAGTCCCTGCCGGCAGACATATATTTAAAGAGGCTTTGATCCATAGTTTCTTGAAACTGCCGATTCAGAGACTGTGGGTATTGAGACCCAACTACACAAATAAATATTTAGTTGTGAAGAGTAACTGAAGAAAAGAGAAATGTAAAAGTAAGGGAACAAGGACTATTTCTAACAGGAACTCAATGGCAGGCTCTTTGACCTCCCTAACCCCCAAGGGAGGAGCAGTCCTCTTAGGCCACAGAGGAGGACTTTGTAGTCAGCCCTGAAGATACCTGATAAAACAGGGTCAAATGAAAGGGGAGGAGGTCCTCCCCTATCAGTGGACTTGGGAAGGGGCAGGGAGGAGACCAGGGAGGGAGTGTGGGGTTGGGGAGGGAATGAGGGAGCGGGATACAGCTGGGACACAGAGTTAACAAAATGTAACTAATAAGAAAAATAAAATTAAAAAAAGTAAAAAACAAACAAACAAACAAAACAACCTATTGTACTTTAAATGTGACTATAGAGCTAACACAGGTAGCAGGAACAAACAATAGCTACCATGACCCTTTCCTGGACTTCATCTAACATAGAGATTCTCAACTTGTGGATCGAACTCCTTTGGGGATCATATATTGGATGCCCTGCACATCAGGTATTTATATTGTGACTTATAACAGTAACAAAATTATAGTTAGAAAGTATCGAAAAATAATTTTATCATTAGGGTTGCTACAATATAAGGAACTGTATTAAAGGGTGATAGAATTAGGAAAGTTGTGAACCACTGCTCTAACAGAACTTTCTTTCCATCATGCAAGTTGGGTTTTTGTGTGTGTACTTATTTATTTTTATAAATGGATTTCCAATGCATGTTGTGCTTTATATACAAACATACACAGAAGCAAATATGATATGCATCTTAGGAATTCTACTTAAAGCTTTTAAATTTTTGTGCGATAAGCAAATATAGAAATACCATGAAGAAACCATCATATTTCTACCATCTCAAGCAGTCGGTTTTCGTGCTGATTGGGAGTCATTACTATGAACTATAAGTTTAGTTTCACATAGTGTTTGTGCTTTCAGAAACTAATGCGGTGTGTGAAGGACTCAGGTTTTTTATGAGGAGAGTGATTGTTTTAGACCGTTTCTCGCTTTGCTCTTTTTCTGTGCCCTATTTTATACTTAGTTTTCTAGAAGAGGCAATAAGGTGGCTCTACCTTTTCAGTAGAATAGGTGTAATAGTCTCAATAGTTAATATTTCTTCATGCTTGAGAACTTTCTTCCATTTTTTTCCTTTTTAGTCTAAGGCAATATATCAGCTTCTGAGGTTTCAGAGCTTGACCTCTGAATGAGTAGACATTACTGCGTGTATTTTTTTCCCTTTAATAAGATTACAGAGTAATGAAATTTAGAGACTAAAAGAGACTGTGAAAGGTCACCTGATCCACCACTCTCCCAAAGACTCCACTTCCATTAAGACCCATCACTAAACCACTTCAGGCAAAGGGCAGCCTTTGCTAGTTCACTGCCCTTTCAGAGCCGTATGTTACAGTCTCTGGTGGCAAAGGCGTTTTCATGCTTTATAATTCTCAATGTCAAGAAGTTCTTCTTTCTATTTAACTTAAATTTCTTATGAAAAAATTTAAGGCCAAGGACTCAATCCCGGATGAGCTCTAAAATTAAAACTAGACTTCTAAAAAGAGTTGAGAAGATTAGATCCTCCTGTTCTTC
Organism: Rhombomys opimus; assembly: GCA_010120015.1. Lineage (NCBI taxonomy): Eukaryota > Metazoa > Chordata > Mammalia > Rodentia > Muridae > Rhombomys > Rhombomys opimus. The sequence goes on from REGO01000322.1 coordinate 1,559,600, forward strand.
TGTTTTATGTTCTTAAGACAAATTTGGCATAATGGTCTGAGTGAATGACTGTGAGAGTGAAGATGAGAGGGAGAGAATTAAATCTCTTTGAATGATTTCCTTCAGATACTCATTAGTATTAGATTCATTACATATCAAACTAGTTAGCTAGGAGCTACAGTGAACTGTTTCTAATCTACACTATTTCTCCTTTGACAGCTGATTCACATTCATAAACTAGCCAGCGTCTTGAGATTATGTGTGCAGTTTATAGCTACAAGAGGAAGAGCAGGAGGTGAATAATAGCAAAGAGACAGTACAGGTATGGATGAAAGATGCAACATTACTTTGATGTTATGTGACTTATGTGATCTTGAACAAGGCAATTTCCACAAGAAAATCTAGAAAGAGAAAAATACTTATTTTCATTCTCTTTCTTCAGGAAACCGAGTGTGCAAACTATTTGAACATTTAAAGTATACACAAATATATTATGATGTCTCCTTTTCCTAATCTTTTTTCTTTTTTAAATAGTGGAGGAAAAATAAACTGAAAAAACTGTGTTTGGATTATGGTTTTGCCACTTTGTAATTGTGTGGAGTTAGGCAAGTTTTTTTTTTTGTTTGTTTTGGTTTTTTTTTTTTTTTTTGAACATTCTTGAGCCACAATTTTCTCCTCACATTGACACAGTGTAATTGATCTTAAATGATAGTGTTAATAATTGTGGATAATAAATGCAAAGTTTCAAACATGCTGATTCTCAAAGGCAAGGCATTTTGTGAATGGAAGTTATTCTTATTATCCATTTCTCTTACTGCTTCTTCTTACCTTACTTTAGGTGGCTGAGATATCATAAAAAGTGTGACTACCATGAACTGTGCCATAACTTATATTAGAGTCCCATGTTATTTAATCTATACACTTGCTTCTAATATTTTTTCCTGTGATTTTCTTTAATGCAAGTTCTCTATCAAAGACATTTCTGAATGGTGTAGTGGTTACACAGATAGGCAAAGCCCACAGATATACAAAGCCAGTTGTGATTTTTTTTTATATTCTGGTTTGCCTTTGTTTCATCTTCCATACTCCTCCTACATCACCACACCCAGTGCCTCTTTCACACTGGGCTATGGTCAGTTATTCTGAATGTGCTATTTAGGTCTTTGTGTGTGCTTTGATTGTTTCTTCATGAGACATCTGGTAAGTTCCTATCAGCTTAATTGGAATATGAAGTGTGGTTTATCCCTGAAGCTTTTATGTCATAGGAACTCTACACCAGCTTCAGGAGATCAATATTTTAGAACATGGATTTTTTTTTAAGGTGCCAGGAGGCTCCCTTTGTTAGGTGGTACTGCTTCAGATGAAGGCTAAACACTAAGCTACTTCTGAAACACATAGCGCTGCTTTTAATATTTTGAACAGGCAACTGTGACTGTTTTTATAGCAGGTTATCAGTGAGCTAATGGGGATTTCTAAGCGGATAAATTCCTGAGTGAAGCACTTTTAAGAAGATGCTGAGTCTTAGGAAAGAAGTGGAAAACAGTAAGATCTGGAGAGGACAGAAACTCCACAAGGAGAGCAACATATCTGAGCACAGGGGTCTTCCCGGAGACTGATACTCCAATCAAGGACCATGCATGGAGATAACCTAAGACCCCTGCACAGATGTAGCTCATGGCAGTTCAGTATCCAAGAGGGTTCCATTGTAATAGGAACAGGGACTGTGTCTGACATGAACTGATTGGCCTGCGCTTTAATTACCTCCCTCTGAGGGGGGAGCAGCATTGCCAGGCCACAGAAGAAGACAATGCAGCCACTCCTGATGAGACCTAATTGACTAGGGTCAGAAGGAAGGAAAAGAAGACCTCCCCTATCAGTGGACTTGGGGAGGGGTATGCATGCAGAGGGTGGAGGAAGGGAGAGATTGGGACAGGAGGAGGGAGGGAACCACAGGGGGATATAAAGTGAATAAAGTGTAATTAATAAAGAATTTTAACAAAGAGTCTATTGGCTAAGTTTTATTTTTCCTATTAAGCAAGTGCCTGGAAACACACAATGGAATTGTATCCCTTAGTGGTAAATATTAATTCCTATAAGCACACAAATTCATACATTGTAGAAAGAAGCTACTATTTCAGATCTTCAGTTACCATACTTTAAAATTAAAAACTCCATTCTTTTCCTGGTGGAAAGTTTAGAAAGTGGAGTCATGATACAAGTTTTTAAAAGTAAAAAGATTACTCTCAAAAGAAAGATGATACATTATAAAACTTAAAAAGTTTCATACATGTCTAGTTTATTAGATAGTACTATTTGTCACTGTGCTCTATGTTGGAACATATCTACTTTTGGAAGACACAAAAGTCATCAGATGGGTAGTGGGACATTGGGAATTATAAGGGAATTAATTCCCATGTAGTGTACTTAACACTATGCTGTCTGCTAAAACTGTTTGCTTGCAACTAGGCTTAGGTCACACTAATGGTTGTAATCAACCACTTACCGCCTTGTAAAAGAAAGACAATCTCTCTTTTATGTTTTATTTTAACTTTTTAAATTAATTGCAGTTTATTCACTTTGTATCCCATCTGTAGCCCCATCCCTCATCTCCTCCCATGCTTTTCTCCAAGTCCACTGAAAGGAGAAGTCCTCCTCCCCTTCCCTCTGATCTTAGTCTGTCAGGTCTCATCAGGACTGGCTACACTGTCCTCCTCTGTAGCCTGGTAAGGCTGTTCCCTGTTCAGGAGGAGGTGACCAAAGAGCCAGCCACTGAGTTCATGTCAGAGACAGTTCCTGTTCCCCTTACTAGGTACCCACTTGGATACTGAGCTGCCATGGGCTACATCCGTGCAGGAGTTCTAGATTATCATTTTGAGTGATCCTTGGTTGGAGAATCAGGAAAGACAATCTCAGTTCACAGTCATTTTGTGGCACATTGTATATCATGGAAAAATATCTTTAGAAATGTTGAGATGTAGCCCATGACAGCTCAGTGTCCGAGTGGGTTTCCTAGTATTGGGAACAGGGACTGTCTGTGACATGAACTCAGTGGCCTGCTGTTTGATCACCTCCTGCTGAAGGGGGTGCAGCCTTACCAAGTCACAGGGGAAGGCAATGCAGCCACTCCTGATGAGACCTATAGAATAGGCTCAGATGGAAGGTCAGGAGGACCTCCCTTATCAGTGGACTGAGGGAAGGGAATGGGTGGAGAAGAGGGAGGGAGAGTGGGATTCAAAGGGGAGGAGGAAGGGGTCTAGAGTTGGGATACAAAATGAATAATCTGTAATTAATTAAAACATTAATTAAAAAATAAAAAATGAAATGTTGATATCAATGGCAAGAAAGCGAATGCTTTTAACTTCTTAGTAACATACTGGTTTTCAAATGAACTTGATTCCAGTGCCTTGTTTTTTGTACAATTAGAAGAGGACGCAGATAAATTGTTGCCTGGCATAACTGTTGACAGGTTATACTGCAGCTCAATAAATTGGAAGACATTACAGCCAAATTCCCTGCAATCTTATTCAACTGTTTATGTGAACAGTGTTTACATGTATAAATGAAAAACAAAAATTGAAGTGATACTTAAGCCTCCTTTGTCACTAAGTAATATTCATGAACAGTTGTATATGCCAACTGAAGAAACTCTACATACCTTACTAATACTAGGTTTCTGAAACAGCATAAAGAGACAGGAGGCAGAAAAGACAAGAACCTGGGTCAACAGATGGGCTTTTTCTTCCAAGCAATGAAGGACTCATATACTCCTGCAGAAAAGTGGTGTCTACCAGGATGGAAGGCTTTAGAGGTTGGTGAGAGGCCAATGAATGAGGAAGTTAATGCAGTTTTTCCTTCCTGGATTGGTTTGTCCAGATAAGAACATTTTATCTTTAGCAACTGGTTTGCTCTTGTTCTCAAAATGTGGGTGACAGTGGGTGATTAAGTGAAGAGGGAGGGGCTGGAGTTTCAACATAGGAGCATGGATTTCAAAAAGCCTTGGAGAAATGGAAAGTCCCCTGGTCAGGGTCCAGCAGAGTTTGTTCAACTATTATTTCAATAATTAAGAAATGTGTTCTTCATAGAAGTTAGATATGAATTATCCACAGTTATATAAATGTCAATGCATTTATATAACGGTAATGTGAATAACAACTGATATTTAAGGAAAATATATTGAGGACAAATTCTTTAAGATACTTGGAACAATGATGCATCTATAATTAGAGAAAGGAGTAATGTCAATATCTGACTATGAATCAGAGCCATTTAATGCTCATTTTTAAAATTTTTCAATAGAAAATGGTAGGTGTTGGGTACAGAGCTAAACAGAAATTATCAGCAGAGGAAACTCTACTGGCCAAGAAGCACTTAAAGAAACGTTCAACATCCCTTGTCATCAGGAAAATGCAAATAAAAAATATTCTGAGATACCATCCTATACCCATCAGAATGGTTAAGTTCAAATACTCAAGTGACAGCACATGATGATGAGGGTGAGGGAATGTAAACTAGTACAACCATTTTGGAAATCAATCCAGCACCTTCTCAGCATGTTGGAAATAGCACTACCTTAAGACCTAGTTATATCACTCCTGGGCACATACCCAAAAGATGCTCCACCATACCACAAGGACATTTCCCAAACTATGTTTGTAGAATCTTTATTCATAATTGCCAGAAACTGGAAACAAAATAGATGTCCCTCAACTGAAGAATGGATAAAGAAATTGCTGTACATTTGCACAATGGAATGCTACTCAGCTATTAAAAACAAGGAAATCATGAAATTTGCAGATAAGTGGATGAAACTAGAAAAGATCATCATGAGTGAGGTAACCAACAACCAGAAAGACACATGGTCTACACTCACTTATAAGCTGATATTAGCCATATAATACAGAATAACCATATTACAATTCACAGACCCAAAGAAGCTAAGTAACAAGAAGGGCCGTAGGGAGGATACTTAATTCTCATTCAGAACAGCAACTAGAAAAGAGGTTGAAGAAAGGGAACAAGATGAGAGCCTCAAATAGATCTCCTCTGAAAGACTCCACCCAGCAAGGGATTGAAACAGATGCTGAGACTCAGAGTCAAACTTTGGGCATAGCACAGATAGTCATATGGAAAAGTGTGTGTTGGGGGAGAGGGGGATAAAATGGCCAGGTGGGTCTTCTGTGGAGACTGATGCATTATCCAAGGACCAATAATGGAGAGTACTTAGGACCCCTGCACAGATGTAGTCCAGAGGCAGCTCAGTCTCCATGTGGGTTCCCTAGTAAGAGGATCAGGGGCTGTCTCTGATATGGACTTCTGCTGCCTGCTCTTTGATCACTTCCAAGGGAGGGTCTACAATTAGGATGTAAAGTGAGTAAATTATAAAAATAAGTTAAAAAATAGTAGGTGTCAAATTACTATTGAAGTATTCATCATGTAATTTACAAACTGTATTTTCCAGGTAATTAGATTCATGCAAAATTATTGGGCTCTGTATAAAAAATATAGCTAAGATGAAAAAAATTATTTTAAAGCATATCAGAAAACTTTTTGAAAAACATTATTATTTTTTGAGATACACAAAGATCCGACTTGTCTTTCCCATTCTCATAAGCCCATTATAATTTGTAATTTTTTAATTTAAGTTATTATCCTCACATTGAGTCCTCAGATAGATCCAGGTAGACTTTGGTATCACTGGGTTTTTTAAATAAGATGTTGAGTCAAAGGACAAGATAACAGGGTGCTGGAGAAGATGTGGCCAAAGCAAATATTCAGCCCTCCTGTTCCCTGGCTGTGGTTTTGGTTACATCTTTCTAGTTGTGTCATGGGATGAATGCTGACACCTATGGTATGAAAACGCATAGGATTTTATGCTACAGCTGAAAGGCTCTGGCTACCTCCAAACCACCTCAGGAAACACACACAAACACAAACAGGAACTACCTAAAAACATACATAGATGCATAAACACATAGAAACACAGGCTCACACATGCCTTCCAAAACCACAAACACACAAAGTCATTTTCTCTTTTACCTTCAGGAATAAAATTATTTTTTCTTAATTTGTTTTGTCTACTTATTTAGTAATGTACAGCACTTCATTTTTTTTAAAAATCTCCATTCCCTTCTCATTCATATTTCCAATGTCCATCATTTTATTGCTGCACAGTAATTCCTAAGGCTAGCTACCAACTTAATGCACTGGCTTCGAATGAGTGAGTAGCTGGCAAATTCTTTCTTGATCTGGCCCAATGCCTGAATCTGATGTGCTATATTTATAAATGGTAAAACAGTTGACAAATGTTTTCTGCGGTGCCTGGGGAAAGAGTTCTGAACTTCAGTGGTATGTTAATGAAAATTTAAAAAAAAAAGAATAACTAAGTGCATATTCACTAGGAAAGCATTTAGGTCTTTATTATCCACCACTGAAACAGGCTTAATGGCAAGTATGCTGACATCTTTAAGGCTTGTATCCTTCCGTGTTGGTTGTCCCTTACATGAGGCTGGTTCTGACATCTTTTCTTTTGTTTCCTAAAAATTAATTAGCTGGATCAGATTAATTTTACTTTCCTTTTCTTGTTGTTTTTGTTACGGTTGACGCTTCATAACGTGACTTCTGATCTCAGATTGGCCTTTGTGCTGGCTAGCTTTATGTCAGCTTGACACAACTAATTCTTTTTGGAAAAGGGAACAACAATTGAGAAAGTGCTATCCCCCATATGGGCCTCTGTGCCATCTTGTGGTGATTTGATTTTTTTAATTTATGATGTGGAAGGTCATACTCAGGGTGGGCAGTGCCACCTCTGGGCTTGTGTTCCTGGGTGTATAACAAAGCAGGCCAAGCAAGCTTGAAGGAACAAGATTGGAAGTGGTAATCCTACATGGCTCCTGCATCAGCTCCTGCTCTAGGTCCCTGCCTTCAGTCCCTGCCCCGACTTTCTCCGATGGTGGACCACAAGCTACAAAACAAAACCAACCTTTTAATTTTCAAGTTGCTTATGGTCCTGGTATTTTATCACACGGATAGAAACCCTAAGAAAGCCTTTCATATAGAACGACTCTCCCCATCACCTGTTGTACTACTAGGAAAACTAAACACATTCTTTTTTTTAATTAATTTTTTATTTTTTTAATATTAGTTACAGTTTATTAACTTTGTATCTCAACTGTAACCCGCTTCCTTATTCCCTCCCAATTCCATCCTCCTTCCCTCATCTCCTTCTTGCCCCTTTCCAAGTCTACTGCTAGGAGAGGTCCTCTTTCCTTTCCATCTGACCCTAGCTTATCAGGTATCTTCAGGACTGGCTGCAATGACCTCCTCTGTGGCCTAGCAAGGTTGCTGCTCCATTGGGGTGGGGGGAGGTCAAAGAGCCAGCCATTGAGTTCATGTCAGCTAAACACATTCTTAATTGGATTTTAAATACTTGCAAATTGTTGGTATTACTTGTGCTGTATAGACATGCTTTTAAGGAGAAGAATCATTTGAACTTAAATGGGAACCTGAATAAAATTCTCTCTCTCTTTCTCTCTTTCTCTGTCTCTTTTCTTTTTTATTAATTATATCACAATGCAAGGACCATTTTTGTTAGAGATGTTGAAGGATCTTGTTCTTACGGCATGTTTTCTCTTTTTTTCCTACAACCATATTGATCTAATTCAATGTTTTGCCTTGTTAGCTCAGAACTGAATCTTCTGTTTCTTATATTTCTAGACACCCCCTCTAAAGTATATCAAAGGATATGCATTCCTTCTTTATTCTGTATTCATTTAATCATCTATATGTCCTTGGCTCTCATTCTGGTACTAATCAACTTCACTGTGGGGCCATATTAGAGGATGATGTTCAAAGAAGATTGGAGTAGTGGAGTACTAAAATCCATGTTTAATCAATTTACACTTTTATTTATGTAACACTTTTTTCTAGTATTAGAAAAACTACAGTTTTTTAAAAGCAGGAAAAATGCATTCTATGTTTGCATACTTTGTGTGCTTGCCAATTTCCTTGACGTATTTGCTTAAGGCAACAAAGAATACATGCCCTCCACCCTATCCTCAAACAAATGAAATAGCACATGATTTTATAATATTTTAAATATGCTGGAGAGCATTTGTACAGGTTACAAAACTAATAAAAAAATCTATTTTCAAACAGAATGTGGATATTTTCAACAGAATTAACAAGAAATGCAATAATAAAAGGCCAAAAGGTAATAAAACTGTAATAAATTTCCATCACTTACTCTCTCTGCAAGGACTTTTCCTTTTTAAAGCAGTTTAGAAAAACACTCTTAATTTTACAGGACCACTGAAAGCTGGGTTTAGTTCTCAGAAGTTGCATCCACCTGGCTGATTTCTGTTTTATTTCTTCTAATAAAGTAATTGGAAATATTTTTTCCAGGCAGAGTCTGCTGGAAAGTGGTTTCTCTGAGCCGCAGCTGAAGCCAGCTTCCCTTGTAAACACTGTAAACATGCAGGTTTTTTCCTGCTCTTTTCACAGAATAGGTTAATGACGGCTTAGAAGACTCATCCACAGGACGTTAATATTGATGTTAGGGTACTCTCTGAGGGGAAAATCCAGGAACGTGGTTTCATTCCAACTGTCTTATTCCACTAGGTGAAAGGACAGTTGACTGATTAGTCCCTGGGGTAGTCCCCATGCCGCCATCCCACTGAGAGTTGCAGCACAATGAAGTACAGGTATTGCTTTTGTTCATGAAGATTTTTTTCCTACAGAAGAATGACTTACTTTTCACCAAGGGAAAAAAAAGTGGAATAGAAGGTTGGATGCAAGTTAAACCCACAAATTTTGGTGGAGAAACTGCATTAAGTACAGTGCTAGAATTTGTTGTAATAAGAACAAAGAGGGTGACAAAAACGACATGACACCGCCACCAAATCAGACATTGATCGGTGGAGTAAAACTGAGCACCCACCCAGAAACCCACATTCCAGCAGCCCTGATTTTTGATAGAAGCCAGTAATGTACATTGGAGACAAGACAGCCTCATCAATAAATATTGTTGGTCAAACTGGATAGTTACATGTAGAAGAATAAAAAAGTAGATCCTTATCTCTTACGGAACACATGATGCAATTCTAATCGATCAAGGGCATTAATATTAAACATGAAACCCTAAATCCAGTAAAAAAGAAAGTAGAGGATACACATGAGCTTATGTGCACAGAAGAGACTTTCTGAACAGAACATTGATAACACAAGAATTTAGAGCATTAGAATGAAGAGTCAGCCTACATGAAATGAAAAAAAAAAATCTTCCTCAGCTACACATTTGACAAAAGATGTGTGTCTAGACTATATAAATAAATGAAAAATCAAACATCCAGAAATCACAACCTAATTGAAACAACAAGGCACAGAATTAAACAGGTAATTCTGAAAAGGTGAAATGCAAATGGCCATGGAATATTTTAAAGAAAAGTTCAACACCCTTAGCCATAAAGTAAATGCAAATTTTTGCTACTTTGCGATTTCATTTTACCTCAGTCAGAACATCAAAGATCAAATGATGACAAATGCTGGTGTTATACAGAAAAAGGAGAAAACTTACTCAGTGTTGGTGGAATTGAAACCTCGTGGTGTCAATAAACAAATCAGTGTGGAAGTTCCTCAAAAAGCTGAAAATAGATTCAGCACACAAGCCAGGTATACCACTCTTGGGCATATACAGAAAATATTTTACATCAGAGATACCTTCCCATTTATGTTCACTGCTTCTTTACAAACAATGACCAGTAAATGGAAACAATCTAGGTATCCATCTGCTATTAAAAAAGAAAACTGATGAAGATGTGGTTTATTTACAGCTGTTCATAAATAAAATAGCGAAACTGGTAGGTAGATGAATGGAGCTGGAATGAATCATTCTGAATTCTGAATCAATCATCCAGGTAACCTGGATTCAGAAAGGTAAAGATTACACATTTTTTTCCTCTCATATGTGGATGCTCTTTTTGAATATGTAGACATGTATTTCATTAGGAATACTTACAGAAGACAGGATCAGTTTTAAGCAAAAAAGATATTCAAGAAATTGAATATTCCTTAAAAGTCAGCCATTACATCTCTTTCTTTGGTTTGGGCCAAGAACGCACTGGAGAGCACGTGAGACAAAAGCTGCAGCAGCCATTCATAAAATCAACTTATACTCACAAAGAGTACAGTCACAAACATCAGTTCCATTAAATGTTTTTTTTCTTTATTAATTATACTTTACTCACTTTGTATCCATTAAATGTTTTAATGACGAATGAAGCATAATTATTCTCTTTTCAAGACACTGGCGGGAATCTATTTTAAGGTAATTTGGAGCCAAGAGGGGTCAGCTTGCCTTCTCTGCAGCACCTACCAAATGTGGGGCTGGAAGATGCCTGTGCAAGGAGCACCTAGGATCTTGCATGTACTATATATGGACATTACATCTCCCTTCTTCCCTTTCTTCTCATACTCAATGCTGTCTTTTAATTCTCTTCCATTTCTCTGCTTTTTTATTTTATTTTGTGTATTTGTTTATAAAGGGATTTCTGGAAATAGGAATCATGCCAAAGGGGAGTGTCATCACATTCAGCTGTGAATAATTACATAAAATCCGTTCAGGACATAACTGCTAGATGAAGGTCAGGATATATAATTTATTAGGAAAATTACATGTTTTTACATTTACAACCCACAAACAGGGGTTCAGGCTGTGTGTGGTCTGATAGAAAGTACAGGACAGCTGGATTAACAGACTGTCCTTGGTTCCACCTAGACCTAAGCTGATATAGTCCCTGAAAAACTAAGAAAACATTATGGGCAAATTTGGATGGGAAATTTGAGGCGCAAAGCAAATTAATCATAGTTACCAAAGAGAATATTGAAAAGATAAATACAGGACAGTCAGTTTCCACAGAGGAAAATATAATACATTGGGAATAAAGATTCATAAAATGAGCTGTGTTTTAAGTACCTCTGCTTAGAAAGGAAGTATTACGTCAGAAGAAAAAAGCTGTGTGGAATATGAACGCTCAGTGGGGATTGATATACACAGAGCAAACACCAGCAAATATCTCCCCTGTTTACAAACCTTAAATAGCTCTGTGCTCCCCATTGGCACCACCAAAACTGTGCATTTTATGCACTAATTCATCAAAGAGACTCTAAAAGTTTTCTTTTTCTCCGCATATTCTGTTTGCGTTTAGAATAGTTATTCTGCTAAATTTTGTAGAGAAAACGATTTCTTCTTCATATACAGGTATATTGGCATGAATGCATGTGCTTGTCTATTACATGCATGCTTGCACACATAGTATGTGTGTATGATATGTGAGTGTGTATGTGTAATGTTGGAGTTGTATGTGTTATTTGTGCATGTATGTGTGGTTTATGTGTGAGTACATCATGTGTACGTGTGTTATGTGATGAGGCATGCGTGTGTGTCCGTATGTGTGGTGAATCTGTGTGCATGTCTATTGTTCATAACACATTTAGAACAATGCTTATTTAATGTGGAGGAACACTTCTTTCTCTAATTCACACGTCACTAATATTGGTATAAGAACTAATTCTTATTCTTAAAAAATGTTATGAGAATTCCCTTGATTACTGCTTGAAACTATTCAAACATATGCCTCAACTTAAAAAAAGTAAGAAATATGAACTCATTTCAAAAATGTGTTTTATAGTATTAGATGAAATTGCAGGAAAGAAAACAGAAGAGTTGAATTATAGGATTCCATTGAAAATTTCTAAATTATCATGTTTTACCACATTTTACTGATTGTAGAATAATTAACACAACATAAATTTACCATTTTTATGTGTGTAGTTAGTAGTATTAAATAGATTTAAAATGCTGTGAGACTATTATGACAATCTATGTGCAAGATTTCTTCCTTTTCTAAGCTTAAATCCTTGTACCCATTAAACAATAATTTGCCATTCTTTTGTGTCCAAGATTCAAATACTCACTATCCCACTTTTAGTTTTTATTAAAATCCTCATGTAAGTGAGATCCTGGCATATTTGCCCTTTACTGACCTTTTATCGAGTGTTGCATGAAAGTTCTTTCAAGTTGCTTCATGTGTTAGAATTTTCTTCCTTGTAAGGTTTAATAATATTCCATTTTACATGCATACAATGTATGTATATAATACCAAAAGCATTGTATGCATGTAAAGTCACCACTCAATGGAATTTGGATTTCTTTTCTATCTATCTATCTATCTATCTATCTATCTATCTATCTATCTATCTATCTATCTATCTATCTATATCTGTCTGTCTCTCTGTCTAATCTATTATTTTATTCATTCTTTCTCATATATTATATCCTGACCACAGTTTATCCTTCCTCTACTTTTCCTCTCTCAGTCTCTCTGCTACCTCCGCTTTCCCCCAAATCCATTCCTCTATTTCCCTTCAGAAAAGAGTAGGCCTCACAGGGATATCAACATAACAAGGCATAACAAGTGAAAAGACTTGGAACAAACACTCATATCAAGACTACTCAGCAATTAAAAACAAGGAAATCATGAAATTTGCAGGTAAATGGTGGGATCTAGAAAAGATCATCCTGAGTGAGGTATCCTAGAAACAGAAAGACGCACACAGTATATACTCATTTATAAGTGGATACTAGACCTGTAATATAGGATAAACATACTAAAATCTGTACACCTAAAGAAGATAAACAAGAAGGAGGTTCCAGGGTAAGATGATCAATCCTAACCTAAAAAAATAAAATGGGATGGACATTGGAAGGAAGAGAAAACAAGAAACAGCACAGGAGCCTACCATAGAGGACCTCTGAAAGATTTTACCTAGCGGTGTATCAAAGTAGATGCTGAGACTCATAACCAAACTTTGGGCAGAGTGCAGGAAATCATATGAAAGAGGGGGGAGTTAGTATGAACTGGAGAGGATGAGAGCACCACAAGGAGTAAATATATCTGGGCACAGGGGTCTTTTCTGAGACTGTATCTCCAACCAAGTACCACGCATGGATATAACCTAGAACTCCTGCTCAGATGTAGCTCATGGCAGTTCAGCATCCAAGTAGGTTTCCCTAGTAAGGAGAACAGGGTCTATCTCTGACATGAACTCAGTGGCTGGCTCTTTGACTCCCCTCCCTCCCCCTCGACGGAGGAGGAGTCTTGCTAGGCCACAGAGGAGGACATTGCAGCCAGTCCTGATGAGACCTGATAAGCTAGGGTCAGATGGAAGGGGAGGAGGACCTCCCCTATCAGTGGACTTAGAGAGGGGCAGGGAGTAGATAAGGGAGGGAGGGTGTGATTGGGAGGAAATGAGGGAGGGGATTACAGCTGGGATACAAAGTAAATAACCTGTAATTAATGTAAAAAAATAAATAAAAATTATATATAAAAAAAGACTTGACAAGGTAGCCCTGTAAGTAGAAAAGGGTCCCCAGAGCTGGTGTCCTCCCCACACACACCACCACTAAACATTTTGACTGTTAGGATTCCCACAAGAACACCAAGCCACACAGTCATAACATGCAGAGGAGCTAGCTCAAACTCATCCACGCTCTGTGACTGTCACTTCAGTCTTGTGAGCCCTGCTTAATTGATTCTGAATGAAGCCCCTCTGATGACCACTGTTTGAGGCTCTGATCTGTTAGTATACAGAATACCATTAGGAATCACTTCACTGAATTATTATTATTTTTTAACTTGCCAGTCGTGTTTGGTTCTATCTTAGGATTCTGGCCTATTCAGCCTCCAGTTCCTGGTCCTCTAAGCAGTGTCACAAGTCTGCTCCCTCTCGTTTCATGGATCTAAACTTGGACCAGTCATTGCTTGGCCACTCCCAGAATTTCTGTGCCACTGTTACCCCAGCACATCTTGCAGACAGGACAAACTGTAAGTCCAAGGTTTTGTGGCTGGTTTGATGCTACAGTCCCACTGGAATACTTGCCTGGTTACCGAAAAATGGTCAGTTATAGGTTCTGTATTCCCCACTACTAGGAGTCTTCACTAGGGTCACTCTTAGGAATAATGCTGTTTTGAACATGGAGATACTAAGTCTCATCTTCAGCTACTTTGACTGAACATCGAGAAATGGACTTTTGGGTCAGATTATGAAAATAGACTGAGAGTTCTATTTTCATTTTCTAAGAGAAGCTTCACTGATGTTTGTCACAGTAATGTACCCCAGTAGTGCACATGGGTCTTAATTTCACTATCTTTCAAAATACTGCTTATTTCTCATTTTAACAGTAGTCATTTTTGTTATTCAGATCTTCTGTTAATTAATTTTTAAGGTATGTAGAATGGGTTTCTATGCTTAATTTTATTACAATCTTACCCTTTCCATTGTAGTGACTAGCATGCTTTTGCTAATTTCAGTTAGGTTAAGCTACTTGCCCTTTGTCAGAAATAGAATAAAAAATTAATTATATTTAGCTACATCATAAATCTCTTGAGACATAAAATCTACTGATACATGACAGTCACTTTTAGTTTCTGCTTTCTGGAAGGAGACAAATATCAGGCTTATTCTGTTTCAGATTATTCAGTAAATTCAGTAATCAGCAGTTTCTAATCTCCCTGCTAATTATTGTGTGTCATTTTAATTTTGCTTCATTTAATTTTTGGATGGTTATTAATGACATTTTCTTCTCTATTATTTACGTACCTATCTACCTATCATATCTATCTATCTATCTATCTATCTATCTATCTATCTATCTATCTATCTATCTTCCTATCTAATCTATCTATCTACCTATTTATCATCTATCTGTCTGCCTGCCTGTCTGTCTGTCTTTCACTGTTATGTGCCTGGAAAGGTAATGATGCTTCTATGTGTGACAGCAGTGATCCTTGATGAGAAAATCTGAAGATTAGTTTTTAAGGCATCAAAATTTAGTTGGGCTAGGAGAACAGAATACATGGAATGAAGAGAAATGTCCTAATCTCAGCTGATAGCTACAATAGCAGAAGAGTGCGCTGCCCTAAGGAATTGTGCAACCCCAGGACTGTTCAAGGAGATATAAGCATCCAAGGGCATTCAGCTTCCACATCTCTGTACCACAAAGAGGAATCTCAGCTGCAAACTGTTTTCAGCATCATGCTAGAGGCCATAATGGAGGTTGGATTATGAGCTCAAACCCCAAGTGACAAGGAGCCATGGACTGGAAATGTTGTTTCCTTAGCTCACATTAGTGGATTGTAGATTTGCTTGAGAGAGCACATGTATACAACCAGAAAGCCAACTTTTAGGTACAGTAAGAAAAGTGACCATGACATGTTAGGATCAGGCCTAACTGGGACTCCAGCTCCTCAAGACAGGTCCTCAAGTTCACTGCCTTGGTGTTTGCCAGGGGAAAGAATGTGTTCCTAGTCTGGATTCCCAGCTCAAAAATATTGGGAAATAAAAGAAGCAATGAGTCCTTCTGAGTCTATTATTCCACAGACTATAAAACAAATTGATTCAACTTTATTTTCATTTTCCATGCATGGTAGCTATCACAGTGTGGTTGGCTGCAGTGACCTGGGAGAACTTATTGCTCTCATCAGTTAACAGGTACAGGTTAGGGACCATGAATAATAGTAAAGAGTGAGGTTTACTTGGTCTGATAATCGCAGACTGAATGATGTCTGTCAATATAATGGTGAGAACTGTAACAAAGTTGAATGCAGCTTGGCTCCTAGGTTTAATCTCCACCACCATGAAAAAAAAATAACTGAATAAAAGATTCGTACATCACACTGTCCAGTGTGGGTCTGACCGTAGTGTTCCCTTATAGGAGTAATTGGTAGGTCACATTGATAGACCAGATCCTCTAATCTGTAGGGCAAAATATAAATTCTTATGATTCGGATTTAGTGAGAAACTCTAACTCAAATAAACAAATAGAGAAAGAAAAGAAAGAAACAGAGGAAGGAAGGAAGGAAGGAAGGAAGGAAGGAAGGAAGAAAGAAAGAAAGAAAGAAAGAAAGAAAGAAAGAAAGAAAGAAAGAAAGATGGGAGCAATAAAAAGAAGATCGAGCATCAGGTTCTGGCCTTTACATGAATGTGCATAAGCATCCACATACACCACACACATGCACACGTGCAAATACACATACCCATGCACACATTTCAGTGTAAAAATGTGCTTTCTTCTTTAACGTTTCCTAATCAAAATGAGATTTTTCATGTACCCAAGGTCCCATTTTTTTAACCACTCCCACATGCCTGCAGGTAATCAAAGCAGATCCACATCTACTTCACTGCAATTGCCTATTTAGAAATTTAATGTCTGCTTGTGGTTATCTTGTAGAAGCGTAAATAATTTTTGTTTTACTCTGTTTAAAAACATTTCATATCAAATCTAAAATTAACAAGGCTAATTATAATTCTTTGCTATTTCCTACAATTCATAAGGATGAGCTTGTATCACAATGTCATCCTCTTTCTGTCAATCATCTCAGTTTCTAGAAGCATCACCTTTCGACTCTTTAACAACTTTACCAGAGCTTTGTAACCAAATTAGGAAATATTCTGATAAAATGTTCCTGAGAGCTCCTTGTGAGGAAGGTAACAGCATAGCAAATGATCAGTGAAGGAACTTGATGCCTGAAAAGTAAGACTACTCAAAAAGGTTGATTCCAGGTCTCTCTAAACCAGAAATTCTTCAAAACTATAATATTTGATTCCTTCCTATCTCTAAGACTTGCATTCATGGCTGATTTCCAGCCACTATAGCAGTACTATGATACAGTAGATGGCAAGTGACATTTGTCAAGTGAATAAATGGATGGAATGACAAGAGGGGATGAGGAGGTCCAAATAATGAAAATGGCAAAATAGTGGTGATTATAATGAAAGATCACATGGATGAAACACAAAACATGATCACTAGACAGCAATAGAGGAAGGATGGGTTGTGCCCCAAGACAAATATGGAAAGATAGCTAGGCAGCAGCTAATTTCAACCTGAGTAGGAGGATGTCGGATATGTGAACTCCAAAGTACATAATTAGAAACAATTAGACATGATTGAGAAATTGATAAATTATATTTAATTTGTCCTTTAAAAGAATGACTCATTTATGAACACCTTTCTTAGTCTGGGGCAAAGGTGCCGTCATTATTGCTATGGAACATATTAAATCAACTCTGATTTTAGGGTTGGGAAGGTAACACCTGCTGAGGTTTTACAACTCACTGCTGTCTTCCCTCCAGTAATTCTATTAACCATTTACCAGTGATGGCTGATGGGAGCTCTACAGAAAAACAGAACTTAGCATTTTACTTATTAATAGGAATAAATTCATTTACCGGTCAAGTAAAATGGCTGTTAGCTAGGATATTTTGTTGTGAAGGAAGGCAATTTAAGTCCAGTGATTCCATTAGTAGTTTTCAATCAATCAACTGAGTGTTTTCATCACTCAATAAATGAACATAGTATCTCTTAATGAGCCATGAGGGAGAATAATAATATAGTTGCCAACTTAATCATTTAAGTATCAATGGTTGAATAAAAAATAGATACTGTGTTCTTTTCTTATTTATTCAGTTTACATGCCGATCATAGCGCCCTCCTGCTTTTACTCCAGGTCATCCCTCCCTCCTTCTTTCCCCACCCTTACCTCATTTCTCAGAAAAGAGGAGTCCTCCCCCCATACCCCAATTCTTCATGATGCAACAGGACTGAGTGCCACCTCTTCTCCTGCGGTCTGGCATTGCAGCCCAGCGAAGGAGGAATGATCAAAATGCAGGCAACAAAGTCCATCTCAGCTCTGGCTCTGTTTACTAGGGAATCCACATAAACCCTGAAGCTGTCCATCTGCTACAACTGTGTAGGGGCCTATGTCCAATCTATGCGTGGTGCTTCAGTGTCCACAAGCTCCTCTGGGCCTTAGTTAGTTGGCTCTATTGGTCTTCTTCTGGAGCTCCTGTAACTTCCAGGTCCTTCTATCCTTCCACACACTTTCCCTTAAAACTCCCTATGTTTCGCCCAATGTTTGGCTGTGAGTCTCAGCATCTGTTTTGATCCACTGCTGAGTGGAGCCTCTCAGATGACAGCAATGCTATGCTTCTGTCTATGAGCATAGCACAATATTATTAATAGTGTCAGGGGTTGGCTCTTTCCCATAGGGTGTGTCTCAGGTTGGGCCAGGCATTGGTTGGACATTCCCTCCATCTCTGCTTTACCTTTATCCTGCAGATCTTATAGTCAGGGTAAATTTTGGGTAGAAGTTTTTGCAGGTGGGTTGGTTTTCTTATCCATCCACTAGGAGTTCTCACACATGGTATGTATTCACTTATAGGAAGATTTTGGCCATATAGTACAGGAAACAGTACAATTCACAGACCCAAAGAAGATAAATAACAAGGAAGGATGCTTAAATCTCACAGAGAAGGGGAAATAGAATAGAGAGAAGAAGTGGTTGAAATGAGGGAACCAGGTAGGAGAGAGGGCACAGAGAGGAATGAGAGTGGAAACCAAATCTGGGGAGAGCGAAGATGGGAGGACAGATTGCCTTCAGAGAGAAAAGAAACTGTGGGCCAGGGCATCTCTGTGACAATCTGAAGACCTAAGACAAGGTAGGCTTCTGGGAGGATATGGGGCAACTCTTGCTGAGTCTCCTAGGAGCAAGGAGCATGAGAACTGAAGATACTATGTTCTTAGCTAGTTTTCACCTGAGCATATGAACAATGTTATATACAACTAAGAATTGTATGTAAAATTAGAGTCATCATTAAGCAAGAAGAAATCAATGGTTTACTCTCTCATTTTAAGTATTAAGTATCCATGGCCATCTGTGGTGATGTTTCAAACTGGTACATTAGTTTATATGTATACATAGAAAGCAGTTGGAACCACTGATCACATGTAGCCCATAGACAGCTCAGTCTCCATGTGGGCCACCTAGTAAGGGGAGAAGAGACAGTCTCTGACATGAACTCAGTTGCCTGCTCCTTGACTACTTCTCCCTGGTGGTGGGAGAGACCTATCCAGACCACACAGGAGGAGGATCCAGGCAGTCCTGATGGGACCTGATAGGCTAGGGTTAGAGAGCAGGTGAGAAGGCCTTTCTCTATCAGTGGACTAGGGGAGAGAAATAGGGGAGGAAGAAGGAGGGGGAATGACACCAGAAGAAGATGAGAGAGGGGACTACAACAGGGATACAAAATGAATAAATTGTAAATAATAATAACAATAATAATAAACAAAAGTAATGTTCATTCAGATGATGCTTTGGGAAAATAAACTATAGAAAGCCACAGGGGGAAAAAACAATAACCCCCCCAGACATGACCAACGGCTAAGTTGATCAAGATAGTCCCTCACGGAAACTCTCTTTCCAAGTTATTATAAGTTGTGTCTAGGTGACAATTAAAATGAACCATTACAGCTGGTAATTAACTCAATTAAAGTGCAAGCTTTCATATTTATATTATACAAAAGTTTGATATATTTCTATTATACCCTGGCACATAGCAAATTGTACAATTTTGTGTTATATAACAATTAAACTAGACCAATTACCCACAAGAAATATTAAGGAAAAAATGTAAAAGCTTAATAACTAAATATAATGACCTCTATACAGTAGAATGTATTTTAAGGACACAATTTTAACTATGTGTACTTCACTTAGTTTATATGTTTGTATATTTATAAAAACTGCATTAATGTATTTTCACTGTAATTGTCAACATGTTTACCTGTCAGATGATATAAGATCAACCATGATGACTAGGAGATTGTATAGCTTGGATATATAGTGTATTTGAGAGAACTATATTATTTAAAAGTATTCAGAGGGAGAATTAACCTGAAGATCATGTGGGTTTTTTTTTTTTTTTTTTTTTTTTTTTTAGAATGCTGCCAATAAAGCATTTCTTTACATTGCAAAGCTTAGAAATTTAATCTCTTTCCATCTTTGGTTGATTTATCACCTGAAACCTTCACATGAGGAAAATTTTTTCAAAGAATAAATTATTAACATCCTCAAGTACTAGGAGTCTTTAGACACCGCAGCTAAAGTTCAAGTTGCTTATTTCTGAAGACAGATGGGAAAAAATGTAAAAGCTTGAATAGATTCATTGCTTGGCTTTCACACTCCATGACAAATCTAATTGTGTGCTACTTTCCCCATTACTGGGTAATGTGAATGGCATCTGTGTAAAATATGAACACAATTAAATGATTTTCCACAGTCATGTGTGTGCTTTGGTGTCTGTCAATTTCTAATTGGGTTTGTGCTGAAGGAAAGGGCTCTGCATAGCATCCTACATGTCCTGGAATTGCCACAGATAAACAATTCGAGTGTGAGAAGAAAAGAGGGAAGCTTCTTAACACACCTTTTCACACTAAGACTACGGATTGGCTTTTCTTGAATCTTTAAATGCCAGACATTTAGTACATTTTTTGAAAAACAGCCATCAAATCTCCTTTCTACTTTAAAATGAATAAATAAATTAGTTGAAAGTGTAACACAAGGAAAAAAATGTTTACACAGATGTATGTTCTTGCCAGTGGAGGCAAGAATGACATGGACAGCAAAATTTTATAAAATGTCTCTGCCTTTCATTTTCTGCAGTGGTGATGTTGTATTTTGGTTGCAGAAAGGAGATTTTGAGTCTAAGAGAGAAATGCCTTGCTCTAAAACTAAAATAACTGTAACAGTGCCTTAATGATCTGAGAATGAATATAAGAAACTTGGAAATTTATTAAACATAAATCACACAAAGAAGGCCTTATAATTTACATTAACTTATTTAGCAGCAGGTTCTTTCCTTTGTTTCAGCGATGGTAACTATGAGCATTTTATTTGTCGACAATAATGTAGCATGTCTTGAAAACAGAAGTACTTAGAGTGCTGAATTAGCCTCTTTCTATATAGAGAGAAATGACTATAATAGATTCTGAGTTAAACTGTATGTCGAGGCTAAGGTCTTGAATGGGCTAATGTCCATTAACAATCAACAAATTAGTAAATTGCCTTTATTGGAATTTCTTTTCTCAACCTAATGGTTTGTTTAACTGATGGCTGATGTGACCATTAGGAGCTATTAGCGTGTTAAAAGGGTATTAAATAAAGCCAACAGTTGGCCTTAAAAACAAAAAGATAAATAAAGCACAATTTATTATTTTGCTGGGCTAAGCAAACACAGTTTCAACTTATTACTGCCTTCTGACGATGCCAGGAGTCATCTGTTGAATACATATTTCACTGGATACGGAACAAGCAGATCAGCAAATCTGTGATCTGCTCAACTCCTAACTGTCCAAGCTGGTGTGCAGACATTAAATTCTGAGCTGTGTGTATTGATTCATCTAAAAGTTTTTGTTCACTTGGATTTTTCTGTCAAGTATTATTATTATGAATAAGGAAAATACATACTGGAAGCAGATGTGGGTGAAGCTGTCCTTAGAGGAAATTAGTTTCAGATGGACTCTGTATTGAATCAAAGGAGTATCAGACAGAAGCATCACAGATAATTATGTACTTAAAACCCTACTGTTGATCTTTTACTGTTTCCAATATGCACAGCTTCCTGTTATTGTTTTAATAACCAAGAGAGCAGACCTAAGACTGCCATACAAAATAGTTGTTGGCAAGACTCTCCTTATACTTAGTATGGTTTTGTTGGATTCAAATCCCTGTTTTCTGTTTGTTTGTTTGTTATTTGAGAGCTGTTTTATTTCTCATAATATCGAATTAGAGACAGAAATATCTAAATCTGTATCCTTTTTTCAGTTTGTGTGTCATTAGCATAACTACGCCAGAATCATAAATGAATGCAGTCATGTACTTCCACTAAGTCAGAATGTATTGAATAACAATTAATTCACAAGCTACATTGACATAGTTGGTTGCATTTTTACCAGGTAGACCATATTTCCCTTGGTGGTTGGCCACTGGCAGACTTAAGATATTTTATTCAATATATATTAGTGATGTTGACTCTCAGATCATGCATTATACCTCACATAGTTACGTATATAAATATAAAATTTACAGAATGCCTGGGAAACTGTTAATGACTACAAAATCAAAAGGCCATAATGGATACTGAGTCAGAAAGCCAAAAAGATGCAAGGAGTCACAGTGGGATCTTAGGTAAGAGCAAAGATACAGCATCTATGGTTTTTTTATGCACCTGCATGCAATGAATAGATAAATCAGGTCCTATGTACAATTCCTTATGACATATATGGCATTTTAAAATGCTTTGCTTTTTGGCACTGTTTAAGATTCTTCTCATCATCAAAATCTCTGTTATAATACCAGCACCACAGGAGCCTATCCTAGTGGGCCTCTGAAAGACTCTACTGATTGAAATATCAAAACAGAGGCTGAGACTCATTGCCAAACTTTGGGCAGAGTGCAGAGAATCTTATGAAAGAATGGGGAGATAGAAAGACCTGGAGGAGACAGGAGCTCCAAAAGGAGACCAACAGAGCCAAAAAAACTGAGCCCTGGGGGCCCTGCAGAGACTGACACTCCAACCAAGGACAATGCATGGAGAGGAACTAAAACCCCAGCTCAGATGTAGCCCACAGAATATGTCTCCAAGTGGATTCCCTAGTAAGGGGAGCAGGGGCTTTCTCTAGCATGAACTCAGTGCCAGGCTCTCTGACTACCTCTCTGGGGTGGGGAGGGTGCAGCCTTTCCAGGCCATAGAGGAAAATAATGCAACCAGTTCTGATGAGATCTGATAGGCTAGGGTCAAAAGAAAGGGGAGGAGGACCACCCCTATCGGTGAACTAAGGGAGGAGCATAGGAGGAAAAGAGGAAAGGAGGGTGGGATAAGGAGGAGATGAAGGAGGGGGCTACAGCCCAGATACAAATTGAATAAATTGCAATAAATAATAATTTAAAAACAAAAGGATTCTGTTTGAGAACTGCTGCAGAATCAGTGTTGGACCTTGAGGCAAGATGACATGCTGGGTTCTAATGATTGGAGGGATGTATAATGAATGCACATGGGTGCTGATGTTAGTTCAGGAAGTCCATTGTCATTACAGTGTTAGGTTATTATGTGTACTCAAAATATTGTCTAGTCTGTTTTTTTTTTCTGTTTTTTCTTTTCTTTTTATGACTTCATGCCAGTCTATTTTGTTAATGTTGTAAGTGGTGTCTGGTCTAGTTTGGTTTCTATTGCCATGTTAAAGATGGCATTGACCAAAAGCATCTTCTGGAGTTTGGGATTAAATGTCTCAACCACAGTCCATCACAGGGTAAGCCAAAACAGGAACTCAAGGTGGATGAAAACCTAGAATCAGGAATTGAAGCAGAGACCATGGAGGAATATTGTTTGCATTGCTCCATCTACTTTCTTATACCCTCTGGGACCATCTGCCCAGGAGAAGCATTGTCCATAGCATCATCTTCAATTAATTACTCAGTTAACTAACTAATCAAGAAAATACCCCACAGTCTTGCTTACTGGCCAGTCTGATGGAAGCACTTTCTCAGTTGAGATTCTGTCTTCCCAAGTGACACTAGCTCGTGTCCAGCTGAAGAAAACTATAACCTGCACAGTGAATTGCCACTTTCAGGAATGAGTTATGTATCAATCTGCCTTGTGTGGGTGCTGTAGAGTATGTGTGTTCTCAAAGGAGAAGCATTCATTCTCATTTTACATTTGCATATTCTGCTTCGAAGATGGAGTCGTTCAACACATGGTACATCCTAAAAGCTGCTGTTTCACATAATATGGAATAATTTAGAGAAGGACACAGACTATTTGTCACATTGTGTTTTCCAGGTGTGATACAGGAGATACCATTTGTAACAGACCCTGAATATCATCATAACATGACTGCACTGTTAGTAGGATCTCATTGTGGTCCCTCCCCAGGTCCTAGGGATCTGTGTCAAAAGGCTCCACAGCAGACATGCTGAACGTAGAGTAGAATATAAATGGAGTTTATCACAAGAAAAAAACAGAACACACTCTGGAAATGACTGAACTTTCTTGAGGAACCAATATTGAGGTGCTTATGCTAATTTACATTTCCTAAAGCAGCATGTAAGATAAATAAGGGTTCTTCCCCTGACAAAGGAGAGAATCTGAGGTTAATGTGAGCTATACGAGACACTATATCAAATAGTAAGTAGCACTAACAGCAGCTGTAGTAGTAGTAATAATAATAGTAGTAGAAATAGTATTATATCCAGTATAGTAAAGCTTCATATAAGCATGAAGTTTGGCTTCTCTGCTAACTGGCCAAAAAACCCAAAATGTTGCAACTTCCATTTTGTGGGAGATGAGTTGGAAGAGACTATAAAACTAATGTTCTGGTTGCTTTAGATATCACTGTGAGAAACCAAAGTCATGATTGTGATTTGGGCTTGGTAAGGACACATCTGTAATTTGATGATAGTGGCAACCTACTCAGACATATAACTCAATCATGACTTTAACTGTCACTAACAATAAACAGTTTGGATTCTGGCTGCATTAAAGAGCCTTGATTTGTGGGGATGGACTGATATTGAATCTACTTACCATGGATAATCTTCCTTGTCAATTTGTTTTAGTAGACAAACCTCTGGGTATGCCTGCGAAGAACTTTTCAGAGAAAATTAAATGAGGATAGTAGACCCATGTTCCTTGTAGGTGGTACTATCCCATAGGCTCTGTTCTAGACTGTACAAAATAGAGAAAGTACTTTGAGTACCAGTATTTATCTCTCTGCTTCTTGACATTGGGCACTCTGTTAGCAGCTTCTAATGATACTGAAAAGCATGCCTTCAACACATGATTCTCAGCATCTCTTTTTAGAGTGTGCACTGAAATAAGTTGTCTTTCCCTGAATTGGTGGGTTATCTTTCAGCAACGAGAATGGGAGTAACATATGGGCTTGTGTTATTTGAAGTGCTCCTACACCAAAGTAGGGCACCGGAACTTTTATAGTGAAATTAAAGATAGAATTTTCAAAGGCCATTGTTACATGTCAGGCTTCAGATAATTTTACTGAGATTTTTAAGTGGAACAGTCTGAAAGATCAATCTGTAAGAATTCATAGAGAAGGTATTTTCAAGTGGAGAAAAAGAAAACTACTGAAGACCAAACTCAAAACAGGTGAGAACTTTGGGACATTTTACGCCACAGGAAACTGATTATAAAGAGTTATTGAAAGTTTGTTTCTAGATTCTCAAAAACTTGAAAAAGTACTTTGTAGTCAGTGTTAACTCTGTTTTCTGATAAAGTCTAAATTTGCCTCGAAGCAGCCTAAAATGACTCTGTGTTTAGTCCTTGACCTTCTTAATCTGTACCTCATTTTCATTTGCAAAAATATATAGTACTCCAGTACACTCCTAAATACCCTATGTATTTTGTGATGTCTGAACATTAAGGAAAGCATTTTCTCTATTCTTATACTAAGAATTTTGTTTCCATGAAGTGCAAGATCTGAAAAAAAGACACCTGCCTTCCTTAGCCTGAAAGGACCAGTGTGCTGTTATAGCTCCCCAATACCAGGCTAAGCAGAGCACACTATGCCTGTGGCCAGGATTCCTTTAAGTTACATTTTTCCCTGCTAGGATAAGCTTTTCCCCAGAAAATTCTTTTCTGAAAACTGGAGTCAAGAAAAGGTCATTTCAAATCTGTTTTGTTATAGGAAAACAAGCAAACGAAACAAAATCTTCCTCATTGAGCTCTTACGTAACAACTTATCTCTTTTACTGAGGAGTATTATGAGCTTTTTTTTTTTTACATATAATTACTAAACATATGATTTATTATTTTAATCTAATTATTAAGCTCAATAGAAGTAGTATCTATATATATTAGTGGATATATATATATATATATATATATATATATATATATATATATATATGTTGCCACAGTACAATCAACACCTAACAGCTTTCTGTGTGATTCAGCTAAGCCTACTCACCTGTAAATGCTGTCTGTTTACTGGCTGGTGGTGATGTTTTCACTGTCTCATGGTGTAAGGAGAAGTATTGTAAGATCTCTGAGGGCTCTTAGGATGAAGCATGACCTGAGGCCCAGCTCTTTCCCTCCTTCTGGTGATAATGCAAAAGGCTGCTTTTTAATTCTGCACTACGCTTCTCTTCAACAGAAGTACGAAACCCCCTGCCTTCTAATGCAGTCTTACAATTTAATTGGTCCAATATCACAGAAAAATGTGGATGGGATAGTTAATCCACAGATGACCCAATGATGGGCAGTGTGATTGGAGGAAACGGGATGCTTAAGGGAGGTGGAGGGAGGCGATCTGTTCCCTTTAAATGCTGATAAAAATTTGTGTGTGTGCACAGCTCACAGAATATGGCCTAGTGTTTCCAAATAAATTGTTTCACTGTGCAATCCAAATTATACTAGAGATTGAAGATGGGGTAATAAAATCATTCTTTTGTGATTGACCTTTAAAATTAATTTATACTGCCTTTAAGTGGAAAGTAGAGACTTCTCTTTTGTGTCAGTACATTTACTAATATATTAGAGACAAATCTAATACCTGAAGGCACAAAATATCAGAGGTGAGTCCTGTGTAAGAGATCGCGCCCCAGCAGTTCCTGAGGTCCAGAGCTCTGAACAGACTGCCAGAGAGAAGATGCTCGGCATGCTTCTGTGCTAAACCTGCGTGGACATGGAATTAACTCAGATTAGAGTTTAAGATTATGGCATAACTTAAAATATGCATCATATTTTAACCCAGGTACAAATGCAAAATAAACCTAAATAAAATATTGTCTATAAGATGACTATATTTGGGTGATATGTTTTGGTGCACCATCTAAAATATAGAAAAATGAAAAACAAGAAAAATAATGTTCTGAAATCACAAATTTTTATGGTGCCATGCACCTTTCTTACAGCCAACAGAAACAATCAACTTTTCAGTAATAGATAATTTTTTCCTCTAATATTCATATTCAGTGCCGACCTCCTAATTTAAAAGTTTTCCTATGAAATGATTTCAGAATAAATAACATTGTGGTTTTAATGAGAAATGTCTTTCACAGGCTCATCATTTGAACACTTGGCCCCCAGTTTGTATTGTTGTTTGCAGGATGCTATGGGACTTTCAGGAGGTACAACCTAGTTGAAGAATGTACCTCCCCGGATTTGAGAGACTGTCCTCCCTCCATCCAGCTCATTGGCTTTGTGTCCTGTTGCAGTTGGATATGTACCTCTCAGCTTCTGTCTTCACGCCTCCCCTGGCCTGCCATGCATCTTTAGAAATGATGGACTTCATTCATTTGGATTAATAAACTAAAAATTCCACAAAACTCTTTTTTAAAAAGTCTCTTTTGCTCATGGTGTTTTGTCATGGCAACAGAAAATTATTATTAGATAAAAATAACTATCTTACAAATAAAGCTGCTACAAATATGATTGAGCAAATGTCCTTATTGTGTATTTGAGCATCTTTTGGATATATGCCTAGGAGTGACATAGTTGGATCTTGAGGAAGAGCTATTCCTAATTGTTTCCAGAAGCTGGAAACAACCCAGATGCCCCTCAAATGAGGAATGGATACAGAAATTGTGGTACATTTACACAATGGAATACTACTCAGTAATAAAAAAACAAGGAAATCATGAAATTTGCAGGTAAATGGTGGGAACTGGAAAAGATCATTCTGAGTGAGCTATCCCAGAAGCAGAAAGACACACACGATATATACTCACTCATATAGACATAGAATGTAAGATAAACTTACTAAAATCTGTACACCTAAAGAAACTAATCAAATGGGAGAACTCTGGCTAAAATGCTCAATCCCCATTCAAAAAGACAAAGAGGATGGACATCAGAAGAAGGAGAAAACAGGGAACAAGTCAGGAACCTGCCACAGAGGGCCTCTGAAAGACTCTACCCTGAAAGGTATCAAAGCAGATGTGAAACTTATGGCCAACCTTTGGGCAGAGTGCAGGGAATCTTATGAAAGAACTGGGAAATAGTAAGACCTGGAGAGGACAGGAGCTCCACAAGGAGAGCAACAGAACTAAAAAATCTGGCAAAGGGGTCTTTTCTGAGACTGATATTCCAAATAAGTACCATGCATGGAAATAACCTAGAACCCCTGCACAGATGTAGCCCATGGGAGTTCAATTTCCAAGCTGGTTCCATAGTAATGGGAACAGGGACTGTCTCTGATTGGCCTGCTCTTTGATCACCTCCCCCTGAGGGGGAAGCAGCATTACCAGGCAACAGAGGAAGACAGTGCAGCCTGTCCTGATGAGACATGATAGACTAGGATCAGAAGGAAGGAAAAGAAACGCTCCCCTATCAGTGGACTTGGGGAGGGGCATGCGTAGAGAAGAGGGAGGACGGGAGAGCTTGGGAGGGGTGGAGGGAGGGAGGTACAGGGGGGATACAAAGTGAATAAAGTGTAATTAATTAAAAAATTCAAATAACTATCTTATTCATGCATGTCAAAATATAACGTGGTTGTCAGAATAACTACAGTACATGTATTTTCTGATACTTGGGGGCATGGTTATCATGAAAAGAATAGTACAGGGGAAAAGTGCACAGCCTGGAGCAAATGGATTCATGTCACTGATGGTTTTCATTTGATGTGTAGATGTGGATAAGTTCCTTAATCTCTCTGTGTGCATTAGACAAACTGACTTAATGTTAGTACATATACATCATTGTTATAAAAGTGAGTAAAATAGCAAAGTAGGTAAGTAAGATATTTTGGAATGATAGATAACATTATATAAAATGCTTTTTATATTTTAGAATGATAGATAACATTTGATAAAATGCTTTTACATTTTGAAAGAAAAGTAAATTTCCGTTGATGCTGACATCAAGAAATTGTATGATATACATTTTTAAGTTCTAAAAATAAGATACACTACTAGACAGATAAGTTGTGTGATTAAGTTTCAGATATAACTTAAGTAACTCAGAATGAATGCAATAAAAATTATAGCTTAAGTTAGTTGATATTGTAGAGCAAATTACTGTTTGTTTTGCAAGTAGACACAAAAAGTAAAGTATCAGTTCTTAATTGTCAACTCACCAAAGATGCATGCCTCCTTTCAAAGTAGAATCTTCAATAAGCAGGAGACCATGAAGGCATCAAACTGCTGGTTGGGACAATGCTGTTTCTCTTGTGTGCTCATGCCTTGTAGAAAGCTCAGTTCCAAGATGTCTTGGGCACTGTGATTACTGCATGCCCATCCAAATTATAAATTTAATGTTGAGAAAAAAGCAAAGGTCCAACATATTCTTCGACTGATTTACCCTGTCTTGCCAATTTTTCACTGTTTCTGTTATTGTCTCAACAATGAGCCCTCAAGATACACAATTCCTTGAGAGCTCTAAAAGAAGTTGCCTTTCTTTGTTAAAAAACAAAAAGGCATCTCTCTGTGGAATACACCTAAATGTATACAACCATTTTCCTTATTAAACTACCCTACCCATAGGGACTGACAATATGGCATTCGTCTGTAGACTTACAGTTATGTTCCTAAGCAGCATCAAGAAGCCCAAATATCAAAGAAAAAAAGGAAGAAAGTATTTTTTTTAATAAAACAAATGAGTAACATCTGTACAAGTGTACTGAGCTCACATATAATGTCTAAGGTTATTTGTAGCCTATTTGGATATATTTAGATAGTGTTTATCATTTAATATTCTTAACAAATGAGTAATCTTCAATAGCATAAATATGGCACTCTTTAATTACTTATTCATCAGTCAGTAGATATCTTGCTTTAATTTCCTGGCTAATATGAATAGGATAAAGTGGCAATGAAGAGATAGATGGGTAAGTAGATTGAGCTGAAAAAAGTCATTCTGAGTCAGGTAACTCAGACCCTGAAATAAAAGTTTTTGCTAATTAGAGGATTTTACTAAATAAACTCTGTGTTACCCAACCCAACTCCTAATGACTTAATATATAGCTATATAATAGCTTTACTCATCTCTCGACTTTCATCTGAGAATCTTAATTCTTTAGCAAATAGTGATTAAAAAGGAGACTTAAAACTGGTAAAGTTACAAATCTGAGCTACTTCAGTAAGCCTGACACAAGCATGTCTTAGGCTGGTACAGGGACAAGTGGCGTCTTGGAAGAGCTGGCCAACATGGGCAGGCAGGGTGCTGAGGTTTAGGGATCAGAACAGAATCTTGTCGGGTAGGTAACACGGCCCAGGTACCATAAACTCTTCCTCCTTTTCATGTACACAGAGGCCCTGAACCTGTAGCCTCCCCTACATGCTTTTTCCTTAGGAGCAACAAAAGGGGCATTCCAGGGTCCTAAGGACTGAATTTAAGACTTGGATTTGGGAGACCCATGCCCAGAGTCAAGCAGTAAACAAGGAAGACTGGAAAGGCCAAGCGGCATCCCATGCTCAGCAGACAAGAGCAAGGAAGACAAGTCCCTGACTCCGAGAGCCCCACATGGGATTTAAACATTGAGGGCCTGGGCAGACTAAGAGTCTGGTGATCTTGAGGTGAAGGCAGAAGACAGCAGAAGGGAAATAAATTAAGTAGGAAGAGAAATGGGAAGCCTCCAGCTCCATGTCGCCGTACAGATTGTCGATACACTGCTCCAGGATGGGAGGTGGTTGGGGAACGATTGACAAGTTGGATGCCCAGATGCCCCAATCAGTTCCCCAGGACAATCCTTGATTGAACAACTCTACTCTGTCCTGTCCCCACCTTCTCCCCCTCCTCCGGTCTCTCCCTGTCTCCAGAGTACAACAGAACCTGAACAGATGGACACTTCCATGTTCAACATCTGGCCAGATGGTGTCTGATGTGGGATCCATGAGATGAGGTAAATTCTGTGCATCACTCTCCTATACTCTCAGCTGGAAAGCAGGGAGTGGGCACCGGTTGCTGCTCATCAGAGGGACCAGCTGGTGGAAGGTTCTGCACTGGAGTGCCTCTTTAATTTTTAAACTTTTATTGTTGTTGCTATTGCAGCACCAAAGAAATGAAAGCAGATCACCCCAGCCAGGTGCATTTTGCAGCCAGCTTCCCTCCCTCCAACTTGCCCATGCCCCGGCCAGGAGGTGTAGCAGGTGGAGTGACTCAGGGATCACCACAGCTGGAGAATGGGATGGAGGAGCCCATGCTTGCTGGTGGATCCTGAAACCACACTTGGTTCTTTGGGTTCCTACCCCTGCTGACAGAGTAGGGCATTGCATCATTTTTCCCTCAGAGCCTTCACCTTGGGACAAAGGCAAGTTCCTGTGGGCCCTACCCAAGACTGAGCCCCAGGCATAACAGGATGCAAAGAGAGCTCTATCTCTTCTTGGTATGCAGCTGTAACAGTCCACCGTGGTAGAGAATGAAAAGGGGGTCTTTATGAGGGCTCCATTCTCAACCTGCTGTGTTCTACTCTGTCACCCATACTCACCGGGAATACACAGGTTGTGGCAGTGGAGACCATGACACGGCCCACCAGTACTGTCTAGGACAAGAAAGGGAAACCAAAAGCATCTGCACAAACATACCTCAGCCCGGCCAACAATGCACTGCTGACTTCTGACTCTTCTCCCTGCCCCAGGACATACATTCTCAGTAACTCACACATGTTAACATACCCTCAGCTCTCATACTGGGGGCTGACCCTCTTCTAGCCTCAGAAGCCTTTTCCACCAAGCACACGCAGGGTTGGGCAAAGAACATCTGGGGTCTGGTGCTGGGAGAACCCCATTTGGTCAATGTGTCTCAGGAGTCGTGAAGGATAGACCCTTCCTACCCAGGGGAGACAGGGACAGTACCAGTCTTTCTAGTCATAGATTACTCTTTCCTTGCTTCAGGCAGCTTGTCCACCTGTTCCTCTCAATGCCCCTCACTGCCCTCAAGCCAGCAGCAGGCTCCTAGCCAGAAAATGCAAGAGCTGGGTGCCCAAATTTAGGGCTTGGTCTCAAGTGGTGCCTTCCCTGCAGGCATAGTCCTGAAGGTCAGTTGGCCAGAACAGCATCCTCTCTTTCCATGTCTTATATATGATAGCACATGGTAGCCTGGACCATGAATAAATACCTCAGACATCTTCTCACAGCAAATGTCTGTAATTTTTTTTTGTTCTCTGCTGTCATACATGTTCTTGCATGTTTATATTTCAATATAGCTCTATGTCTTCACATGAAAAAACATGGTAAATTTGGAGAGAGTTAGAGGATGTTGTTTGCTTAGCCCTAAATGGAGCATCTACATCACACACAAATACACACATACCCACAGCACTCCCAAGGCTCAGGAATCATTGAGGGAAGGCTGAAAGATTGTGAGACCCAAACAAGGTGAATGACCCAAAGGAACTGATGATTTCCAGACATAGCAGGCCACTTTCACCTACGAACTCCTAGCTATAGCTCCAGCATCCTCAAGGTGAGTGCGAGGTCTAGCCAAACAAAATCTAAGCGCGGGGGGGGGGGTTAGGGAGAAAATTTTACCCCCGACTTAGGAACTACTGCCAATTCTGAGATTCTGGGAGAGGGAGAGTAAGTTGCTTTAGGGGTCCACCTCTGCTAAGTCAAATATACTTTCGCAGAAGATCACAAATGAACTTACTCTGTTTAAAAAGAAGGAGAAGGAGAGACAAAAAGTTGGGTGGTAGATAGAAATGAGGATAGATTTGTGAGGAGCTTGGGAGGGGTGACTGTGATCAAAATATCCCAAACAACAAAGAAAAATTGCAAAAATATAGATTTTTACATGCAACTTGTGTAAAAGAAACTCATATTCCCTAATTTTTTTTTAATTTTTCTACTGTAAGAATAAAAGAAAAACTGGTTGTATTAGAATGCTTTGTCTATGAATTTACAACAAAAGCTTTGTACATCCATAGAACCACAGAAAAATTATTGTGGTTCCAATTTCTTTTTAACTTTCTTCAGTGTGGAGAGATCTTTGTTTAGTCAAATAAACAAACAGACAAACAAAAACATTGGGTATTTGTAGGATGTCAATGTTCTAGAAATTTTCTGTTCTTCATTAGATGTTCATGTAGCTGTTAGAAAAATTTAGTGAAGCTCACAATTAGTAAATAATATTCTCCAAGAGCTCCTGTGTTAAGCCTTTTATAAAGTTTTTACAGAAAAGATGGTAAGTAAAATAAATGCTTTCCCATTTGCAATATTTCTCAAGTTCTCTTTGCATATGATCACACAAAAATAGGTAACCTAATATTAGGACAACTCAGGGAAACTTCACAGTCTCTGATGAGGAGACAAAAAGGGTGCTGGGAGGTCAGCGTAGAAAAGGGAACTGGATAACCTTTAGTGTGGTGAGTTAGCAGTGCTGCAGAGGGCTAATCCACTATGCATGTCATCTTGATCTCTACCTGAACGTAAATTATCTTTCAGTGATGGGTATATTTTTGAGACAATGCTTTGCTGTGTTGCTCAGTCTGACCTCAAACTTTCAATCTTCCAACCTCAAGTCACTGAATGCTGGAATCTCAGGTGTAAACTACCATGTTCTGCTTCAGTGATGAACTAGGACAGTTTGCTGAAGCAAAAGAGAACTGTGCTGTCACATATTTTATGTATTTTCTGCTTTTAAGTCAATATGTCATTATTAGTCATAGCACTTGAAATACTTGTATGGTATTTATTCAATCTGAAGATGATATATGCACAGAATTCCATGGCCCTCAAGAGGTTGAAACATTGGGGTTAAAAATTACACATAGATTGGTGTTCAGGTATGTTGCTTAATATGCCTATTAAAATTTAACACACCTAGTAAAACTATCTATTAATGCACAGACACGTATTGATTTGTTGGAAATCAATTGTACTGGCACATTTTGAAGGATGAGATAAGTATTTCAGGGTTTTGTTGAACTGAACCTTGATACAGGCACACATGTACAATAAATTATTTTAAAGAATGTGAGATTGGCCTTGGCATATGAAGGTTTTAAATGCTTTTGCATGGAGATTGGTGGCAGTGACTTTTTTGAGTTGCAGAAAGGCAGTCGAGGTTGTGTTTCCCAAACAGTTATGAAAACAAATCTGGGAGAATATTGATAGAGCATTTAGGTATTATGGGGGTTTTGCAATGACTCGGCCAGAAAGCAAAGAAGGAACAGATGTGCAAACAGCAGCGGAGAAGATAGATGGGAAAAGAAGTGTTGAAATCTCACTTTGAGGGCTGGAGAGATGGCTCAGCAGGGACAAGCTTGCAGGCCTGAGCTGGATTCCTGAGTGGAAGGGCATGAACTAACTCTCAGGAGTTCCCCTCTAATCTCCACACACAAGCCATGGCATGCCCTGCCCTGACACCACCAGTGAATAAATAAAGAAGTACTAAAACTAACTTTGATAAGTTCACTTCTTTTCCTTCAGTCCTTCTGAGTCTTCTTTGCCTTATTTCGGTTATGAGGATTTATTAAAATATAAGGTCTTGGAGCTGGGGAGAGAAATCAGTGGTTGACAGCACTTACCCACAACTGTGGTAACTCCAAGTCCAGGTAATGCGATGCCTCATCTGAACTCCATGTGCTACCAGGCAAAGTGGTGCTCTTACATACGTTCATGGACACGAGGATATAAATACAATTAAATGAATAATTTTTAAAAACTAAAATATAAGACCAAGGAAATGTTGAATGAATAAGTGTATAATGCTTCGGGAAGTAATCAAACATGTGAGTGGGAGGGAAGACACATGCTACAACAGGCTTGATGGGAAACGTATCCAGTTCATAGTCAAGAAGCTGGCAGTTGAACCGTAATAATAGAATGTACAGGCAAGCTATTCATGGGGGTGCATGCCTGAAATCAGAGCACTCAGGTTTTTAAGGCAGGATGATTCAAGGCCAGCATGGCTGTACAGTATGATAAGATCACAAAACCAACAAACCGAATGGACAAACAAATAAAACAAAGAAATAAAAACAAAGAAATCAAACAACCAAACAAGCAAAAAAACCCCACAAAACCATAAAATAATAAAGAGGTTAAAGAGGAAAAGAGAAGGCTTCAGCAACTCCAGTGTATCAATGTGTCAATACACACCATACATTTCTCCTGTGGGTAAACACACAGTAATCCTCTGGCATGTAGCATCAAACTAAATCTTCTCATTTTCCTCTTCTTTGCATTTCAGAGCTATTACTATGGCCTAGAAACGTAACAAAGGTGACATGTGTTGCCTCTTTTTTTTTTTTTTTTTTTTTTCTTTTACATTTAGTCCTCCTTGAATAATCAGGCTAATTCTAAGCATTTATTCACCAAGACTGTTATTCCATTATAGAAGGAAATTGCAGTAGGTAGACAGGTATAGTTTTGGACTTTTTCTGGCTTAGTTGGTTTCACATTGATGTTGTCAACATGACTGGTACACTCTTTGTACAACTACACAGTTCGTGGAGCTGCCCTTTCCTCGTGAACCTAGAGAGGTTCTTAAAATCTTCCAAAGACAGCCTCATTGTATGTGTGACGATAGTT
Organism: Rhombomys opimus; assembly: GCA_010120015.1. Lineage (NCBI taxonomy): Eukaryota > Metazoa > Chordata > Mammalia > Rodentia > Muridae > Rhombomys > Rhombomys opimus. The sequence goes on from REGO01000322.1 coordinate 1,594,954, forward strand.
GCCACTTCGGTTTCTCCTGTTTCATTATTCTCTTTCTCTACGCACCGAACACGCTCACCTGTATATGTTATGGCAAGGGTTTTGCCGAGTGTCCTCGGTGGGCCCAGAAGTCTTGTCAGAGAGTGTTGCACTCAAGCACAGGGAACTTCTGCTAGCTCCTCTTAAGAGACCTGAGAAGGGGGCATCGCAGGTGAGCAGGAGGTAAGATCTCCAGTGATGACCTGTGGGAGCACCTATTTGCAGGAGTGGTAGTTAATGTCACTGCTCTCCGGGTCCAGCTTCCTTTCTTTACTTACTTCTTTTTTGTGTGTGTTTGGTAATATACTTTTATTAATTTTTTTTGTTTTTTTTCATTTTTTTAACTTTTATTAATTACACTTTATTCATTTTGTACCCCCCCATAAGCCCCTCCCTCCTCCCTCCCAGTCCCACCCTCCCCCCAGCTCTTTCTGCATGCATGCCCCTCCCCAAGTCCACTGATAGGGGATAACCTCCTCTCCTTCTTTCTGATCTATCAGTTCTCATAAGAAGTGGCTGCATTGTCAGGGTTCTAGGTTGCTTACTTCTTAATGTTCTAGTCCTCGGTGAATTTACTCCCTTGATAAAATATCCCCATTTTTTATCTATCCAATTAGTGGTGAATTGGCCAAGCATAGCATTGGTTCCTTTTGAAAATTCTGAATCTGTCCTTCTAAAAATCAACGTAACTGATAAAGAAAAAAGAAAACTGGATTTGATCCTGGTTTTCCTCATTATAGGGGACTGGACAATGGGATGAAGTTCTTAAAATACATCTCTGTAAATGAGTATTTTTAATTTTTATCTATAGTTGCAACCAAATAACTTTACCAAATTTTTGCCTTCTAATGCAATTTAAATTTTCTTAGCTCTTATTTAAGGATCATGTAGCAAGGAAAATAAAATTTCCATGAAAATAAGTACCACAAAATTAAAGAGAAAGATTTAGCCATAATGGGTGAATTTATTAGTAGCATTTCAACAAACAAAATTAACAACTTCATCAATGTACCTGTTAAGCTGTAATCAGAACCACAACCTCTCCAGATCACCCAGAATCAGCCTCTCATGTAAGCCTGTGTTTCAAAGGCTTTATATACCACAAACAGACATTTGGTGAGAGTAAAATATACTGGTTATCAGTGACACACAACACATGCCTAGAAGACGTGAGACAATTCACAAAATTGATTTTGCAGGTCTCTATCCTACCTTCCAAGGAAGAATGTCCAGGATGACCTAAAGAACCAAGTTGAATATGTGTGAATTATCCTTCTATGGCCATTGTAAATTAGAGGGTTCTTTGTGCCTGAAAGTTGCCAATAGTCAAATAAATTCCCTGAGCCAAGATGAGAACTGTCAGCAATCACAGTACAAACAACTGATATTAAGAACTGTAAACTAAACATAAATTATTTCTTAGTACATTATAACATGTATTTTTAGACTTTTATGATAAACCTCGACCTAAACATTGGTATATAACAGCAATACCATTGAATTTTGTTTAATTTTTGTATAATTATTCTTTCCTTATAAATTTCTCCAAACCCTTTTCTTGAAAAAAAATATTTATTTTACATATGTTTTGGGTGTAGACATAACCCTTGCAAGCCAGTACACACAGAAGACGAAAAAGAATGTCAGGTCCTCTGGAACTGAAGTTAGAATGTGGGCCTTGGAAAGCAAACAGGAATCCTCTGCAAGAGCAAGAAATACTCCTAACCATCTGGACATCGATTTAGCCTCTTCAGGTCCTTTTTGACTTCTAACAATTACAAATCAACCATGTAATGAATTGTATGTGTTCAATAATTATACCTTTTATCTCTCTTTCTCTTGTATTTAAACTTGCTCTACTCTGCACTTTCCTTACTTCCTAGTTTTAAAAGTCTTTTATCCCTACACTTTCTCTATGCTCTGCTCTCTGAAAAATCTCTTAATACTGTGTTGTAAACTATCTCAGGATTTGTAAGTTCGTAGAGTATGTTTTAGAAAAAAAAAGTATAAAATTTGTAATATAAGTTAGCTTAAAACTTATTGACAAAAAGTTGATAGCTAAAAATGCTCATATATATATATATATATATATATACATATATATATATATATATATATATATATATATACACACACACACACACACATATTTCTGCTTTGCCGGAGCATATTATATGTGACTCAACTCTTGCTTAGGATGTGTGTGTATAAGTTGGCTTCAGCGTTCATTTAAAAAATAGACCAAAGTAAGGGTTAGGTCTCTACCTGCTGCAGGGCATAGTTGGCATACTGTGCTCTCTTTCCTGAATTCTCTAGCTCAGAGGTAGGGCTTCCCCTCTCCCAGAAGCCCTTAACTATATAATCCAGATATTTTGGCCCTCCCTCCCTTTTCCTTCCTGTCCTTTCTTTGCCTCTTTCTTTCTCTCTCCTCTCTTTTTCTGCATCTCTCCTCCTTCTCCTTCCTCCTTCTCTTCTCTCTCTGCATGCTTCTCTCTCACTCTTTCCCCTTCTCACTGTTACCAACAAACCTGCATTTGTATAATATAACTTCATCTCATCATTAGTTCATTCTGTTTTATTTCAATCAGTAAGATCAGTCCCCAAGTTTTTCTCCGTAGGAAACTTTCTCAGACCTAGGTGTGGCAGCTGAATGCTGATGTTGTTCTGTATGGCAGCTGAAGATTAAATTCTGTCCTGTATGACAGTCAAAAACCTATGACTTCCTGCCCCAATGAAGCCACTGAGATCTTGAGAGCCTAGAGCATGCGTCTAGGTGGTGGGTAAGACTGTCATTTTAGTTGATACACAGGCTATTTAGATTATATCTCCTGCTATAATTTATCTTTCTCAGATCTCTGATGATATTGACTAAGTGTAGCTTTAAGAGCAACAAGCACCGAGCTCCACCCTCAAGGCTTCATCAGCCTTCTCAGTTCTCCTCTTAGGTAAAAATCAGGCCTGAGGACTCACTTTCCAAGAGCTACTAGGTATCCAGCTGAGAAAGACAGTTCACCTTGCTACCAGACTCTGAAGTGAGATAAACTAGCAAAACAGGTTTTAAAGCTACTTTTCACATTCTTTTATTTAGAGGAACTTGTTGCACAAGGACTGCTTTCAGAAGTAACCACCTGTGTCTCATTGTAAATGACTGGATTGAAAAAGTTTAAAGTTTGTGTAAATTCTGAGGTCTACAAAAGTGTCCTAAGGTATATTAATACAAATTGTAAATGTTCTAGTATATGAAAGCTTAAGTAAGTTATGAGGATCTGAAAAGTGTTTTAAGACGTTGTAAATACAAGTTGGAAAGATCTAACAACATGATTTAAGGTATGTGTAAAAATTATTAAAGGTTTATGTTTCTTTCCTCTTCCCAGCACTAAAACTTCTAAAGTTCAATATTTCAACATCCAGTTCTGATAAGCAATGAGTACTATTATTTGTAAGAAGCTCTAGAGTTTGAATTTTCTTTGGTTTTCTTCTAAAAATAGACTTAAAAGTGTTTCTCAATAGTGCTAAAAATATCTCCAATCTGAATTTCTATCCCTCTAGGAAAAGGATTAAGGCTTTTTACACCAAATCATTTTTGGGTAGCCAAGCTTTTACTATAACTCAAAAGCTGGAGTCTACTACGTTTTCTACAATGTGGAGTTCAGTACAGGTTTCAAAAAGGAGTAATGCGAACATTTCTAAAACTTTTAACTCTTTTGTAAACTTAAAAGCATTTGTGAAAGTACCATGGGATTGACTTGAGTACACCTCTCCTGAGTCAAGTGGACTCCAGAAAAGCACTCATAAGTTTCCCTATTTGCTTAGTCCATGGGCTTCAGACTGAGAAACAGCTCAGCTGCCTTTTCAACCATAAGGAACCTAATCTCCATGCCTCAGTCCCTACCTGTTACAGGGATGCTGGCACATCCAGCCCTCTATGCTAAACCTCCCAGTCCAGGGGCAAGGCTTCTCCTCCCACAGAAGCTCTTTCCTATACGATCCAGACATTTTGGTTCCTAGCTCTCTCCCTCTGCCTTTTTCTCTGCCTCTCTTTCTTCTTCTGTCCTCTCTGGGAACATATATAAGTGTGTGTGTGTGTGTGTGTGTGTGTGTGTGTGTGTGTGTGTGTGTGTTATATAATATACATACATATAATAATTATATAATGTATATTATTATATAATAGTATATAATTGTATTATATATAATATTATATATATATATATATATGTTCCCACAGATTTCCAATCAATTAAAGACTGCAAACTGCTCCAAAATCTCCAGCCCTAAGTACTTATGATGGAATTCTAATTATCATGAATTTATGTATCCTAGGTGGCTCCAGAAACCCTAGCTAGCCTCGAGTGGGCCAGCCTCATAGACTGCTCTAACAAGGCCTACACTTCCCTAGCTCTAGACTGTCCCACAGATCCTGGCAAGAATTGAAAGAACATGCTCTTCCAGGCCTTGGCCAGCATTCCAGCTTTCTTGGGTCCCCCAAAACAACAACACAATATCAGCTGGAAGTAGTCATAGAAAATATTGTATAGCCTGTTATCATTTATTATCAACAAGAATGCTGGGAGGTTAGGTCTCAAACCTGGAACAAGTGGTTAGTGAAGGTGCCTATGTAACATATGAAAGTCAACCTGGCCTCCCAGCATTGAGTAGTCCCTACCTGTTACCTGGTCCTTCTGGATGGCAAACCTCACCCCCTACCCTAAACTTCTCCAGCCCAGGGGCTTGGCTGCCTTTCCAGCAGAGAGCAAGAAGCAGACTAAAGAATAAGTTATCCTCACTTCTACATTACCAGTTTCTATTTTCTCTTTCCTTTCCTTTTATAATAAACAAAAAAGGAGGCATTTGGGGCATACTGCTATCACTAACTGCTAATGTGTCCAATGAGACAGATTTCCACTACCACCCTGTTTTTCCTAATTGCATGTTCCACACTCCCTATAAAGCCTGTCATCACATTCGGGCCTGTCACTGTCTTCATCCCCCTTCTAAGGCAACTGTTTTTCCATCACCCCTTCCCTATAAATCTTTTGCATGAGATCTAGTATGCTATATGATTTTTGTGGCATTCTTTGCACTCTCCCTTCCTCCTATCACCAAGATACTCTTTCACTGCAATACCCTTTTAATTATGCTTGCTCAAACTTCTATTTTACTATGGAACAAAAAGGGTGACTCTCAGGAGAGAGTCTATGGCAACCTAACTTGGCATATGGGGCTTTGAGGCAATTTTGAACCTGGTAAGTCTCAGAAGATTCTCTCTTCTCTTTCTTTGTCTCTGTCTCTCTGTCTTTGTCTCTCTCCATCTGTTTCTGTCTTTTTGTATGTCTCTCTCATTTCTTTTCTTCCTCTCTCCTTCTTTGTTTCAAGGCCAAATGATCAGAAACTGCCAGAGTTCCTTTCCTCCCAGAAAAAGATTCCATCTAACCTGGTCTCTGGGGCTTGCTTTGCTTGTACAGCATTGGCAAGTACTTCTGAGGAGTGACTGAAGACCTGTCAGCTACTTTCCTGAGATTCTCTTCACCAGAATTTGTGCCTCTATCCCTCTTTGCTTTTTTGGTTCTGTGATATCTTTTGACTGAGCCCTTTTTTTATTTCTATGATGTTTATTATTTTTTTAAGCTTGTGGTAAGATCCCAACTACCTTATCTATCCTACTGAGAAATTTAAGTGAATTATCGAGATTTTGCACATGAAAGCTAAGAAAAAAATTTTATTACCAAAAGTTCACATTGCAAATTAACTTGGTCTACATGTAATCTTTTTCTCTTTTTTAACTTTAATTTAATTTCTCACTTTACATCCCAGTAATAGCCCCCTCTCTTCCTTCATCCCAGTCTTACATTTCCCTCCCTCTTTCCCTTATCCTTACTCTCTTCATACTCAAAAAAGAGGACACCCCTCTTCACCACCTATCCATTTCCAGTACAAAAGTCATATCAGGACTAAGGGCATCCTCTGCCCTAGTGGTCTTGCCAGGCAGTTCACCAGGGGAGAAGTGATTGAAAAGTATGTAAGAGAGTCCTTGTCAGAGATAACCCATGCTCCCCTTGCTAGGGAACCCACATGACGACCAAGCTGTTCATCTTGTGCATATGTGTAGGGGGCCTAGGTCCAGTCCATACATGGCCCTTGTTGGTGTTTCAGTCTCTGCCAGCATCCCTAGGTCCAGATTAGTTGACTCTGTTAGTCTTCTTGTGGAGATCCTGTCCTCTTCTGGTCTTTCTATCCTTGCTTCCTCTCTTCCCGAAGGCTTCCTGCACCCTGCCCAATGATTGGCTGTGAGTCTTAGCATTTTTCAGTCTACTTCTGGGTAGTGCCTCTCAATAGACATCTATGCTAGGCTCCTGTCTGCAGACATGGCAGAACATCCTTAATAGTGTTAGGGGTTGGCTCTCTCCCATGTTGTGGACAGGCATTGGTTGGACATTTGCTCAATTTCTGCTTTATCTCTATCCCTGCACAGCTTGTAGGCAGGGTAAATTTTGGGTAGAAGTTTTTGTAGGTGGGTTGGTGTTCCCCTCTCTCTACTTGGAGTCCTGTGTGGTTAGAGGGTGATCTCTTCAGTCTCCATGTCCTAGTAAGAGTCTCCCACAGAGCCACCCTAAATCCTTCCAGAAGCCTTTGCTGTTATATGTCTCCAGTCTGTCTCAGACCAAGATTTCTCTTTTCTAAGCATGCTTTCTATGTCCCCCAATCAGATCCCCAATCTTCATTTCCCTCAGTACTCCCTCTTCTATCCTGTTCTCTCTCTATGAGCACTTTCTATGTCCTTTCTATTTCCCCTTCTCAGTGAGATGCATACACCCTCCCTTTGACCCTCCTTGTAACTTAGCTTCTTTGGATCTGTGGATTGTAGTATGCCTAATATCTGCCTATAAGTAAGTATATACCATATGTGTCTTTCTGGGTCTGGGTTCCCTCACTCACTTTTCTAGTTTGATCTATTTGCCTTGTTTTCAATAGTTGAGTGGTATTCCATTTTATAAATGTACCACATTTTCTTTTCACATTCTTTGGCTGAGAGACTTCTGCATTGCTTCCAGTTTCTGGCTATTACAATACAGCTGCTATAAACATAGTTGAGCAAATGTCCTTGTTTTATGATAGAGCATCTTATGGGTATATGCCCAGGAGTGCTATAGCTGGGTTTTGACGTAGAGCTATTCCAAATTGTCCGAGAAATGGTTGTACAAATTTGCATTCCCACCAGCAATAGAGGTGGGTTTCCCCTTCTCCACATCCTTGACAGCATGTGTTATAGCTTGAGATTTTGATCTTAGTCATTCTGAGAGGTCTAAGATGGAACCTCAGAGTTGTTTTGATTTGCATTTCTCTGATAACTAATGATGTTGCACATTTTGAGAGTCCTTTGTTGAGAATTCTCTGTTTAGCTATCTACCCCATTTTAGAAATTGGATTATTTGGTTTTTGATGTTTAGTTTCTTGAGTCTTTAAGTATCTGAAGAAAGAAATTGGAGAAGATATCAGAAGATGAAAAGATCTTTCATGCTCATGGATTGGTAGAATTAACATGGTAAAAATGGCTATCTTACCAAAAGTGATCTACAGATTCAATGCAGTTCCAATCAAAATACTAAGACAATTCTTTACAGACCTTGAAAGAACAATTCTCAACTTTTTATAAAAACACAAAATGCCCAGAATAGCTAAGACAATCCTGTACAATAAAAGAAATTCTGGAGGTATCTCCATCCCTGACTACAAGCTGTGCTACAAAACAACAGTAATAAAAACTGCATGGTACTGTCATAGAAACAGACTGGTGGATCAGTGGAACCTAACTGAAATCCAGAAATAAATCCATGTATCTATGGACGCTTGATTTTGACAAGGAAGCTGAAGCTACGATGGAGGAATGATAGTATCTTCAACAAATGATGCTGGTCTAACAGGATGTAGAAAAATGTAAATAGATCCATATTTATCACTCTGCACAAAACTCAAGTCCAAGTGTATCAAGGACCTTAATATAAAACCAGAGAAACTTAATCTATTAGAAAAGAAAATGTGGAAGAGCATTGAATTCACTGGCACAGGAGACAACTTCTTGAACAGAACAGCAACAGCTCAGGCTCTAAGATCAACAAACAGGACCTCTTGAAACTGAAAAGCTTCTGTGAGGCAAAGGAAATGATCAGCAGAACCAAACATCAGCCTACAGATTTTGAAAAAGGTCTTCACCAACCCTACATCTGTACATGGAATCTTAATGCCCCAATTCTCTGAAATTTGCATTACTATACATTATAGTAGAAATCTAGTTCACAGCTTTCGTTTCTTATTATATTTATCTGTATGTGTGTGTGTGTTTGTAAGTGTGTGTATTGTCATAGATGTGTGTGAAAGTTAATTGGTTAGACTATCTCTCTCCTTCTACTGTGTGTTTACTTACTGAGCTATCCAGCCAGCTCTGACTCATTGTTTTAAAAATAGTGAACAGCATAAATTTAATGACAATGACTTCTTCAATAAATTTCACTATTTTATAATAATGTATATGGATAATGTATTGTGTGTTCCTTTTAGGATTTTGAGGTAATATATAAAATTCATGGTTTCTTTCTAAAGATGGTCCTTTAAATACACAGGTCTCCATAGCCTTATTTCAGATGATCCAAATAATTGGGTCAGCTTTAACTAACAAACTATAGTTGTAGCTATTTAGAAGCCTTCTCTGTATTTTGCTTGCATAGATTTTAAAATTATTTTGGTTATTTTGCAAGAAGCTCGTTGTGTTGGATGCTGGTATAGAACTAGAACCAGAACTGCTGTCTATAACAGCAGTTGGCTCTCAGGACTACTATTTCTCTGAGTTGTCAGTGGCAAAGCTGGCTTGGGGTTGTTGATTCTTGAGTCCATAGTGAGGAAGGGTACACATGGGAGACTAGAGTAAGGTCAATACGGACTACTTCAAGCAAGTAAAATGGCATCATCACCTAGAACTTGGTAGCTAATTATCCCCTCAGCTTTCCAGAGCACACAAACGTTATTTTTTCTTGAGGTTAATTTTAAATTATCAAGGAAAATAAATTCTAGAATTCTTAGTTTCATCTTAGCTGAAGGGATATGTGGTTCACATATGGAACAGATGACCCAATGAGGTGAAAGTTAGAGAAAGAGATATTGACATGCAGGAAGAGAAAATGATCCCCCCCCCAAGATTCCTATACAAAGGTTGCTCTTGTTTATAGGACTTTTGCCTTCTGCCTTTTAGATTGGTGTGCTCAGCATTTTACCTCTGATGTAATTCATCCTTCTTTTATGGTGTACTTTTCCTTTACAATTAGGACTATGTTTGGACAGAGAAGGATATTCAATGCATCAAGAATACTTGAGCTTTGATAAAAATTATATAGCAAGAAAGATGGATGCTGAGAAACAGACAGCTTACAGTGAGGTTAACCATTCTCAGAGGAAGTAACCTAGGCCTCTACTGGCAACATTACCCACATCAAGCTTTTCTCAGCTCTGTGAAACAACAAAGAAAAGAGATGATTTCTTCAAAAGCTGTTGGTGTCCCTTACTTTCCAAATTTACAAATTAATACTCTGTTCCCTTCTCGTCGAGTGTCTCTACAATTTCTGAAAATGTCAGAGAGATTCTTGGCAGAGTTTAATATTTTATAGAGCAGAATTGTTAGTACTTTGTCTTGTGCTTTTGTATCTGCCAACTGATAACTGATTACCCAAATGCAGTGCTTTCTTGGCTCCTGTCAAGGGCTGCAGGACAACTTGTGGCATGTGCTGCTGTTCTTTTTTTTGAAGATGAAATGCCAAACAAAAATCTATTTCTGCATTGTTTTGTTCCTGTCTTCTTGCATTAGCCTTGCAACTAGCTTCTGATAACTCCTGATGTTTCAAGACTAGAATGCCTCTAATTGACATGCAAATCCCACCAACTGTGGAGTCTGGCTAGTGAGACCCTCTCTAGGGTCTCAGGAACACCAAAGACTAGTGGAGTGCAGGAGCTGTGATATTGCAGCACTAGTTTCTGTGGCTATTTGATAAACAAGTGCCTAAATAACGAGAGGTTACAGACATCATCGTTTCAAGCAGAAATGGAAAGTTGTTTTGTGTTCTAAAGAGAACTTCAAATGACTTCTTCATTGCGCTTTACTCTCTTCACTATACTATGCTAACCTTGGGATGCCGATGTTTGCACAGCACTTCATTACAAAGCACTTTGTACAATAGTCTATAAGGTCAATATTAACATTCTCATTTTTAAGATGGAGAAACTGAGGCTGGAAACATCATTGAGAATCCGAGATTGCAGTGTGAACAGAGTTTGTTGCCCTCGTGGGAACTCAGCAGTGGTATAAAATTCATTCTCACTGCTAACTTGTTCATGCCAGTGGGCATGAACAAGATCATCAACCAATCCCTACAACTTTCATTTAAGTTTAATTTTATACCCAAGACTTATCTCAGTAAATTTTCGGTACATTATTTCTTTCCGTTCCCATCAGACTCTGAATGCTAAGCATATGTTCTTTATCTAGCCACCTTCTTTAGCCAAAGCTCTCAACAGCCTTGTATGCATCTGTACCCAAGAATTATCCCTAGACCAGTAAGTTAAGTCCCTATTAATGTTTATTCATTGTTATAATTTGTGTGTATGCATGTGTGTGTATACATGGATATGTGTCCACATGGGTTCATGTATATGTGCAGATGCGTATTTATGTGGAATCTATATAACAATGAGAGTCCATGTCGTTTTATCGGATGGTGTGGTGGTTTGAATAAAAACGGGTTAGTTCCTTATCATTATTGGAAGGAGAATGGCAGTATGCAGGCAGGCATGATGCTGGAGAAATAGCTGAGAACTGCATCCTGATCCACAGGAAGAGAGACAGACAGACAGACAGAGACAGACACTGGGTCTGATGTAGGAATTTGAAACCTCAAAACTCACCCCTATTGACATATGTCCAAAGGCCACACCTCCTAATGGTTTTCTGCCTATTCAGTCAACCAGGGAGTAAGCACAGACACATGAGCCATGGAGGGCCAACACCATTCAGACCACAGTGGCACACTTGTGATCTCAGCTCCCAGGAGGTGGAGACAGAAGCCCACCGTGTATAGGAGACTAGGGCAGTTTGGGCTGACAGCCTGTCTAAAACCAAGCTTAAAACCTGAAACATGGAGTCCCATTTGCAGCTCTGGGCTTTGAACCTACTGCATGGACAGTGAGTAAACCCTCATGCCTAGCACAGCGACCTATGAATGGGCCCACGAAGGCTCTTCAAATTTTTTTCGTTGTTATTGGCAGGAAAAGTTAGAAGTGAAGTTTTAAAAATTCTCACCAAATTTGTTCTTTCTCTTCTACTTCTCAAAGTCCAAATAGGTATATCTTTATCCTTCTGGTTCTATCACATGTATCTTTTCTGCTATTTTGTGTTTCCCCTTTAGCTTTAGTTCACAAGGTTTTCTATTAATCTGCTTCTAAGTTCACTAATCGCACCTGGTGTATAATGTGCCATTAATCCTCCATGATGATTCATTTCAGATGTTATTTGTTCTAGAATATGAGTTGATTCATTATACAGAGTCCAAATATGTATTGAATATCTCCATCTTCTTAGTAGCTTTGTTTATCTTTTGTTACATTTTCTTTAACATACATAAAAATTCTTTAACATACATTTAAAAATCCTTATAGATTAATATAAAATAAAACAACAGTATAAACATTATATTATTTATTAAAATAATAAATTGTATTAAATTAAAATGATAATATTTAATAATATATTATATAAAATAATATAAAACAGTAATAACTATTTACATAACCTAGTTCAGAGGAGAGATACTTCAGCTTCTTGATCATACATACATACATAAATACATATATACATAATCACTACCTTCCTTCTTGATCAGATTATAAAGCCATGTCATCTTCATATTCCCCAAATTTAGAGCTATGGTAACCATGTGCACTCATGAATTAGCGTCTTGTCCCTGGAGTGTAGAACCTGGCTTGTATAGTCTTGCAGAGCACAGAACGTAGATATACAGCATGTTTTCAATGTCTGAAGCTTTGTAGAGCAAACAGCCAAAACAGAGGAATTCCAAGTCCTTCTAAAATAGTGACCTAGTTGCAGCTCAATTTAATACCTGATTTAATTGAAATTATTATCCCCTCTATAATCTTTCTGACTGAAAAGAAAATAAAAGATGTCAAGGGCACTTTCCTGCTACAAGATTCCATCTTTTATAAATATGTCAGATGTGCAATGATAATAGTAAAAATGAGAAAATGCAAGATGAGTGATATATATTTATATAAAATAGAAGGGGCATAGAAATGATATCTGATATTAGATATGCATGTTATATGGAAGAAGCATGTTTAAGTAATGACACATGTGTGGTAGTCAGAGAACAAGTTTGTGGAGCTGGCTTTCTCTGTCCATCTGTACGTGGTATCTGTGGTCAAGATCAGGTTATCAAGCTAGCATGGCAAATGCTTTTGTCCTCTAAACTGCTTCACAGGTACATGACATTTATTTTAGCATAACCAAAGCATCTCTGATTCTTTTTCTCTTGAAGTTTCTTTAAAAGTTCACGATATTCTGGAACGCAATAGAGTGTACTATATTTTTTATTATATCTTTTTCCAAAAAAATATGTTCAGTGCTGAGATTATAGCACACCAACACAGTCCTTTTCTTGCACATGGAAGCCAAAGGTTTCAGTTTTAGCCTTAGAAATAAAACATTAAATAGTTATTAATAAAATGCACTAAATGTGAGGATTTTCTCATGAAATGTTGTTCTCAGAAGTATTAGCATATAATAGTCACAGGGGATAATGAACACACTTTATACCCATTCTGAAAAGAAGATCCATATCAGCTTAGCTTAGAGCTTCAGTTATATTTCTTTTTATTTAAATACTTCTTTGGAGGTTGGGGAGATGTCCCAACAGCTAAAACACTGGCTGGACAAATAGCAATTTGTAGAGGATGTGAGTTCTGATTCCTATAACTCACATATGTGCAAAGGGATGGTGGTGGCAGCCTGTCTGTAATCCCAGCATTCAGAGAGCAGAAATCAAAGATTCCGTAGAGTCTTAGGTATGCTTTCTTTTGCTTCAATGAAATACCATGACCAAAAGCAATTTGAGAAGGAAAGGGTTTATTTGGCTTACACTTCCACGTTGTGGTTGATCCATGAAGGAAGTCAGGACAGGAACTCACACAGGGTAGAAACCTGGAGACAGAAGCTGATGCAGAGGTCAGGGAAGAGTGCTGCTTACTGGCTTGCTGTGCAGACCTTACTCAGCTTACAGTCTTTGAGAACCCAGGACTGGCAGCCCAGAGATAGCACCACCCATAACAGGCTGGGCCTTCCCACACCAATCACTTATTAAGAAAATACTCTACAGACAGATCTCACGTAAGAATTTTCTTGGTTGAGATTTTTTCCTTTCAGATAACTCTAGCTTGTGTCAAGTTAATCTAAAACTATTTCATTAAAATGAGATATTAATATGAATACCATATTATCTGCAATTTACCAAATCTAGCGTAAAATTGTGTTGAATTCATAGCAGAGGGCAATTTTTGTAGGTATAATCTTTAATCCAGTTAAGTACAAATTGCCAACAAAATCACGCAATAGTTGTAGGAATCAAAATTGTAGCTCACAGGGCTTGAATGTGAAATGGGAAGCTGGCAATTGTGATGTCAGACATAATGCATACATAAACACTACCTTCCTTCTTAGTCAGGGAATGTGAACATCACTACTAGGAGGAAAGTGTGATAGAGGAAGAAATTGCATATGTTGGGTAATTGTGGTGCCAATGAGGCCAGGTAGAAACAAACAAGGTTATGCACCTACAAATGCACTCATACTCCTCCTTCCTCTACTCCCTCCTCTTTCTTCTCTTCCTTCTTCTTCTTCAGCTTCTCTCTGTTTCATTTCTCTCTCACACAAACACTCTCTTATTTCTTTCTTTGCCACTTTTACAAAATAAAAATTCAATTCACTTGTATAATAAAACTGATTAGGACAGGAGCCGAACGAATGTAGATGTCCTTTGAAAGACTTCACCCAGCGGGGATGGAAGCAGATGCTGAGTGTCACAGCCAAACTTTGGGTGGAGCTCAGGGAGTCTTATGAAAGAGAGAGAGAGAGAGAGAGAGAGAGAGAGAGAGAGAGAGAGAGAGAAAGAGAGAGAAGTGGATAGTCGGGGGGAGGATAAGAGAACCCAGAGGAGACAGAGCTCCATAAGAAGACCAATAGAACCAGCAAATCTGGGCCTGGGGGACTTGCAGAGACTGCTGAACCAACTAAGGACCATGCATGGAGAGAACCTAGACCATAGGCAGCTCAGTCTCAATGGGGTTCCCTAGTATGAGGAGCAGGGACTTTTGCTGACATGGACTCTGTTGCTTGCTCCTAGATCACTTCCCATGACAAGGTGGTCTTGCCAGACCACAGAGGAAGAGGATGCAGGCACTCCTGAAGAGATTTTATAGTCTGTGGCCAGTTGGTAAGAAAGGAGGACTGGCCCTTTCTGAAGAATAGGGGCAGGGCATAAGGGGAAGAGTGAGGGAGGAAGGAGATGAGGGAGGGGGCTATGATCAGAAACAAAGTGAATAAATTAAAATGAGGGAGGAAAATAAATGTATTAAATAAATGAATATGCTAATATAAAAAAACCCACCCTAGTGTGGCTACAGGACATGATGTGAAAGATACCTTAAACCTGAAACATGGAGAATAGTTCTTTTCACCTCATTTAAACAAAAAATCCATCCCTTTTGGTTTAATCCATGACTTCAAGAGGACCAGAACAATATCATGATGGCATTCACATTTCTTTGGGGTTCCTTTTGTGCCAGATGCAGTACTAAGAGCATTACCTCATTAAGCCCTCAAGACCCCTCTGGGAATCTGACTTTACTTTGGCTTGAAACAGGATGTGTCCAAAGCCACAAAGTTATCCAGGGTCTGAACAGGATTTTGAAGTCAAGATCTATGACGTGCTGAACATATGCTTTAGAGTAAAGTTATGATTTCTTTTCAGAGATGGAGAATCTTAAGTTTAGTTATAATAAATAGTAACAAAGTCAGACTTGGAGCAGTGGATATTCGCAAAACAGATTTGCCCTTTCTCTCCAGGTAGCTATGAAGGAGAAAATGTATCTTCACGAAGTTGACAGTGTGTCATGCATAACTGCTTTTTGCTTGTTAGGATGCAGTACTGGGTACTACTTGCAGTGTTTCTGGGGATGCCCCATGCACCTGTAAGAGGGGACATGCTTTCCAAAGTTTTAATTAAGAATATGAGAATCTTACTGCATTCAGGAAGAATATTATATCAGATAATCAGACATTTTATACAATCAAAGTTTTTGTGGCTTTAACCTTTTATACCTCTCTAATGGTAAATGAAAGCCCTAAGTAATTTGTTGCAATTTGTGTTGGCTTTGTCATACTTAATAATGTTACTATTGTCATTGCATGCATATTAACATTGGTTTTTAAAATAATTCATCGTGATTAATCAGTTTGGTTTGCTCTGTGGGTTTGTTCAGGCATTTAACGCAAACCAATGGTTTCCTATAATTTTTATTTCACAGTTTGACCATGTCTAGTTTAAGTGTATTTTGGAAACGATCTCCAGTGCAGAAGCCTTGAGAGATGAGGTCTTTCAGGGTGCTTAGGTCAGAAAGGCTCCACCTTCATGAGTGCAGTGTTAATACGGATTACAAATGGTTTTTGGCTACTAGTTTCATGTTTGCTTTTTTCCTGTTCTCTACCTATTCTTCCAGCATGGTAGGTAAGAGACAAAAAGCACTTGCCAGATGCTGGCTTCTTCATCTCAGACTTCTCTGCTCCTTTTACAGTGAGCCAATAAATACGTATTCATTATATATCAACCAAAATACATATGCTGTTACATATGGTGTTAAAGTAACACCAAAAAAACACAACAACAACAACAACAAAAACCTATGTATCATGAATTAACCATAGAAACTTTGACCCAGAGTGTGACCACCAAGAAGGGTGACACCATTGGCTTCTGGACAATTTGGGGTCCAAGTTCTATAATTAAAGCCATCACTCTTCGCACAAAAATACGTACACATGTACTTATACATGTGTGTTCACACACATATCCCTGGTTCATATGAGCCATGTTAAAAAAAAAAAAATATATATATATATATATATATATACAAACACATATACATATGTAACTGTAATAAGGTACAACTGAGATAAAGCTATCATAGCTATCATTATACAGGATTCATAGAATTCTTGTTTCCCTATGTGCTACAGGAGTTGTCAGAGCCTTAGCTGCTAAGATCCTCGTTTACAGAGTCAAGTAGGTAGATAATAGCTAGTTCTAATACATGTCAGTGGATTTTTACCTTAACATCTATAAGACAACAAAGACATTTTTTCATAACTAGTTACTCCTATGTCTTAGTTATAGGAAGCCAGCCATCAGACAATAACAGGATCTAGGGGATTTAGCTCGGTGGTAGAGCACTTGCCTAGTAAGCACAAGGCCCTGGGTTCAGTCCTTAGCTCTGGAAAACAAAATAACAGGATCTATAGATAAAACACCCATATTGTTGCCTGATTGGGACATTTGAGGTGGGTTTTTGTTTTGTTTTGTTTTGTTTTTGTTTTTGCTTTTGTTTTTTTGTTTTGTTTTGTTTTGTTTTTTGGGTTTTTTTTTGTTTGTTTGTTTTCACTAAGTTCCCTGTAGTCTTGAGGAGCATTCCTCTAGGAACAGAAAAGTCAGCACATTTATTATTCTCTACTTGTTCATAAGTATTTCCTGGGAATTCTTTCCCCATAATGTCCTTAAATTCTGATGGTGTCTAAGTATCTATTTTGGAGAATGAGAACTAAGGTAAAAATATTTCAGATATGTGAGCAACTTAGTGTTGTTTTATTTAATCCTCTAATATAACTAACACAATGACATTGTTTCTCTATTCATTTAGAAAATAAAAATAAATACATCTCAGAGTGGACCAGAAAATAAATAAATGCTATCTGATACTTTGTGGGCATCTGGAATTTTATTCTAGGTGTATTCTGACTGAAGTTTGCTATCGTTTGACATCATTGCAAAAGAAATAAGTAGTGATAATAATAGAACAGCTCTAGAGTCATGACTATAATTAGAAATTCATAGCCATTAATTCAAATTGGCCATTTCCCATCTGCTTTCAAAGATAAGTCTTGTCCATGTTCTGTATGTAAAACCTCTCTTTAATTGACAGTGATTCAAAGTTTAATTGGGTCTTTCTTTGCAGATTTAAAAGGTGCTACTATTCTATAAACAGCCAAAGGGTTACATTTTTTTGATATCATAGAATGTTCCTAATGAATATGCCCTCATTTTGTCTTCCTATGGTACATGAAATTTTATTACTAGCTTTACATTTTAAGATGTTTGATGGATATTGTAGCTTTTCAGAAGGATTTCATATGAAGAATATATTTTCTGGCCCAGGTGAACCTCTTATTCTTCCTTAATTTATTTTCCATTGTCTGCTGTGATGGCTTTTGGAAGAGGCACTATGGAAAGAGGATTCCTTACCAGATCCTGTTGAAATGCACATGCAAGCAGTTTTAGTGCTGTTTTTAAGTGACTCCAGGAAGTCACACATGGCATTACATCAGGTGTTATCCTTATGATAGGTTCTCATTAATGAGCAATAACCAATTAATAACTTATCAGTTATAAAATGATTATTTTTTTTTCAGTTGATGCAAGTTAATTATAAATTAAATTTATCTCTTAAGTTTCTCATGTATTTGTGGTATTATTTTGGTCTTCATTGATATATTTTTTACTGTGCCTAAATGATGTCTACATGAATTTATTGATATTTAGTTAATTTATTTTATGAACCATCATTGATATTTTTCATGACTACTCAGTGTGTATGCTCATATGTGTGAAGGCAGGTATGTACCAAAGCATTCATGTGAAGGTCAGAAGACTTCAGCTATCGGCCTCATTGTCTGCCTTATGTGAGACAGAGTCTTTTGCTCTCAGCTGCATACACCAGAATCTCTGGCCTTTGAGCTTCTGTGGATTCTCCTCTTTCTATCTCCTGTCTTGCTATTTGAGCGCTAGAATTATAGGCAGGTGTGAACACAGGTGGCTCTATGCAGGTGGTAGAGATTTGAACTCAGAACCTCAAAGCAAATGTTGTGCTGACTGAGCCCCCCTCCACAGTCTCATCTATTGGCTCCTGGACCTTGTGGTTCACACCTAGAATGCTGCAGCTGCAGGCCCTGAGGGAGGTGGAGGTCATCCTGTGCTACAGGGAGTTCTGAGCCATCCAGGGTTAATAAGCAAGGGCATTGTGTTAAAGAAATACAAAAATGTTCTTTCTCATCGTATTTTACATAATCTTCTTATAGTCATTTACATTCAACTGTGCTATTTATTAAAATATGCGAATCTGCTTCTAACCGGAGTCCCTCTGTTTGGGGATCTGTAAGTTTGTGCGTGGGTGGGTGTAGCCTGTGATTCAGAATATTCATATTTAGTAGATACTAGAGAACAACTAGACTTGTGGTGTTATTTCCCCTATCATTTCCCTTCTGTCCTTTCATCACTATAAAATTAATCTGTTCACTTTCATTTGTGTTGCAGTAACCTCTATTTACTCTACACAGCCATTTTGTAGCTGTTGTGGGGAAACAAACACACAAACAACAAAAAAGAATGACATGGCTTTTGCCATCAGTAAATTCCTATCTTAGTATTACATATCACCAGGCCCCATAACAGAGTTTGGAAAAACAACATGAAATAATAAAGTATTATCTAAAATATATATTAGTATAATATTTGTGATATATACATATATACATATATCCCCAAGTGTAAGTATATAACATAGAAAGATTTTTCAGTTGTTTTTAGCTCTGGGCTAGTTACATTGATTTCTAAGTGTTTGTGTCACATAATTATTTTAGGGTCTTATCATTCTGGATTTGATAATAATTGAACATGATGGCACTGTGATTGTTTTCTATTTAACTAGAAGGAAGAGGATAAAGTTTACTTATTATGAAAAAACTTTAAATGAGATTAGGTATATTTGGTCAAACTCCGAGTCTTCAAGAATTTTTATTTGTAAAAGTTATTCATGGAAAATTATACCTCAGCCAAACATTATACATACTTAGCCATTCATACCTGACATCTGAATTATTACACTTACCAGCAACAATACCGTTCGTGGAGATTTGATGTAAGACCTTGAAAATGTTTTGTAACGAAAGTGTGGTATCATTGATCTTGATCTCATTGGTTTAGAAAATAAAATATCCTCTGAATTCACCTCCTCATAGACAGCCACATTCTTTATAGCCAATTTTAAAGCACTTGAAGATACAGATCATGAAGAATGTTAAGCTTGCATCACATTTTTCACAATTTGCTTTGGCTTCTAAAACTTATTGCACAGGACATCTAGAAACATCCTTTGTCAGTATCTTACTCTATATGGTATTATTGGCTTGTACATTCAGTTAATGTTGTTTGATACCTTCTGATATGACATTTGATATAATTGCCCAATCCATAACTATTTAAATCCTCTGACAGGTGGGGAAAAGAAAAAGGTGAAATGTCTATATCATAATCGGCATCCTTTAATTCTGCAAAAAGACAAAGGCAAAGGCAAAGAACGGATTGCTACCTCAAAGCCTACCTGTAGGATCAATAGGGATAAGAAAATTTATAGAGTTCTCATGGTTTACCATGTAAATTCAGATGCCATGAATGACAGGAGCTGGAAAATGTCATCAAGCAACATTAGAGAAATGTCTCCCTCTCACCTGAATAAGTGTCCCGACTTTCCAGGACATATCAGCTTAAATTGTGTAAGCCCAAAGCCCAGAGCTCAGGAGGGGTCCTTCTCTGGTTTGAACATCGCTTTCTACCCTTGAGTTGAAAATTATTGCCGATTGAAGGTATTTGAGCCTCTTTTGTAACCAAATGGTAGAACAAATTTTGCATTCATAAAATAGTTATAGCATTGGAGTAAATCAATGATGGAATAAAAGAGCAAAAGAAATGTGTAGGCTATAAGAATGGAGACTATCTTAATTTGATAGTGTTTTTAATAAACTCATAATTTAAGGTATTATTGCTTTGCTTTGAGTTGACATTAAGTGAGGTTTGTTTATGGATATGTATTTTTGTGGTATGTCTATATGAGGATACTGAGAATATGAACAAACATATCATTCGCCTCCTACCTCATAAGGATGCCAGGGCTTCTTAAATAAGGCTGACTACTTCCATGGTTTCCAGTGCTCCAAGCCATTCATACTGATTTCCATGCAAACAGCAACTGTTGCCTGTATTAATAACAGATGCTTTTCTATGCAAAATACACCGCTTCATTAAAGATCATCATTCATTAATGATCTTTTATTGACAAAGTATTGGGAACATAGAAAATTATGAACTTCATTCCCAGCTAGCCTGGAGTTGTTTCTAAATCAATCTCTTGTTCAAACGTAGAACATACTTCAAGGGGGCTTTTCTCGCCCCTCTATTTCTTGCTCAGGGCAAGGCCAATGAGGTTTGAAGTGCTCCTCTAGGTTAGCTGCCTTTTAATCTTTTTAAGACCTTATTTGTAGCTGGAATTTTGATTAAGTTTTAGCCACTGAAATTTGAAATTTATAAACATATGGTAAAGACACAATGAAGTAGTGGCAATAAAATAGTACTATGAAGAGTGAGTGATGTGTGGGCTTGGGACTTACATTTCAGTTATTAAATATCGATTCTAAGTTATGACAAAGTCAAATATACTTTAAAAATAGAAAAGCACTTCAGGTCCTGTTATGAAATGTCTGTAAATAATATTTTGTAAGAGTTTACATAAAAACACGGTTCAAAATAGCAACAAAGCAGTGCACAGTATTATGCTCTCGTTTGTTCCAATTTCCATTTATATTATTTATATTTACTCCGTACTCTGTTTCACGATTTAGTCTTATATTTTAATTTTGTGTTTTAATAGATACTTGAAAGAGATGTTTTTCTTAATGCTGAGCTCCAGATAGTATGGAAAGACCTTGGGATAAGCAAGCCAGATGTTCCTATTGATACACATATGCTGCATGTTCCTTAATGAAAAACAGAAATATGTATGGAAATATCCTGAGAGTTTAAATGTTTGTTACTTCATGAAACTCATCATAATTGGAATTGTCTCCATCATATGAAGTGTGAAGTTGAAGAAAGTGTTGCAAGTTAAGATAAATTGTTATGTTTTGGTTGGAAGGGGTCCATCTTATGCTCCCAGTTATAGGTTTAGTTAGGTACAGCTTCAATTTTGAAGCTACAGGACACTCCACTTTCTGAAATATAGTCTTATTGTTTACAGTTAATATTGGGTCTCCCCTTTGGGCTTGTCACCAGGCAGAGACTCAAATAGAATAATGCTCTAAGACCATTTGTTCTTAATGAAAGTAATTTGTTATGAGCTGAGGGAAAAGTGTCCTTTGTCCTTCTGCCAAAACAGCCTTGTTATGTGTTTGCTGAGGTCATTCAGATTAATGGGAATAGTACAACATGCTTGTAGACAAAGCATTAATGGAATGATGCAAAGTATTTTTTCTAGAACAATGCCAAATACCAGTGGACATGTGTATCTTATTTTCAGACATCTATTAAGAAAAACACTTTAAATTCACTGCTTTTAATTGCATTCTCCTGTATGACATCTTTATGACCTTATTATTCACTTGATAAAATGTTTTGGAAAGTGTTATTTGCTAGGGTGATGGTAGGAAATGCATAGGTAGAAATACCATTTATAAAGCACACTATTATAAGTTTTAATAGGATTATAAATAGAACATATATAGTTTATGCTTAATAACCTTTCATATTAAGAACATTAAAGGGAAAATCGATAATAATCTTTGATTAATTGGTCAAAATAAAGAGTGAGATGTGAGAGAGCATACGGGGTCATCCTGGTGAAGAAATCTACAGCTAGGTGAGATACTGGTACAGCTAGCTGTTTGTGTTCTAATAAGCCACATAGACTGACAATGACAAATATTTGAAAATAAACGTCATTCAGGGGTTTTCTTTTATCAGTTGTGCTTCTTTGGGCTTAGTAACTTCACTGTGACAGAGTCATCCAGAACAAATGAATTTGATCTTTCTTTCCTATGGCTGCATCTGTTAGGAGTATATTTCAGGTGCTTTGTCTTCGTTTTCTGTAACTTTGTTGCTGTGATTCTGCATCCCTTCACATTGAGGGATGAGCGAGTAAGCAATTAAATTAATTGGAATTTGAAAAAAATAAATGTGCAGAAGTTGTACCCAGTCTGGTTCTAGATGGCAATGATTCGATAACAAATATCCAGCAGCTCTCCACAGGAACACACACACTGTGGGAATCACCCTGCACAGCTGTACATGCTGTGCTGTAAAACAGATTCTTCTCTCATTCAGACCACACCTTTTCCTCTCTCCAGTCCTCCAACTCCCCTCAACTTTCTCTCCCCGGATCCAGACCCTTCTGTCTCTCACCCAAAAAGGTCAGGCTACCTAGAGAAAACAACCAAACATGACAAAACAAGATAAAATAAAACAAGGCAAAAACCTTCACACAGAGGTTGGACAGGAGCAAAAGGGTCCCAAGAGCAGGCAAAAGAGTTCAAGACACAAATGCTGACACAGTAAGGAGTCTCATAAAGACACGAAGGGAACAGCAGAAGACCTGGTGTAGAGCCCTGCAGGCTCAGTGTTTGCCATTCCAGTCTTCGTGAGCCCACATGAGCACTCCTTAGTCGATTCAGTGGGCGATGGTCTCCTGGTGACCTCCATTCCCTACAATATTTCCTCCCCCTGTTTACAGGATTTCCTGAGCTCCAAAGGGACAGACCTGATGTAGACCTCCAATTTAGATTCTCTCACAAAACCCGTGACCTACAATCTTTCTTGCCTGTAAAATGTGATGGGGCAATAATGGCACAGAACCTGTGGGAGTGTTCAGCCAATGTCTGGTTTAATTTGAGGCCCACTCGACAAGTAGGAATCCATGCCTGACACTGCCTGGATGCCCAGGAAGTAGAGACTGGATAGCGCAGAGACCTAGGGCAGAACCAAATACAACTGGTCTAAAAAGTCAAATTAATGAAATGATTCTTAATGATGTTCAGCCATACTCGTAGACTCCTGCCTTGTCCAGTTGTCACCAGAGAGGCTTCCCCTGGAGGCAGACGCAAAGACACACAGTCAGACATTATACATTGCTGTTCTTATCATCCTGCTAAGTGTTGGAGGCTTTTTTGTTTGGGAGGTTTTTGTTTGTTTGTTTGTTTTGTTTTTATTTTAAGATATTGGTGACTCTTATTGTGTGGAATTTCTCACCAGTTCTTTCCCTCTGGTATTTACATTGTTATACAGTGAGTTTTCCATGTGAACATTTTGTTATGAACCTTCTTTTTATATTGGTGTTAATCCTTATAGCGACTTATTTCTGAAAGCTTTATTGATACACCAGGAAGGCCAGAACATGACATTTAAATGAACTTCTAGTATATATATTAAGTACCTACAATGCTGTTGTCTTTGTGCTTTAAAATGTCTTCAGCAATTATCACCTTCTCATATAATTAAATGTAGAATTATTTAGTGTTTTTAAGTGGCCAGAAACAAATGGTGACCTTTGTGTTGCAGTCCTAGAATTTCAGCCTTGTTTCCTTCAGTGTGTATTTCTAGAAGAAACATTATGGAAGCTGAAGAGGGAATTTATCATTTTTAGTCATATGGTTCTTTAATTATAAGCTATTTTTTTGTGTGTGTTGAGACTATTCACTGGATTATTAGATAGGATCAACTGTGCTGTTATCCTGGCTACTGCTACAAAATGTCTTGAGATGATCAAATCAAAACTGTCTTAAACAGAAAACATACATGGCACCTTCAGACTCCGTTTAAGCAAAAATTAGTGGTACTACTGTGTTTGAGGTTTTACATGCTATAAATGATACACCACAAGAAAATAATCTGCTTATTGTTTTTTTCATTAATATAGAAACAGGATGATTCTTTTCTAAGGGTTTTGTCAGAAGTCACTGGAAACAGAAATGTAATTTAATAGTGCTTAGCAGAGTCTTCATAAAGACAACAATAATAATGACACACGCCAGCTAACAGGATAATTGTACTGATAATTGGAAGATGTACTTCCTCGGCTGCCGTGTTTATACTGTTGTACAACAATGTTGCTAAGATTCCATCAACATCCACATAATGCAAATTAATTAATGGATTCATACTGCATCTAAGTATTAGCACACATTAATAGTAGACTCAAATTATAAGGTAAGCTTGTAAAAATAATACATAACAGAAAAACGTTTGTTTAAGCTTGAGATGATAACATTGTGGGAGGTTTCTTCTTACATTTAGAACACGTGTTTCTAAAATACTAAGTAAAGGAGATAAGCAAATAGAAAAGCCTACCAAAAAATTGCAGTTAAATAGGGAGACATATAAACAAAGGCATTTGGTCCTATTTGCCTGGCAGTGATTGACAATAAATTGTAAAATCTGACAATTATTATTCTTCAGCACAGATAGACTTAGTCTCTGAGTCTCCCATATTGATTGTTTGAATTAATTAGTGCCTTGCAGCTATTTCATCATTTTTTAAAAACAAAACAAAACAAGACATGGAGAGGCAAATAAGCCAAAAAATTAAGTTTTAATTTTTAAATTATAATTTCCTCTTCCCTCGCTCCCTGTTGCCCTCCACCCCATGGTACTCCTGCTTTCCTTGTTGATGCTTCATCTCTTATAAAGCATTGTGTTACTATATTAATTTACTATTAACAAACACATCACAAGTAAACCTGACACTTGGAGAATATACATATGCTTTCTTTATGTAGATCATGTTTTATTTTGGGAAGCATGTGTATATGTGTGGTGTGCTGTGTGTTTGTAGGCATGTGAGTGCACATGTGAGTGAAGGCTTGTACACGGGTTTTTGTGAAGATCACAGGTGGATGTTGGGTATCTTCCTCAGTAGCTCTCCTGTTTGTTTATTGAAGCAGGCTTTCACCCTGAATCCAGATTTACCCAATTCTTGCTAGCCTACCTCTCCAGTTTGCCCAGGGATCCCGTCTCTCCCTACAAATCATGGGACTACACCAGGCTTCCTCATAGGTTCTGGTGATCCTAACTCTGATTTTTTTTTTAATTTTTATTTTTATCAGTTACATTTTATTAATTCTGTATCCCAGCCGTGCCCCGAACCCTCATTCCCTCCCAGTCCCTCCCTCCCTCATCACTACTGTGCCCCTTTCCAAGTCCACTGATAGGGGGGGACCTCCCCCCATTCATCTGATCCTGTTTTATCAGGTATCTTCATTGAGTTCCTGTTAGAAATAGTCC
>REGO01000322.1:1624437-1640225 GCA_010120015.1 Rhombomys opimus
AATGGCCAAGATGAAAAACTCAAGTGACAACACATGCTGGAGAGGTTGTGGAGAAAGGGGAACCCTCCTCCACTGCTGGTGGGAATGTAAACTGGTACAACCACTCTGGAAAGCTATCTGGCGCTTTCTAAGACAATTAGGAATAGTGCTTCC
This sequence comes from Rhombomys opimus, assembly GCA_010120015.1. NCBI lineage: Eukaryota > Metazoa > Chordata > Mammalia > Rodentia > Muridae > Rhombomys > Rhombomys opimus. The sequence goes on from REGO01000322.1 coordinate 1,624,591, forward strand.
TCAAGACCCAGCTATACCACTGCTAGGTATATACCCAAAGCTTGCTCAAGTACCTAACTCTGATTTTTATACCTGCCAAAATGCTTCATCCACTGAACCATATCCCCAGCTTTGGGATGAGCAGTATGAAGCATCACTTTAAAAACTGTTACTCTAATTGAATCACAATCTAACTGAATTCTCAAGCTGGAATTTTCTAAGATAGGAGGCAGTGGGTATCTGGACACAGACATCAAGGCTGTTGGACTTACTGTGTGTAATTGGATTGTATAGATCACACAGTCAGAAAACAGTTTATCCATAGCCCATGCCTTCTTCCCCCACGTGTTTCATATACAGGAGGGTTATTCCTTACTGTCTTGCCTCAAACTGTAGTGGGGACCAAATATTACATAATGACTATTCTAATGTGGTCTGTTCTTTTGGCTGTTGGCTGAAATTCAGAAACAGGAAGATAAATCCATTATTAGATTTTTCTTTCCTTCTTCTTAATTTTGTCTCAAAAACTAATGAAAGACACTGTAATCCAACAACATGCAAGAAGAGCCATGAATATAGTTGTTTCCTAATTTAAAAAAAATTACATCTGGATTTGATTCTCAAACTATTTCAGCAAAGTTGAATTAACCTTACATATGTTCATATTTTATGTTTCTATTTTAGTGGATTTGTAACTGACTAACATGTAATATATATTATGAAATATTTTACTGGGGTTGGAAAGGGAGACGAGAATGTATTATTTAAAAATATTTGAGATTTTTTTTTAATAACCAAGTTTATTCCCTTCTTTTAAATCATCCCTATTCCCAATTGGAATTTTGCATGAAATAGAGACTAATCGTTTCTAATTCCGCAAAGAGCTTAAAGCTAAAGCAATGTGGAAAGGTTTCAGACACAGCTCTATAAATGCTGTAATAAGCGTAATTTTTATGGCTTGTTATGCAAGACTGCCCCTGAGTATTCTTTGAGACTTTGAATTGTGAATTACAGAAATTTTCACAACAGTTGGTGTATCAGCAGATAAATTAAATCTGAATGTATAGGATATCTTCTAGAAGAAAAGTTAAAAAAAGGGGGGGTGAAACAGCCTCATGCTTTTATATCACTACTATAAGAAAAAAATTTGTTTCATTATTTTATTCATTTTTTCTAGAATATGTTTTTAATGAAAATAGTCATCTTGGTGTGACTAAAATAAAGCAACCATAGAGAATGGTATAGAAGAAGAAGTAAAAAACTTAACTTTTCTAAATGGATATATTTTTATTTTGTTTTCTATACAAATATTTCATGTACTATATGGAGAGATATAAATTATTTGACATAGTTATTAAATTATTTATTTGTATTAACCATGCTACTAGCACAAGTGTCAATGAATTGCACATAAAATATAGAAAATGAACATTTTATTGCACAAAAGTTAAAATGTGGAGAGTAATGAGAGAAGAGGCTAAAATTGTGTCATTGTGGACAAAGATTGTGTTGTAGAACAAAAATGTCCTACAACATTTTTGTGTTTTTTAATTTAACCAGTCAGTAGTTCTCCCATAATTTAGCTGCCCAATTTTTAGACTGATCCATTCCTTAACCTAAATATTCCCACAAATTATTCGTTTTCTTGTATCAAGTGACTCAGGTGTGATATTACATCTTCACAAACCTCATCTATCACTGAAGTGAAAACCCACATCATGTTGATTTTCAAAATATAATCTTCCAACAAGCAGACAATAGAGAAGCAATTAATATTGACAGAGGTGCTAGAATGAAAGACACAGAAGTATTAGAGGCTTATGTTGTGTAAGACTGAGAGCCCAGTTCTGCAGAGATGTGAAGACTTAGCACAGTGCATGGTAGCTTCTCATAAGATTTCTAGCACACGAAGGCCCGACTGACTAGAATAACACAAGACAGAACTTACTTGTGTGACCCACACACAAAGTCATCTAATTCTAAAGTAAACTCTCAAGGTGAAGTTTACTACCACATTGAGAAGTCAAAAACAGAGGCGATATAGTTATTTCTTCTGATTGTCCAGCTAGCGATTTACGAAGACAATTGTGAGAAAAGTGTAGCTCCAAGATTCATGTTCTACACCATTTTAATTCCTTGTCATACTAAGCTCCTTACATAGAATGTATCATTGCAATTAATGGCTTTTTAGTATCTGAAGAATTTAGGCTTTACTGTTGTTGAGTGTAGACTGACTGCAGCGCCCACTGTGGAAATCAGTGTGGAGATTCCTCACAAAGCCAGAAATAGAAGTGTCATGTGACTCAGTTATACCACTTCTGGGACTATAGCCAGAGGACTCTACATTCTACTCCAGATAAACTTACACAGTCATGTTTATTGCTGCTCTATTCACAATGGCTAGGAAATGAATTCAGCTAAGATGACCATTGACAAATGACTGGATAATGGAAATGTGGCACATATATGCAATGGAATTCTTTTTAGCTGTGGGAAAAAGTGCAATTATGAAATTTGCAGGTAAATGGATAGAATTAGAAAAGATTATGCCAAATACAGTAACCCAGGTCTGAAAAGATGTTCTCTCATATCTGGGTCTTCACTCTGAATCTTTAGTTTTTTGTGTTTAACATGGAGCAGCTTTTAAAAACTAGCAATCTAAAATGGGACCATCTGAGTGTCTTAAGTGAAGGGGGCATAGGACATAAATGGTGTGAAAGCAGAAAAAGAAATCACTTTGGGTTTAAGCCAAGATGGGGTATGAGAGAGATGAGGGGGTGGAGGCAAAGAGTTAAGCAAGGTAATGGATGTAAGGAAAAGTCATGTAGAAAGAATATGTGCATTAGAATCCAGAAGATCTAACTAGTTCTTTATTAGTACATAGTGGTTGTGCATGCATACTTACATGCCATATTTCAAGATGACCTTGGGAAAGTTTGATCCACTCATCATTCTCATCTGTGTAATGGGTAGTATATCAACAATATATTATTACAACAACTAAATAAAACTTGTTCATAAATTTTTGAACAATGTGTGGGTTTTGATTAAACCTCAGACAGTATCATGTACTTAAAAACTAAGCTAGATTCTACAAAGTAGGTATTCTCATATGCCTCAGCTCTCTTATTGACAGCATGATGATGATGGCTGCTGCCTTGAGAAGATGTTGCAAGGCTTATAGGAGGCAACAAATGCAAGTGTTTATATAGTGCCTGGCAAAAAGTCAGCACCCAATGAATTAGCCATCATCAACAGTCAGACTCCTGTGCTTCTGTGTCATTCTGCACATCATGGACAGGTGTCTATTTAAACCTGCAGGTATACAATATTGCTATAGTGTTGCTATAATATTTTCCTGCTTTGATACTGGTATTAGGAGGGATACAGAGATGGGTTAGGGCAGACTAGCAAGGAAGTCAGAAATCTGAGGAGGCTGAAGTCACAAGGAAAAGCCCCACATTTGGAAGAAGGGCAGATAATGAGGTTGCCCATCTTCAGGGGGATACATATACTTTGTAGAATGATTGAAAGTTGAGGGTTTAGTGTAAATAATATTAATATAGGGCTGCTTTTGGAATCAACCTGAGCAACATTGAAGTTCTCCAGGTGGTTTTGTCTTTTCTCTGCCTAGGAACATTAGGAAATATTTTTATCTATAGATCTATCCTGTCTGTCTGTTTGTCTGTCTGTCTATCTATCATCTATCTAGCTATTATTCACTTTACATCCTGGTTGTAGCCCTGTTCCTTCTCCCCTCCCGGTCCCACTCTCCCTCTCTTCTCCTTCCCTCCTTGCATATTCTTCAGAAAAGGAAGCTTGCTTTCCCATCCAAGCTCATCAAGTTACATCAAGATTTAGTTTTCCCTCTTTCCCTGCCTAGAAAGGCAGTCCCACCAGGCAGAAGTGCTCAAAAAGCTAGCAAATGAGTCCTTTCCAATGTCCTCATTTCCCTTACTAGAAGACCCACATGAAGACTAAGCTGCCCATCTGCTCCATCTTTCTAGGGACCTGGGTCCAGTTCATGCACAGTCCTTGGTTGATGGTTCTGTTTCATCAAGCCCCACTGGGCACTGGTTAGTTATCACTGTTGGTCTTCTTGTGAAGCTCCTATCATATACAGGTCCTTTTCTCTTTCCTCCCACCTTCCCACAAGACTCCCTAAACATCGCCCAATGTTTGGTTGTAAGTCTCAGCATGTATTTTGAGGTTCTGCTGGTTAGAGTCTCTCAGAGGACAACTCTGACAGGCTCCTGTCTGTAAGCTTAACAGAGTATGACTCACAGTGTCAGAGGTTGGCATTCTCTCATAGGGTGGGTCTTTGGTTGGGGCAGGCAATGTCTGAACAGTCCCTCAATCTCTGCTCTTGTACCTCTTGTAGGCAGGGTGTCAAAGTTCTTGTGAGTGGGTTGGTCTTCCCTTCCTTGTACTAGGAGACTAGTCTAGTTAGAGGGAGTCTTCTTCATCCTAAATCTAGCAGGGATATCTCTTTTACTCTTATAAAACTTAAATATAGGTGCCAATGTGAGGTGTCAGAAGTGAATGGGAAGTGAGAATATGACTTATATACTAAATATTGCCAGATACACATAGTTGAGTAGACTTCTGTTTTTATTAAGCATTTTTATTTTATATGAGCAGGCACAACCATCATGTATACACTTCATTAGAGACTCAGAGTTTTAAAAAAACATAATAAATATTAATTACCTCAAGATTATGATCCTCAGCTATGTGATTCAGGAATGTGAAAAAATATAACTTCTTACATCCATAAATTGTACTTATTTTCTACAACTATAAACTTAGTTGATTATCTACCCTCTTTCTGAAGATTGTATATTGTAGGATTAGATTTTTCACCAAATCTACTTTATTTAGAGTTCCCAAATACCTCCACCTCCCTTCCACTCTCTCCCCTCCCCACACTGCAACCCTATGTAGGAGATTAGTAGGGAAAAGGGCTGTAGATCTCTTTTATCTACTTTCTGCTTATTAGGGTCTATGAATTAAAGATTACCAGATTGAATCTTTAGATTACCAGCAGTCCAGTCCAAAGGCCAACACCAAGCAGCAACATGAAGTCAGTGAAAGCTGCAATATTCAGTTGGATTGTCCAGAGAAGCTTTCTGGAAAGTTTCTTTTTGTGAAGTCAAATGTTGAAGGACTAAGACCAGTATAACAATATCGAGCCAAAAAGCAATGTCTCACTGTGCATGGGCCTCTATATATGTCCTCTTCTCAGAGTCCACCCTCGGATGTTCTCAGCTGGTCAAAGTCACATCCCTCACACATGAGAGCTCACAGCAAAACTTCACATGACAAAACTCAGTCTTCAAGGAGACCAGAAATAGCCACTTCACGAATGAACATGAGGGACCTTGTTTGGGCAGGTAGTCAAGGAGAGATCATTAACATTGCACATTCTTGACTGTGTGTATGTAGAAATGTGTAGCATTTTATAAATAACCATACTGTTCATCACATAATCAGATTGCATAATAAAGAAAATGCTGACAATAATTATAACAGAACAACAAATAAAAAATATATTACTCATGAGGTACCTCAGTGTATTGTATTAAGTATATATATTTTTTAGTGAGCCTATTTTGGTCTTTCAGTATTCTGTAATAGCTCTCTGTCATGCCAGACAAGCAATGGAGATGTATGGAGAAAGCATGCTACCTGGTGCCAAACTATGAGGCATCCAATTGCTGCAGCAACTTATACTGTCCCTCTGAAATGAAGGAAACCCCCAACTAAGATAACTATTGACATTGACATTGTTCAGATCTTGCTGGGATCTACAGCAGACTTTGTAGTATTCCTGCTCCTTATATGCCTTTCCACAATGGTCCTGAGTCGTAGATGTAGGGACTGTGTTGCAGATGTATCCACTGGACTCAGCTCCTCACAACCTATTGACTTCTGCCTTGTATCCAGTTGTGGTTTTCTGTGATGTCTCTATTTGCTGTAAAGAAAATATTTTTGATAACTATACTTATTTGTGCATATAATAATAAGACTTAAAATGCAGTTCAGAATCATGTCATTCCAAAAACCTGGTAATACATATTTTCTTCTAAGATTCATGACCTCACTAGCCTCGGGCAGTTGTCTAGGTTTCCTGTACCAGGAAAGATTCCTTTTCTTTTGAGTAGGCTTTTAGCCCAATTATAGAGAAAATGGTTACCACCAATATGTGAGTGCCACTTTTTGTACCTTTATGGTTATGATAGTCACCTGAATTCCCTTGGCCAGACACTCAAAAGGTTTCCTGTGGTTAGTGCTGGGTTATCATTAGTGTATAGTACTTGTGGGAAGCCCAAGTGGCATAATTTCATTTAAGGTGTGTGTGTGTGTGTGTGTGTGTGTGTGTGTGTACCATGCTCATATACGTTGTCCTAGTCACTGTTCTATGCTATGAAAAGACTCCGTAAACAAAGCAAACTTTAAAAGCAAGCATTTAAATGCTGAGTTCCTCAGGGTTTCAGAAGGTTAGTCCATGGCCATCATGTAAGAATGCACAGTAGCAGGAATAGCACTGGAGCAGTAGCTGAGCTCTTACAGCTTATCTAAAAATGGAGGCAGAGACAGCCAAACTGTTTCTGGCTTGGACATTTGAAACCTTAAAGTCCATTCCTAGTGATATACCTTTTCCAACAAGGACACACCTCTTAATCCTTTTCAAATAGTTCACCAAGTGGGAATCAAATATTCACATATATGAGCCCGTGGGGACCATTTTCGTTCGAACCACCACATAGACTTCATATATAATTTTAAATAAGTGCAACATTATCTTATTCCTTAAGATTTATTAAATAACTTTTGTGTTAATTGTCCCTCTCCCTTCCTTTTCCTTTTGTATTGACCTCCATTTACTCTTGCTAGTTAAAATTTTTCTCTGCATTTTTTTTCACTTTTCCCTTACATATAACCTGTATCCTGTTAGCTCCTTCTCAAGCTTCCTCCTGCTCTGGGTCTCTTTATACTTTCCTGGTTTCTGCAGTTACTCTTATATAATTACATCAGAATATTTGGAGCTAGAAATCACAGATGAGAGAGAATAGGTGGCATTTGTGTTTCAGTGTCTGGGTTACAACACCCAATATAATATATTCTAGATTCATCCATTCACCTGCAAATTTCATTTTTCTTTCCAGCTGAACAGTACACTGTTGTGTACATGGCCATATTTTTATTATGGATTCATCTGCTGAAGGACGCTAGGTTGTTTGCATTCCCTTGTTATTGTGGCTAGGGAGGCAAAGAGCTAGGAAAGAATCCATGAGGTAGGATCTAGAGTCTATTGGTCGTACATGAATGGGTAATATATCTGGGTCTTATGGTGGTTTTATTTTTTATTATCTCTCAATACTGATTTGCACAGTGGCTCTACTAGTTTGAATACATGCATTTCTTAACCTTCTGTTTTTGTCTTTATTAATATTCCTCTGTTTTTTCTTTTTCCTGGAAATTCTTATGCTTTCAAAGCAAAGTCAGAGAGAATCAGTGATAATGTTTACATGCTCACAAGTAGACGGAGGGGAACTATTTAATAACATTTATCAGCTCTTTATAATAAAATTAGGCAGAGAAGGAATATACCTCACAGACTACAAAATAAAAGAAAAAAAAGAAAGAAAAAACATATTGTGGGGAACAAACCTACAGCTGACATTCCAAGTGAGGAAAAACTGAGAATATTTTCTTTCAGAACAGTAGCAAGACAAAGACCTATTATCACCTTTCTTACTCAATATATTACCAGGAAGTTCAGCAGAGAAATAAAGAAAGATGAAGACATGAATTCAGTGGCTGACTCTTTGATCACCTCCCTATGAGGGCTTGGGGCAGCCTTACCAGGCCACAGAGGAAGACAATGCAGCCAGTCCTGTTGAGACCTGATAGGCTAGGGTCAGATGGAGGGGAAGGAGGACCTTCCCTACCAGTGGACTGGGGAAGGGGCATGGGAGGAGAAGAGGGAGGGAGGGAGGGCGGGATTGGGAGGGGATAAGAGAGGAGTCTACAGCTGTGATACAAGGTGAATAAATTGTAATAAATAAAAAATTTAAAAAATAAATAAAATGTAGAATGATAAGTAAAGAATAAAAAACAGGAACTCAGATCATCTCTATTTGCTAAGAGTATGATTCTGTATACAGAAAATAATAGGTTTCTCTAAAAGTATTAGAATGGTAGATAAAGTAAAATAACACTAAACAAAATCAATGCACAGAGCAGCTTTCTGTGTACCAACAACAAAATTATTTAGAAAGTAAAACAGGGAAGCAATATCATTCATGTTATCCATGAAGAATGAAATAAAAACAAACAAACAAACAAACATGAATACATCTAAGCACTGAAAGTCCTCTATAGGAAAACATGTAAGACAAAGATAAAAAATGAATTGTAGAGACATTGGAAGTAGAGTGGATTGTGTATTTGGAGAATTGACATGGAAAGGGTAATTATTCTACTCATAGCTTCTTACATATTCACTGCAAATGCCACCAATGCCTTTTTTCAGAGAGCTAGAAAATAGCTTCTAAAATGTGCGTGGAAGGATTAAAGATCCAAGTAGCCAACAAAATTCTGATCTACAAAGAGCAAAACTCAGAAGCACATTGTCTTTTATGCTTTCAGAATTAAAAGTCAATCATATTTTCCTAAGAAAAGTAAATATGCTAGTAAATGTCTATTTTGAAGTTCTGAACACTTTTTCATACTGAAATATCGTAAATTTTAATAATTTAAAAAGAGGTTCCCCGAGTTCATTACCAAAGGATATGATGATTGAATACCTCAAGGGAGCAGAAGGAATGGAGTCCCCTCCCTTTCCAGAAAAGAGTGATGTCTTGGGAGAAGTATATATAACTCCTAGGATTGTAAAAAGTAAACCTCTAAGACCAGTTACAGCATGTAACATTTGCAAGTCTCCTCTTCCCTGTAATTCCCACTCATGACTCGCTTGTCTTGAATGAATCTTGAGAGTAAGAATTGGGTATTAATCCACTGCTTTGTGCAAACATAATAGCTGAAAATGTACAAAAACAAAAGCAATTCTATATTCTTGGAAAGTTGGCTATTTGAAATTATGTTTGAAGCGTACCTTTTATTTGTTTATTCCTTTTGGGAAAAAAATGTGTCCTTGATTGACTACCAAACACATACAAAGTTCTTGTTCAGTGGGCTCCAGTGTGCCTGCTTTATGTGGATGTAAAAGGACAGCTCTTGGGAGGCCTTTCTCTCCAGCCATTGGGTTATCATGTCTGTGTGCAAGTGTGCTGAGCCTTCTTACCAGGGCTGTTTTTGAATACTTGAATATTTTGGGTCTGTTTAATTTTCAAGATGTTGCATAGTTGAGCACAGCCACCACACTGTTCCTTGTGTAAAAGAGACTACAGTACTGGATAGTTCTTTGGGGGTAAGCAAAATAGACTCTAGCAAAGAACTCATATAAAACTCGAGATGTATTCTGCTTGGGCACACTAGCTTATAGGAAAGGATGAGAGGAAAGGAAGGTAATTTCAGCGAGAGTTCTGGACTCAAATCAGGAGGAGTTTATGAATGAAACATATCCTGTTTATATCTCTCAATTTGGATGATTTTGCTGATGCCACATCTGTTATATCATTTATTATATTTAAAAATCCTCAGAAAGTCTTGAATTTACCAAGTATTTGGTATCATATGTATTTGAAAACTGTCTCTAATTTTAGGGTTTTCCTCTCTTTTTTTTCTTCATACGCCATAGAAAAATATAATACAGTTTTATTTTAGTTTCTCTTTTTTTTCTCAATCATGGTTTTTCAGTCTTTACGCTATTTATATATTGTTATAAGGAATTCATTGTTGATGGATGCTCTCCTGTGTATTTCAGAACTTTAGCATCTCTTCGGACCTCTACCTAACTCAGCGGTCGTAGCAATTATTTCTTGATGTTTCCTGTTTCCTGCATATTGCCAAATACTATGGGGGAAGAAAGATTGTGTCTGGCAGAAAACCACAGGATAAGCCTTCAAAACTATTACAAGTGATGTTACTTTAGCTCTTATACAGTCTAACACTATTATATGTTTTTTATTTTAATCACGTGGGGAGTGAAGTTTTGAGACTCTCTAACATGCTAGTAATCCCTCCTTGATCTAACTAACACATGGCAGTTGGCTGTTTCTCAGCATGGCTTCTTCACCCAAAGATACAGACTTTAATAGTGGATATTACTGGGACCACCAGCTTCTCAGAAGAACATAACGAGGAAATGCTTATCTATGGAATGGTAGTTAAAGCTCCTAGACTATGGAACACTTGAATCTGTCATGCTAATTCAAGTCATGTGTCTAAGATGTAAGTCAAGAGAGCAGTAAAATTCAGGCTCTTAAGAAGACATCGAAAGTGAAAGCAGTGAGTATTTGAGAACAGTAATTTCTTCTACTGTAAATGAAATCCTTCCTTGGTGTTGCAGGATGAGACTTTGTTCTTCTGGGCAGAACATTCTATTTCCCTTTTGGATATAGAACTCCTCACTATTCATTTATTATTCTGGAAAGAGGGAGATGTTTTGGGAGAAATGAAGTGCAGGGTTACGGGAGTTACACAGAAAGCAAGAAACCTCTTATTTGGACAGTGTACTATTTGAGCATGGACTCTGAGGCACAGTGCTTTAATGTGCAGAAATTGCCCTCTGCTTCATAGAAATTAATCAAGAAATAAGCAGAGCTTCTGGGAACTGCCAGGAAATCTGAGCTGGAAACCCTGAGTGGGCTTACCAAATACTAGTGTTAAGTAACTTCATATTATATGATATTCCCATGTCTTTGGGGTAGTCCTTTAAAACTGGTCTGGCTCTGCTTAGATTGATTGAGTGGATAGTAAGTAACAATTTCCTATGAAATGTAAGAAAGAAAATACTTGGATCTTCTGAGATGTATGGTCTCTGGATGAACTACTCTGCCTTGCCATAGTATGTAGACAACCACAGATGATGTACTGGTAAATGAGTGTTTGATTTCTTATAATCCTTCAAAAGAGTTTGGTGGAGAGCTAAAGGGTTGCGGTTTTTGTCTCCCTGGTTTGGACTGAACGCTTAGTCTGGGGTTATGACAGAGTGATGAAGTATACTTGAACCCAACCAATGCATACTCCCTTTCCAAGGTCCACAAAACCTTAAGAAGATAGGAGGTGGTAAATAAAGAGGACAATGCAGCGGTCAGTCTACAGTGGTCACTGACGTTTGAATGCAATACACAGTGTTTGTGAAGCACAGGCAGGTCTGGGAGGAGTGAAAAACAGATCCTGACAGAAATATTAGTTCAAATTTAAGAAATCTTTTTCTGTTCTAGTGTAAATAACAGACTAACCCTTTCCCCCACATACTCCCACTAAAAGTAATATATTCTGAGACACCTTAATATTTACCATGCCTGTGATGCCTTTACAGCACACACACACACTCACAGTGTTTAATTTGTCTGTTTTATGTAGAATTACCAAAGGTTTTTCACTCTGAATCCCTGATTAGCCAAATCATACCATTAAATTAATCCACAAGTATTTTCAGCACTGTTCCCCGCCAGCTAGCATAAGGCGACGCACTATAGAATCCCTGGATGTGACTGCGCCAGTTACGAGTGAGTGAGAGGAGGCATTGTCTCAGCGAATATTTTAGTTTAGGATAAACTGCTGCTGTTAATGAGGAAAAAGTTGCTTCTACACTATGGCTGTGGGGTGGGATGTGGGGGTCTTGCTAAAGGAGTCTTGACCATGGAGGAGCAGACCTTGGTGTTTCCAATGAAAACAAAAGGCAGTAATAGGCGTCTTTCTTTACTTTTTTTGTCACTGAAGTCCATCTTGTTAATATGACACCCTCTCTACATGGGAATCACTTCAACCTCAGGAGACTCTAAGGTTTCTGAAACTGTAGGTCATATTTTGATGTTGACCTTGCCTGAGCTTAGTGGATTCAGCTGACCAATCAATGGTCTTTAGGAGGGCAATCAGTTCCAAGGAAGGGGCTATTTATCATAGATAGCTGTTTCCCATTTATGTTGTTGTGGGGGAAATGGACCCACATGGTAAAGAATGGAATGTCTTTGTGAAATGTCTACTCCTATTTTCTTTCAAATAAAAAATACTTTTAAAATGACCGAATTGATGCTCACATTAAAAAAAAAATGATCACAGTTAATCACTTAGTTTGTACATGAAGTGTGTGTAGGCACACACGTGACCCCATGTTTGTGCAAACCTTGTGAAGACTACAAAACTTTCAGGAGTCATTTCTCACCACTATGTAGGCTCCAGGGACACAGGAATAGAACTTAGGTCTTCACGGTTGGCCAGAGGCCCCCTTACTTGCACGTCCATCTTGGCAGCCCTAGAGGCTCACATTTTTGATACAAAGGGAGTTTTATGACTTTCAGATCTATCATTAGGAATTGAACTAATTACAATACTGATTTCAAATTTAAAAGTGTAACCAAAATGAAAGAATTGTTTGCCCATGGGCACTTTCACAGCCCCTGAGACAGTCTCACACACAAGCCAACAATCCATTAAAATATTCTCAGGATTTTAAAGGTTATAAAACATACACTGGGGAAATTCAGTCCATACTCAATTAAGAGTTTGTAAGTGGTATAAAAAATTAACATTACTTTACAAACCATAAATATCAAAACAGGACTTCAATTTCAATGCTTGTGACATAGTAGCCTGCAAACACTCATGTATTGTGATAATAGAAAAAAATAATTTTTCTTACAACTTTACTCTTCAGTATTTCAACCATCTCTAATTACAGACTTAGGAAGTTGGTAAAGAAAAATCACCATTTTTGAAACTACTTAAACATTTCTAGTATGTTAAAAGTTAGTAAACTGTTATAGGGCTTGAGAATATCAGTGTAGAGCAGGCATGATAGCATGGCTCCAACATCTTTATGTAAATTGTGCACCTTGCTATAGGTTATATCTATTTATAACATTCCTATTGATTCATAGTAACTCAAAGTCACTGTAAAATCATATGGGCAACTGATTACAAATAAAACAATTCAATACCATAATTTTATCACACATTTTAAGATGATTTGTTTACCTAATAAACAGTGAGATTTATGGGCTAGTGTTGTAGGAATTCTTGTGCTACTAATGATGTTCACCAACAGATATCAATAATATAGTGGTATACTATTAAGTATCTCTGGGGTCCCTTAATTGTGAGCAAGGTAGTTTTTCATTATAGATTTGTGAAAAAATAGAGGTTTTTGGGGGCATGATTTTTTTTATTGCTCTATTAAAAAGAGAAATGAGCATTGTAAATATCTTGTACTAAGCAATAGACTAATTTCTATAAACACATTAGAGATTAATAGCGTTGTGTTGTCTGTTTGTCTTTCTCCCCAACTTGTTCTTGCATTGTAATGAGAATGTAATGGTTTCCCAAAATGTATACACAGAAACCCTCTAAGCTTGTGAATATAATATCAGACATGGAAAAGTGAACTTTTGAGGTGTGATTCTATTAAGACCTTGAAGTGCCCTAATTTTCCTTGATCATCTGGGTAGAACTAATTTAATCACATGGGTCCTTAAACCATTAACTATTGACAATTCTCAATTGTGAGAAGAGGAACCACTGTGGAGGAATGGTAGTAGAAGTGTAACATTGATAGCTTTGCAGATGGCAGCTGAAAACTGGGCTGTCCTGTGAAGTGAGAAAGAGCAGACAAAACAAAACAACAGACAAACTAAAAACAGGCTTTGTCCCTAGTCACTTGAAAGTAATGTAGTCCATGCTGACACCAGGATTTCAGCCTCAAAGGACTTACACTGGTCTTTGGGCCAGCTCATATGTAATGTATTTTATATCACCATATTCTGATCTTTGGTTACAGAAGAAAAAAAAATTACCCAGCTTCCCTGCTTGTTTTCTTCATTACTTACTCTATAGTCCATTTGATCTTGGGATACATTAATTAGGATGCTTTCCAGTATTTCATCTTTGATTTCTTCTTTGAATTTTATGGTTATATATTTCAGTAGTCCTAAATTTAAGACTTTAAGAAGAATATGAATTTTCAGAGGAAGAGCCAAACTGATTTATAAATAGCTCCTTTAGTTCTGCCATTTGGACACATATTTCAAAACTTCATATGGTGTCCAATAAATACAGATAATTTTTGTTAATTCCAAAAAGGGAAACAAGGAACTGGAGAGAAGGCTCACTGTTTCAGAGTTTCTACTGCTCTTCAAGAGGATCAGTGTTTGGTTCTCAGCACCCACATCATGCAACTGTAGCTCCAGTTTCACAGGATTCAATGTCTTCTGGCATCTATGGGCACCTTGAATGTATGTTATGCACATAACCTCATACAGTCACACACATACATAAGTATAAGTAGTGAAAAAAACCTTTAATAGACAAGTTAAAAGTCATAAAAAACATGCATGTTGAATGAAATGTCAAAGTTTTAATTAAGAATAATGAGTTTTCCTTCTGAGATTGGCATATCTTTGTATGACATTTTGTTAGCTTTTTATAATTGTGAAAAAAATATAAGAGGCAAACAAAAGAGAACAAATTTATTTTGGCTCAAAGTCTTAAGTGATTTTAGTTATCTGATGTCTTTATCTTTCGTTTTCAGTCTTGAGGTGAGCCAGTGCATCAAGAAGGGAAACACATGGTAAAGGAAGCCGCTTGTACCAGCCATGCAAGAGGGCGCAGGTGGGGGTAGGTAGAGGAAGAAGGAGAGGGAGAAAGACAGGGAGAGGGAGAGGGAGAGACCTCAATAGTCCCTTCTTGGCATACTGCAGCATCTCATTTTATTTTACGTGGTCCTTCCTGAACAAGCACCTCTTGTTCTTTGCACAGACTGTTGTCTGAGATTTTGGTACAGTAGCTCTTGAGAAGCATTTAGGATATAGAGCCTAATGGGAGTGTTACAGTGACATTGACAGATCTTCATGTGCTGTAGGAGTTTATTTTGTAAAGTCGTTAGGATGCCATTAAGAGTCTAGGAAGGAGAGTAATTTCTGTAATACATTCTGTGACCTCAGAGTCATAGCATGTCAACTAAAGGGCCCATAGCCTCTTCTTTCCAGTTTTGAAGCACAGAAACTCATTTTGAGAATATTTTAGCTGAAATTCTTCTTGAAGGAGAATAACAGACTACTTGAATCCTTTCATTTTTGAACTGCATGGTTTATGTAAGCACATTTAAATCTTTTTTGCTTAATTAAAAATTTAAGTATTTTAAAATAAAATTGGATGGCAATATTGCTTTAGTATATAGACATTTTAATTGAGGAGAATAATACATTAGGCTAATATGTCCAGAATATCCAGAGGCAATAGAAAAATATATCTAATACATTCTAGAATCAGAATGGATTATTTTGTGTTATTTATTTTATAAACAAACTCATGAACACTCCAGTTAGAGTCCAATAATTTAAAACTATGCAAGTAATTCATTGAGTGGACTTGAGTCAGACTTCCAGCCTTCAAAAATTCTTTTTTTTTTTTTTAATTTTTATTTTTATCAGTTACATTTTATTAATTCTGTATCCCAGCCGTGCCCCGAACCCTCGTTCCCTCCCAGTCCCTCCCTCCCTCCCTCATCACCACTGTGCCCCTTTCTA
>REGO01000322.1:1641505-1670813 GCA_010120015.1 Rhombomys opimus
AGAGGGAGGGTGGGACCGGGAGGGGAGGAGGGAGGGACTTATGGGGGGATACAAAAGGAATAAAGTGTATTTAATAAAAGTTAAATAAAAAATTTAAAAAAATATTTTTTGATCATCTCATTTAATTTTTCTAAAATTGCTATGAATAAACTTTTGCTATGATAAACTTTTTGGAGTTTGTAACATCATAAAATATTTGCACCTCAACTAAAATAGGATGAATTTCCTTTTATTGTCAGAGAAGATAGACTTCAATACCCGTCTTTAACACTGTGGTAATTACTTTTTAATTGGCAACATGTATATATTATATGCAATGACCACAGAAAGGGAATACTAAATATTTTGTTAAAAAACATCTGTGTCATCTCTGTTATTTTTTACTAAAGGTAATATTTGCCAGGCAGTGGTGTTGCATGTCTTTAATCTCAGCTCTCAGGAAGCAGAGGCAGGTGGATCACTGAGTTTGAGACCAGACAGGTTTACAGGGAGATTTCTATGACAGCCAAGGCTACACAAAGAAACACTGTCTTGAAAATAATTATTTAATCAAGTTTTTGAGTATGGGAAAATATATTGCTGAAATATAGTATTTTTATACAGACAATTACTTATCTTAAAATTGAAAATATGTTGGTATTCTGTCTTCAAATAACATTTATGTTTTAATGAGTTTTTTTGAATTACTTACTCAGCATTATAAAAGTTTGGCTTTTTCTAACACTGTTAGAGTTCTTCTCAAGTATTAAATGTCTATTGCTTTGTAACATGGCTAGAATATGGTTTTCCCAACCCTGGGCCACAAAACATTTCTACTTTCTTTGTTATTAATTTTCTTTTATTTTGAATAATAAATAATGAATGATAAATTTCTTTCATTTTGAAATTGTCAGGTTTAAAGCTTTTCATATGCTATTATTAATTTACTCATCTACCTTTCTAGAATTTAAATGATTGAACGGAAAGTTTGAATTTATTCTAGATTTAAACACATTGGCAATCTATTGTCCAAGAGAGGTGGACTATTTATAATCTAAGCACAGCAAAGTGAATGCTACATTTGGCACATCATTGAGTTCCATGAGCTTGATGTTTTATCAATTCTAAATTTAATAGAGGAAAGTAGCATCTTCACATTTTACATGATATATATTTTATTTTGTTATTAGTTAGTTTACATGAAAAAACAAGTGGCCTTGTCAGTTTTTATTCATTTTCTTTTCCATTTTGTATATCAATCTTTTTCTTTGTATATTTATAGTATTTTACACTTCTGTTACTATAAAATAATGTATGATAGATGAGGATCAAGTGTTTGTAAACCATAAAGCTGTTAACCAAGACCTGGTATCTAGAATGTATGTTTTATGTAGGTTACAGAGTATATATCACATATGATTTTTGTTCTCAAATCTAAGCAGTGAAAAAGAAAACATTCTAATGAAAAACAAATTGGTAGTAGATAGAGACACTTCATTGAAAAGGACTGGCTTATTCCACATGACGCTGGAGACTGAATATAGGCCCACCCCTCCAAAGTGAAGTCTGTGCTGCCTCACAGAGCTGTCCTCCAAGCTGCTCTCTTGATATTCTTAGTTCCACATCTGTGCTTTCCTTCCGAATACAGTGCTGAGGCTACTGAGCCATAGATTTGCAGAGTTGTGTGCTTCTTTAGTGTTTTTCTCTTGAAGTTTGTTCAGTTGTTAAAGTTCTTTTTTGTTTGTTTGTTTTGGTTTGTTTTTTTTTTGTTGTTGTTGTTGTTACTGTAGAGGACAGATAAAATCTCATAACCTAATTTCTGTGTCTTCCTGATTTTCATTCTTTCTATCCCCTCACTTACTCTCTATGTTACTATTGTTTTCTAGAATTCTTATGTGAAAGAAAAATTTAAAAATATGAAACATTTTTATTATAACACAATGAGGAATATATTTTCATTTTTTAAAAGTTTAAATGTATTATAAATCAAAAGTTCAGGTTCCCTTTTAATTTTCCCTGCTTTCACTTGCCATGTTCTGAGATAACCTTGTTTAACATATATTTGTAATTGCTCATCTTAAAAAAAAGTATTTAGATAATTCTGTCATTCATAAAGACTTTTGCTGTTCTACTCTGTGTCAGCTACTATTTCTAACTGTGGCAATATTGTGAAGGATTTCTTTCCAGAACCTTCGTTATAGGGGCTGTAACACATTAATGAGCATTTAAATACATGTAAAACAAAGCACCTTTCAAAGAGTTGTGTTTTAGTAGAGGATGTAGCAAGGGAAAAATTTTATTGTTCACATCTTGCAGTTTATTCCTTGTTTAATGTTGGTAGTTAAGCTCTTGAACTCATTGGCACAGAAAAGGAATTTCTGAATAGAACACATCCACTAAGACCAACAATGGACTAATTAGATTCTATGAACCTGGAAAACATCTATATGGAAAAGGACACCATTATTCTGACAAATAGAAGGCTACTGAATAAGAAAATGTTCTTGCCATCCACACAGATGATAGAGGCCTAATATCTAAGATATATACAAAACTCAAAAAGAGTGAACATCAATAAAACAAATACCCCAATTTAAAAGTACAGCTCTCCAAACATGAAACACAAACACCTGAGGGGAAAAGAACTGTCCTATATGTGTAGTAATTAGGGAAATACAATCCAAAATTACTTTGAAATTTCACCTTACACCAGCCAGATATTTTATGGGCTAAGATCAGTAAAACAAACAAGAGCTCATGATGGTAAGAAGGTGAAGTAAGGAATACACTCATCCATTGCTGATGGAAGTACAAACTTTTATATTTACTGTGGAATACTATATGATGATTTTTCAGGAAAATGGAAACTGATCTACACCAAGATACAGCCATACCACTCTTTGGCATATACCCAAAGTACTCTGTATTCTACCACAAGGACATTTGTTCTACGGTGTTCATTGTTGCTCTAGTCATAATAGCCAGAAATTGGAAACAACCTATATATTGGCAAATGGATGAGTAGATAAAGAAAACATGGCATATTTACACAATTTACTATTGATACGCTGTTAAAAATGATACGAAATTCCCAGGTAAATGTATGGGCCTAGTTAAAAACATCCTAAATGAAATAATAAAACCCCTCCATAGTCAAAGGTAGTGTGTATTAACTTAAATGTAGATGTTAGCTTTTGAGTCTTTGATAAGGAAGATATAATCTGTATAACCAGAGAGATTAAGTATAGAACAAGGGCCTGGGGAAGGAAAGTTACAGAAAAACAAAGCAAGGTACACATCATCGATGAAACGTATTGTCAGTCTTTCCTGTTAGGCTATGAGCCTTGAGTGTAGGTGCTATGTTTTTGTCCCTATGATTTTATACCTATGTATGTACTGTCCTGGGGCTTGGCATATCATAGATGCTAAATATGCGTGATGACTAATCGTCATTGTCATCTTCACTAGATTAGAATCCTCACAGAGGCACACCTCTAGGCATGTCTGGTGTTTCCAAAGAAGATTAACACAGGTGACACCACGCTGAGGTCTGGGGTCTCAGACTCAATGAAAAGGAGAAATCAAGCCAAGGACCCACCTTTTTCTTCTTGATTGAAATCATGCCAGCATAGTCTGCCTGCTGCCGTGCCTCTCCTGTTGTGATGGACCCTACCCTCAAACTGTGAGCCAGGATAAACCCCTCCTTCCTCTAGTTGCATGTGAAAGGGGTTATGTCACAGCAATAAGGAAAGTAAATAACGTATTATTGGTTTATTAAATGAACAATTTAGCCTAAGCCACTCAGGAACAGGAGTTAAGGAACATTCGATTATATAAGATAACTAAAAAACAAAAAACAAAAAACAAAAAAAACCCAAAACAAAACAAACAAACAAACAAAGCAAGGGAAATGAAATGGGAAGATTGAAAAGAAAGGGGAAGAAAAGATGTAGATAAAGGAAGGAATAAAAGGAGGGGCAGATAAAACTTAGGGCTATTTGAGATGTCATATGAACTCTACTACAGGAGAAGCTTCTTAAAAGGTCATACATACATGAAAATAATTTAAACAGAATCACCAAGTAACAGAAAAGACAAAATATGAAACTAGATATCCCTTTCCACCAAATGAAATCTTCATTGCCAGGAATGGCTTAGATATAATCACGTTGTTTGCCAAAGAGGAAACCTACAAGCATTCCAGGGGTCACCGAGTTATTGGTTGCTCTCTAAAAACTGATGGTATGACTCTATTGGTGAAGATAATACCTACACAACTCATTAAAAATGGATAAGTCAAGTTGCCCGTAGCCTTTAACACTACTTGCTACTGTCCATGGTACTATAAAATATTCTGCATGCTATCAGAGGAGAAAGATGAGCTCCAACTCAACTACAAACCCTTCTGTCTACAGTAATGACCTACCTGTAAAGTACACTGGTTCAATATATGCACAGATCTTGTTGAAATCACCAACAAATATCTGCATGGCTTTAAGGCCCATGACATGAGAAGGAACACATCTCTAACACTGCTAGGGATGTTAAGAGGACAAGACTGGATAGACCATGGGCCTAGGGAAAAAGAAAATGGTGTTCTTTTTCAAAAGGAACATAGCAAGAAAATGAGTCTTCATCATTTTTCTATACTCATAGATTAGTGTCCTGACCAATCATTATCAGAGAAGGTTCCTCTTCCAGTACATGGTAACAGATCCAGGGACCACAACTGGACAATGTGCAGAGAGTGAGAGACTTTGAACACGCAGTCCTAAAAGAGATGTCTCCAGAAAAACCTTCCCCTCTGGGATCAGGGAACTTTGGGAAAGGAGGCAGAAAGAAAGATTTAATAGTCAGTGGGGATGAATGACACCAAGAAACAAAACAGGATAGGACTGGTATAAATAAGACCTTACAGAGACTCTGGCAGCATGCACAATGCCTGCACAGGTCTAAGGCAGATTTTATGCTACAGTGGAGAGGGGAAATTTACATAAGCCCCAGTTTGTAGCCCAGAAACTATCTGTAATTGATTGTTGTTTGCAAAGTTAACAGTGAATTTTCTATGAATGGATTTTCTTAAGTATACAAACCACAGCTGAGGCTAGGGCTCTTTTCCATCAGTAGATGGGGCTTCATGTCCTTCAGTGTTAGAAGACCTATTTAGGATCTCTTTCATATATTTAGAAAGTTTCTACTGCACTTGGTTCTATAGCATTCTTCAATTGCCACTCAATTCCAGCTATCATTCCCATTTCCATCTACCCTTATTCCACTCTTAAAACCTATTCTATCTCTCCCTTCCAGGAAGATCCATGTGTTTTATCCCCTCCCCGACCTCACTCCTTTCTTCTATATATAACCTCTCTGTGGTCTATGAATCCGAGGTTGATTATCATTTACTTAATGGTGAATATCCACTTATAAACCAATACATACCATATTTATCTTTCTGAGTTTGGGTTACCTCTCAGGATGTTTTGGGGTTTTTTGTTGTTTGTTTGTTTGTTGTTTTTTTGTTTTTCTAATTCCATCCATTCACCTGTGAATTTCATGACCTCATTTTAAAACAGCAACTGCACCACATTTTCTTTATCTGTTCTTCTGTTTAGGGATATATTGGGATATTTAGGGATCTATATTGTTTCTAGTTTCAAACTATTGTAAATAGATCAGAAATGAACATGTTTGAACAAGTGTCATTGTGGTAGGATGAAGCATAACTTGGGTATATGCCTAAAAGTGGTATAGCTAGCTCTTGATGTGTATTGATTCCCAACTTTCTTAGGAACACCCATATTGATTTCCATGATGGGTGCTTTCTTTTTTCCATAGTATGGATTTGGCCTCACTGTCAAAAATCAGGTGTGATTGATCATGCACTCTTATCCCTCCTCATTCATTTTTTCTGATTCTCAAAATACTTCCTGGTCTTTCCCAATATAGGAGTGTATACGTGCTTTTCATTTTCTGTGGAGGCCACAATCCCTATTCCTACATTGGCTTTTTTATGTCTCATGTCTTAGCTTTGATGTCATATATTTGTATACCATTGACACTTAACTCTCATCTTTGCTTACTCAAACTATTTTACAATGTCTGCTTGTATTTCTCATTGTATTTGTCTTTCTAAACTTACATATGCTTTATTTTATTTAATTTTATCTCTCCAGAATCATATCTACCTTAGTTATTGTTGTATCTAGGACCTACACAATGACATTCATTTACAAATATTTATTCAGTGAGTTTATTGTTAATCAGCATCAGTATGTCTACTAGTAAACTTTACAATCAGCCTTGAACTTTATTTGCCTACAGAGTATTTGAATTCTATCCACTTACTCTAGTGTGTCCCACAGTAAGACAATTTAAAAATATCTTTAAAAACTGAGAGATACCATAATGAAGTTGATGCCCCAGAGGCAATTTGAACAAGAAATATGAATCTCTGTGTTATGAGTAATTTGTCACATTTTAAACACTGTTTTTTTTTTTTTTTTTTTTTTTTTTTTTTGAAGGGAACTTATTCCTGTTGTTTTCTTCCATGTGCCTGAAGCAAAATTTAGTGTTTTTGAAGCTTTTTGTTTATAGCCAAGGTATAAATATAATTCAAAACTCAGAGGTATATAATGGTTATTTTGTCATTTGCATTACAATGAATGTCAAAAATAATCTAACATTTTGGTACTGTATATACATTTGTTTTCATTTAAAACTGAACTAGTTTTCAGTATTCTTCCTGTATCCAACATTGCATAATTATTGTCCTGATGTTACTTGAAATCTACCAGAATTTTAGGTGAGAAAGGAGGTATAATGGGTACCTAGATCAAGGATTAGAAGTGGCTTTTAGTAATGTATCTGTATTTCGAAGATACAGTAACTGCCACCCAAAATCTACCTTGGACAGCAAGGATATTATGATGTGGGAGGGAATCAGCATCATCTTTCTAATAAATTACTCAGTGAGTTTTAGCTAACTGAAATGTCTTCAGAAAGACGATAATTCATCTACCTCAAGATCCAGCTATACCACTTTTAGGCATATACCCAAAAGATTGCTACCATAGTGAACACCTACCATGTTCATTGCTGTTTTATTCATAATAGCCAGAAATTTGAAACAACTCAGATGTTGCCCAACAAAAGAATAACTAAAGAAAATATGGGACATTTATGCAATGCAGTATTGTTCAGCTGTCAAAAAGTGGCATCATGAAATTCACAAGTGGCTAAAACTAGAAAAAAAATCTGAGTGAGGTATCCAGACATGTATATATATATATGTGTGTGTGTGTGTGTGTGTGTGTGTGTGTGTGTGTGTGTATTTGCTTATGTAGAGATATTAGCTATTAAACCAATGATATCCAAGCTATAATCCATAGAACCATAGAGGTTAGGAATAGAGTAAAGGAATTGTATGGAGCAGAAAGATCTCCCTAGGAAAAGAAAACAAAATAGTTATTTATGGATGGATGGGAGGGGGAATGAAATGCAGGCCTCATCTGGGAACAGGTATAAAAGGAGCAAAGGAGAAAATATAGGAAAATACAGCTAATAGTGAGGGCCATTTAAGGGATCCTATGGAAACATAATCCAATAAGAGCTTCCTAAAATATATACATATATGAAGGCAATCTAAATAAAAATGTTAAATAGTAGAAGACAGAGTCTTAACTGGACATCTCTTGTCAACAAATAAAGCTTTAAGTACCAAGACTGGGTTACAGCTAATTGTTATTTTTGGCCTAGAGGTTCCCATGCAAATCCCCAAACAACCCAAGCTGTTGCCAAGACTATTGTTTTCTCTCCACAAACTGATGGCAAGCAAGACCCAACTGCATGAGATATCACCTATACAACTCCCTGAATATGGAAAAATTGACCTGGTGCCTGCACAGAGCCTTCATCTCTATATGCTACTGTCCTTAGTCCAGGGAGATACTCTGTATAAGATCAAAGGAAACATGTAAACACCAACCCAGCCACTAATGCTTTGATGCACAAAAGGTGTCCTGTCTGCAAGATATGCTAGTGTAATGGTGGCACAAAAAGTGGGACTAAGTAACCAATATCTGATTTGACTTAAGGTCCACTCCACAAGATGGAACCCATACCTGACACTGCTTGGGTGACCAAGACCTAAGACTAGTTATTCCAGGGGTTTAGGGAATAATCAAATGCCTAAAAAAAGTGGCAGTAAACTGAATTCTAATGACAGTCGACCATACTCACAGATCAGTGCCTTGCTCAGTCATTATCAGAGAAGCTTCCTCCCACAGAAGATGGAAACAATACAGAGACCCACAGTCAGACAATATGCAGAAAATGAGAGACCTTGGAACACTCACCCTTAAATGGAATGTCTTCATGAAGTGGGTCCTCTTAGGGATATGGAGAACCCATGGAAGAAGAGGCAAAAGAAATGCAAGAGTTAGATGGGATGGATAGCATCAACATCATTAGCCATCAGGGAAATGCAAATCAAAATGACCCTGAGATTTTACCTTACACCCATCAGAATGGCCAAGATGAAAAACTCAAGTGACAACACATGCTGGAGAGGCTGTGGAGAAAAGGGGAACCTTCCTCCACTGCTGGTGGGAATGTAAACTTATACAACCACTCTGGAAATCAATCTGGCACTTTCTCAGACAACTAGGAATAGGGCTTCCTCAAGATCCGGCCATGCCACTCCTAGGCATATATCCAAAAGAGGCTAAAGTACACAATAAGGACTTTTACTCAACCATGTTTGTAGCCGCTTTATTTGTAATAGCCAGAAGCTGGAAACAGCCCAGATGCCCCTCAACTGAAGAATGGCTACAGAAATTATGGTACATCTACACAATGGAATATTACTCAGCAATCAAAAATGAGGAAATCATGAAAATTGCAGGTAAATGGTGGGACCTGGAAGGGATTATTCTGAGTTAACTATCCCAGAAGCAGAAAGACACACACGGTATATACTCACTCATATAGACATGTAATATAGGATAAACCTACTAAAATCTGTACATCTAAAGAAACTAATGAAGAGAGAGGACCCTGACTAAAATGCTCAATCCCCATTCCAAAAGGCAAAGAGGATAGACAACAAAAGAAGAAGAAAACAGGAGCAAGCTAGAAACCTGCCACGGAGGGACTCTGAAAGGCTCTGCCCTGCAAACTATCAAAGCAGATGCTGAGACTTATGGCCATCTGTTGGGCAATGTGCTTGGAATCTTATGTAAGAAGTGGGAAATAGTAAGATCTGGAGAAGACAGGAACCCCACAAGGAGAGCAACAGAACCAGAAATTTAAACACAGGGGTCTTCCCAGAGACTCATACTCCAACCAAGTTCCATGCATGGAGATAACCTAGAACCCCTGCACAGATGTAGCCCATGGCAGTTTAGTGTCCAAGTGGGTTTCATAGTAATGGGAAGAGGGACTGCCTCTGACAATCTGATTGGCCTGCTCTTTGATCACCTCTCCGTAAGGGGGGAGCAGCCTTACCAGGCCACTGAAGATGACAATGCAGCCACTCCTGATGAGATCTGATAGACTAAAGATCAGAAGGAAGGAGAGGAGGACCTCCCCCATTAGTGGACTTGGGTAGGGGGATGCGTGAAGAAGGGAGATGGATCAGATGGTGGGATCAGGAGGGGAGGAAGGAGGGGCTTATGGGGGATACAAAGTGAATAAAGTGTAATTAATAAAAGAAAATAAGACCCTCAAAATCAGTGGTTCTCAATCTGTGTGTCATGACCCCTTTGGGGTGGCATATCAGATATCCTGCATAGCGGATCTACATTATGATTCATAACAGTAGAAAATTATGGTTATGAAGTAACAACAAAATAATTTTATGGGTGGGTATAGGCATACTTTTTAAAAAATTATTTTTTTTATTAAGTACTGTTTATTCACTTTGTACCCCAATTGTAGTCCCCTCCTTCTTCCCCTCCCAGTCCCACCCTCCCTCTCTCTTCTCCACCCATGCCCCTCCCCCAGTAGGTAGGCATACTTTTAATAGAAATCTTTGATTTGTGTTTCTGAACTTTTTCTCCCTGCTGCACCCCAATTCCCTCTAACACCCAATACCAGGTAGGAGACAGAAAGGATTAGTGAAAGAAGGGGTGCAGTTCTCTTAGCTGCTTCCTGCTGGTTAGGGTCCTCAGGTTTCTTGGAGCCAGGCCAATTCTCTTTTTGGCATTTATTCTGTCTCCAGAGTCCTCAGATTTTAACTACCTGCAGCTGGCAAAGAACTCGTCTCTGAACCCTCATTAAGCAAATAGTCTGCTACTGTGGACCATCTGAATCAGTCCCACATCCCACACCTGGAACCAAAACAAAAACATGTTTATATTCACAACAGTTGGGGGTCACTCCAACTGTGAAGAGCTGTATTAAAGGGTTGCAAAATTAGGAAGACTCTAAATCATCCTTATTGTCTCTCTTAAGGATTTGAAGAAACTGAGGCCACAATCATGGAAAACAAATTGCGCTTAAGAATAGGCTGCATGCCTAATATTTGATTACCAATGAAAACGAACTCAACAGAAACTTTGGATGTTACTTGTTTCATAAGGTCATGTCAGAGTTTTCCTTTTCTAATTTTTTCTTATTATTCTTTTATTTTTTCATCATATATATTCATATAGCCATATCTATCCATCAATAGAATGAATGATAGATTAGATAGATAGATAGATAGATAGATAGATAGATAGATAGATAGATAGATAGATAGATAGATATCTTCTCTTTTCATTGTACAAGTCCTTCAGGTATATATTATGGCTTGCTGCTTAATGTTTTTAACACACTAAAGGAATTGTTAAGTGTGTAAATAAGTGTGTTTTTGTTCCTTGTACCATCTATTGGTCTTGTTTAATTCTGTTTGTTTGTTTCCATTTCTAGCATGTTAGTTTTCATGAGGTTGCTCTGGGTAGGAGGGGAGGTATACAGGAATTTAGAAGACATGGCAGAGAGAGACAGAGAGACAGGAAGAGAGAGACAGAGAGGAAACTGTAATCAGAATATATTATGCAATAATAAATATTTTCAGTGAAAGGATGAATATAAATAAAAAAATAAAGAAATTTCTATAGATTTCCATTTGAGTTCTTTCCTGAAACTCAATTTGCCAGGAGCACCTTTGTTTTCTTCAGCACACTTTCAGGGAGAATGTTTCTCATTTCTACTTTGTCCATTGTTCATTCCTTTAGTCACTGGCTCCTGGCCAACTTGAATCTGTTTCTCTGCTTTCTTTAAGTGACCTCAGCTACAGATATTGTACACACTTTGTTGACATTAATAGTCATATGCAGAAAAATTAAAAATCATAAGTTTTAAAAAATTGATGCTTTGTTTACTAAGCTCTTCATTTTCATGTAGAAACAGAAACAGATGCACTTGATACTCACAGACCATGTAAAGCAAATGCGTTTATGCTTCACCAACACATCCCTCAGTTATATGCAACGCCTTCCATATTTTTGCATGGTTTTGTAATTTATTCCAAAGTACATATGCAAACAGTGCTATAACCTTTGAAGTAGGAAATCTGTCTCCAGGTAATATTCCCGTCCTGTCAGAGGCACCCAGCTAAGTGATATTGATGGGACTTTAATGATAGAAATTAATTACAGGGTTGAGTTGTTTCTCACCATTGTGTGCCACCATACTGTCACATTGCTTTCGGCTCCAGTGCTCCCTGCTACTTGTCTCTCGAGAAAGTTTTGCCTGTAATTGAGGTATGTGCATGTTTATCTCAGTTGGAACATATGTGTGTGTGGGGAAGGGTTGGGGGGAGACATTTATTTTGCTGATCCCAGAGTGTGATGACTGCTTTGTGGTTTTTTAGATCACTTTTATATCACAGATGCTCCTTGTTTCCAGGAACTATTTCAGTGAAAGGCACATTCAAAACACCAAATTCAGGAGCCCAACGTGTCTGTTGGCCATTTATTAAACAGAATAAAGCTAGCATGAAGTTTCCTAAGCTTTGAAATGTTCATTGATAGCATCACACATCAATATGTATCTATGTTCACTTGCAAACTATTATTGATTAATTCATGATTAGAGCAATTATTGTAACATGAGGATCACTAAAACCGGTTTTTATATTCACACCTCCATAATGCGCCAACATAGATGCTCCCAAAATTACCTGGTGTATATCTATTTGAGTGGGGGTTACCTATCCATATGCATGTGGAGGCCAGAGGTCAACACGAGACATGTTTCTCTGTTAGTCTTCTACTTATTTTTTGAGTGGAATTCTCTTACTGAACTTGAAGGTCAACAATTTAGAAAGATTGGCTGGCCACAAAATGTCACCAACCCCTTATCCTCTCCTTTCCTAAGATTCCAAATGCTTGCTGCTACACCAGGCTTTCCTGAGTATGCTGAGATCCAACTCCAGCTCTAATGTTTGCAATGCTAACACTTTAGCTGCTAATCTATCTCCTAAACTGTAAGATAGTAGAATTTTAAAGGATTTTCAAGGAAAATGGAGAGAATTTAAGATTGGAAAAAGACTAAATATCTTATAGGAGGATCTTGAGAAAATGTTAAGGGCTAATGAACCATATACAAAAATGTCTGAAGATATCTTAAAATGTGTGAAGATATCTTAAAACCAGGAAAGAAACAATAATATCAGTGAAAAGGAAAATTGAAAAGTAGTTTTTGATTATGAATTGAGGGAAAAATGAAGTTTATATTGCAAACTTGTGTGTGTATATGCATGTGTGTGCAGTGTTCTTATGAATATAAATGCAGCTATCCACTGCACACCTAGAAACAGTAATTCTTATTTTTGTAGTTATATAATGAGTGTGTGTGTTTGTGTGTGTGTGTGTGTGTGTGTGTGTGTGTGTGTGTACCTAACATTATTATGATGTTAACAATGACTCTTTTGAAAGTAATAACATTTACTTTAAAGCAGCTTTGGGTTCACAACAGAACTGTAAAGATGGCAACATTTTAAGTCACCATTACTTCTTCGCAGGCGCAAGTGCTCTTTTATCAATTGTATAGTGAAATTACAGACTGCACACTAGCATGTGATCGTGGTTCACACTCTACAGTTTATATTGGATATGATCTCGATGTTGCACACTCAGTGGGCTCCACGGACTGTTTAGAGACGTATACCCACAATTATGTTTTTATACAGAATATTTTCAGTAGCCTAAAAATTTCTTTTGCTCAAGATATTTTTTTTTTTTTAATTTTCTCCTCACTCACTCCTGGAAATCAACTAATGTTATTATTAACCACACAATTTTACCTTTTTCGTAGTGTCATAGAGTAGGAATCATGCAAACTATGGCTTTTCCAAACTGAGTTCTTTAACCTAGTAATAAATATATATACACGTATATATGTATAAAATACATACATATATGTGTATGTATATATAATATAAATTTTTTTTAGTGTAACAACATTGTCTTTATTGCTGGGTTCTTATTTCCTTTTAGTTTAAATAGATTTCTACTGTCTGACTATACAACAATTTATTTTATTTTATTTTTTATTATTAGTTACATTTTATTAACTCTGTATCCCAGATGTATCCCACTCCCTCATTCCTCCCAATCCCACCCTCCCTCCCTCATCTCCTCCCTGCCCCTTTCCAAATCCACTGATTGGAGAGGACCTCCTCCCCATTCTTCTGACCCTGGTTTATCAGGTATCATCAGGACTGGCTTCAAAGTCCTCCTCTGTGGCCTAGCAGGACTGCTCCTCCCTTGGGGAGTGGGGAGGTCAAAGAGCCTGCTATTGAGTTCCTGTCAGAAATAGTCCCTGTTCCCTTTACTATGGGAAACCAATTGGTTACTGAGCTACCATGGGCTACATCCGAGCAGAAATTCTAGTTTATATCCATACATGGTCCTTGGTGGAGTGTCGGTCTCAGAAAAGACCCCTGTGCCCAGATATATTTGGTCCTTGTGGAGCCCCTGTCCTTTCCACATCATACTAACTCCCCCTGCTTTCATGTGATTTCCTGAACTCTGACAAGGTTTGGTTATGAGTCTTAGTATCTGCTTTGATACACTGCTAGGTAGTCTTTCAGACGCCCTCTGCGGTAGGCTCCTGTCCTGTTACATGTTTTCTCCTACGTCTAATGCACATCTCATTTGTCTTTCTAAGTGAGGATTGATCATCTTACCCCATGTCCTCTTTCTTGCTTATCTTCTTTAGGTGTACAGATTTCATTATGTTTATCATATTTTATAGGTCTATATAAGTGAGTATGTACCATGTGTGTCTTTCTCCTTCTGGGATGCTTCACTCAGAATGATCTTTTCTAGATCCCACCATTTGCCTGCAATTTCATGATTTCCTCATTTTTGATTGCTGAGTAGTATTCCATTAGGTAAAAATGCCACAATTTCTGTATCCATTCCTCCGTTGATGGACATCTGGGTTGTTTCCACATTCTGGCTATTACAAATAAAGCTGCTACAGACAGTGTTGAGCAAATGTTTTTGTTGTGTACTTGAGCAAATTTTGGGTATATGCCTAGCAGTGGTATAGCTGGATCTTGAGGAAGCACTATTCCTAATTGTCTGAGAAAGCACCAGATTGACTTCCAAAGTGGGTGTACCAGTTGACATTCCCACGAGAAATGGCAAAGTGTTCTCCTTTCTCCACAACCTCTCCAGCATGTGTAGTCATTTGAGTTTTTGATTTTAGCCATTTTGATGGGTGTAAGGCGAAATCTCAGGGTCGTTTTGATTTGCATTTCCCTGATGGCTAAGGATGTTGAGCATCTCTTTAAGTGTTTCTCTGCAATTCTATATTCCTCTACAGAGAATTCTCTGTTTAGTTCTGTACCCCATTTTTTAATTGGATTGCTTGATTTATTGCTTTTTAACTTCTTTAGTTCTTTATATATTCTGGATATCAGCCCTCTGTCAAATATAAGGTTGGTGAAGATCCTTTCCCAGTCTGTAGGTTGTCATTTTGTTCTGACGACAGTGTCTTTTGCTTTCCAGAAGCTTTTCAGTTTTATGAGGTCCCATTTATTGATTGTTGCTCTTAGAGCCTGTGTTGTTGGTGTTCTGTTCAGGAAGTTGTCTCCTGTGCCAATGAGTTCTAGGCTGTTCCCCACTTTTTCTTCTAACTGATTTAGAGTATCTGGTTTTATGTTGAGGTCTTTGATCCACTTGGACTTTAGTTTTGTGCAGGGTGATAAATATGGATTTATTTTCATTTTTCTGCATGTAGACATCCAGTTGGACCAGTAACCATGCTGTCTTTTTTTCCATTGAATGGTTTTGGCTTCTTTGTAAAAAATCAAGTATTCATAGGTGTGTGGGTTTATTTCTGGGTCTTCTATTGGGTTCCATTGATCCTTCTTTCTGTTTCTATGCCAATACCATGAAGTTTTTATTACTATTGCTCTGTAGTACAACTTGAGATCGGGGATGGAGATACCTCCAGATGATCGATTGTTGTACAGGATTGTTTTGGAGATTCTGGGTTTTTTGTTTCTCCATATGAAGCTGAGAATCTTTTTTTCAAGATCTGTAAAGAATTGAGTTGGTATTTTGATGGGAATTGCATTGAATCTGTAGATTGCTTTTGGCAGGATAGCCATTTTCACAATGCTAATCCTACCAATCCATGAACACGGGAGATCTTTCCATCTTCTGAGATCTTCTTTAATTTCTTTCTTCAGAGAATTAAAGTTTTTTCAAACAGGTCTTTCACTTGCTTGGTTAGTGTCACCCCAAAGTTCTTTATGTTATTAGTGGCTATTGTGAGGGGTGTTGTTTCCCTGATTTCTTTCTTGGCACTTTTGTCTTTGGAATGCAGGAGGGCTTCTGATTTTTTTTGGGGGGGGTTGATTTTGTATCCTACTACTTTGCTGATTGTGTTTATCAGATGAAGGAGTTCTCTGGTTAAATTTTTGGGGTCGCTCATGTAGACTATCATATCATCTGCGAATAGTGACACTTTTGACCTCTTCCTTTCCGATTTGTATCCCCTTGATCTCCTTTAGTTACCTTATTGCTTTAGCTAGGACTTCAAGTACTATGTTGAAGAGATATGGAGAGAGTGGGCAGCCTTGTCTGGTCCCTGATTTCAGTGGGATTGATTTAAGTTTCTCTCCATTGAGTTTGATGTTGGCTATAGGCTTGCTGTATATTGCCTTTACTATGTTTAGGTGTGTGCCTTGTATCCCTGATCTCTCCAAGACTTTAAACATGAATGGGTGTTGGACTTTTGTCAAATGCTTTTTTGGCATCTAAGGAGATGATCATGTGGTTTTTCTCCTTCAGTTTGTTTATGTGATGAATTACATTGATGGATTTCTGTATGTTGAACCACTGTTGCATGCCTAGGATGAAGCCTACTTGGTCATGGTGGATGATATCTTTGATGTGTTCTTTGATTCAGTTTGTAAGTATTTTATTGAATATTTTTGCACCAATGTTCATAAGAGACATAGGTCTGAAGTTCTCTTTTTTTATTGGGTCTTTGTGTGGTTTTGTAATCAAGGTGACTTTGGCTTCATAGAATGAGTTTGGTAGTTTTCCTTCTGTTTCTATTTTGTAGATTAGTTTGGAGAGAATTGGAGTTAGCACTTCTTTGAAGGTCTGGTAGAATTCTTCACTAAATCCATCTGTCCCAGGGCTTTTTTTTTGGAAGGGAGGCTGTTAATGACTGCTTCTATTTCCGTGGAGGATATAGGACTATTCAATCTCCCTACCTGATCTTGACTTAATTTTGGTATCAAGAAAATTGTCCATTTCTTTTAGATTTTCGGATTTTGTGGCATATAGGCTTTTGTAGTACGACCTAATGATTGTTTGGATTTCCTTGGTGTCTGTAGTTATGTCTCTCTTTTCATTTCTGATTTTGCTGATTTGGATAGTTTCTCTCTGCCTTTTAGTTTCGCTAATGGTTTGTCTATCTTGTTGATTTTCTCAAAGAACCAGCTCTTGGTTTCATTGATTCTTTGAATTGTATTTTTTTGTTTCTAATTGATTGATTTCAGCCCTGAGTTTGATTATTTCCAGCCATCTTCTCCTCTTTGGTGTGTCTGCTTCTTTTTTTTCTAGGGTTTTTAGGTGAGCCATTAAGTTACTTGCATGAGATGTTTGAATTTCTTCTTGAAGGCACTTAGTGCTATAAACTTTCCTCTTAGCACTGCTTTCATTGTGTTCCATAAATTTGTGTATGTTGTACCTTCATTTTAATTGAATTCCAGGAAGTCTTTAATTTCTTTCTTTATTTCTTCCTTAACCCAGCTGTCATTGAGCAGCAAGTTGTTCAGTTTCCATGTGCTTTTAGGCTTTTTTCTAATTCCATTGTTGTTGAGGTCCAGCTTTAGTCCATGGTGGTCAGATAGAATACAGGGGATTATTTCAATCTTCTTGTATTTGTTGAGGCTTGCTTTATGGCCAACTATATGGTCTATTTTCGAGAAGGTTCCATGAAGTGCTGAAAAGAAGCTGTACTCTTTTGAGTTTGGGTGTAAAGTTCTGTAGACATTTATTAGGTCCATTTAATTTAGGAAGTCTGTAAGTGCCTTTATTTCCTTATTAGGCTTCTGTCTAGATGATCTGTCCTTTGGTGAAAGTAGGGTGTTGAAGTCTCCCACTATTAAGGTGTTGGGATCGATGTGTGATTTAAGTTTTAATAATGTTTCATTTATGAATGTAGGCGCTTTTGTATTTAGGGCATAGATGTTCAGAATTGTGATGTCCTCTTGGTGGATTTTTCCTTTGATGAGAATGTAACACTTTATTTTTTTATATATCATCTTATTTTGTCTTTTTTATTTTTACTTTTATTTTTGAGATTATCATTATATCATCTCTGCTTTCCAATTCCTCCCACAAAACTATCTTGTATACCTAAGTCTCCTCTCTGTCCTTT
Source organism: Rhombomys opimus (assembly GCA_010120015.1). Lineage (NCBI taxonomy): Eukaryota > Metazoa > Chordata > Mammalia > Rodentia > Muridae > Rhombomys > Rhombomys opimus. The sequence continues at coordinate 1,659,383 of REGO01000322.1, forward strand.
AAATCATGGCCTCTTTTTCACTAATTATTATTGCATGCAAACATGCAGACTTATTATATGTATATGTATGAAATATTACATACAAATACATGTACACATATATGTGCACACATATCTATTCCTTAATATAAATTTTCAATTTATCTAAAATATACATATATGTTTGATTTTAGAGCTGACCCTTTGGCACTGAACATCCAGTTGGCATGCTCTTCCCTGAGGAAGACCATCTCTCCTTCCCTTAACTTTTCTTGGTTGCTCGTGGTTTATATTTGGAGGGTTGAAGCTGTATTTATATATTCATCTACTGAATGAGAGCTTTCTCTTTTGCTTTTAAGACTCGGACTTCAGGAATAAAATTTTATTAAGATACACATAAAAGTTTTTATGTGACATACTTTCTAATATCCTTGGGTAAATCCGAAGAACCAGACTGTCCCCACATATAGCAAAGCATACTTAATATTATAAGACACACAGTCTTCCAATTTGACTTCAGCAGTTTGCATTTCCATGGCAAATGGATAAAGATTAGTACATCCCGGTAAAAATTTGGTGGAATCAGTGTTTAGTATTTTTAGTGTTTTTTTTTTAAAAAAATGTATTTATACTTGAATATGCAGTTCAAAGTATCTTTTTTTTATGCCAGGACCATGCTGTTTCTTTTATTATAACTCTGTGGTATAACTTGAAATTTTAGGTTGTGATTACTTTCTTGCTCAGGATATTTTTATGGCTTTCATTGTGCAAATCTTTTATTTTCCTAGTAAGATTCATTAAAAGATACTTTTTGAGGCTATTATGAATGGTTTACTTTCTTGGTTTATTTCTCAGCATGTTTGCATTTGGTATATGATAAGGGTACTGGATTTTGTGTGTCAAGTTTTGTATTCTGCAGATTTGAGGCCTACATTTATAATCTGAGGAGTTTTCTGGTGGACTGTTATCATCTTTTATAATAGAATCATGTCATCTGGAACAAAGATACTTTGATTTTATTCTTTCTTGTTGTATTATTTTTACCTCCTCCACTGGTCTTATTTCTCCAAATAAGATTTAAAAATCTGCACTGAACAGGAGTTGGAAGTGGGCAGAATGTTCATCTTTGTCTTGTTCCAAACTATAGTGGAAATGCTTTTCAGTTTTCTATGCTTAGGAATATGATGACTATGGACTTGTAATTTATCACTTTTAGTATCTTGTAATATGTCCTCTGTATTCCGACATTCACTAGGACTTTAATGATGAAAGTAGGTTGAATTTTGTCAAAGGCCTTTTTCTCCATCGAATGAGATAATCATGTGGTTTCTGTCCCTGAGACTATTGATGTGATAGATTAGATTTGCTAATTTACATATATTGACCCATCTCTGTACCTCTGGGATGAAGTTGACTTGATCAGAGTTTATAGTCTTTATCTTTGCAGGAAAACTTCTATCCAGTCGTACATAGAAAGAATTGTTTACCATGAACTGAACCCAGATGAGGGCTGATTCAGTTTTTGAATAACAATTCTTGTCATATCAGCAGGTTAAAAAAGACAGTGTTCATAGTCAAACAATAGTTTACAAATTAAGCTCCTTGTAAAGTCCATCACACCTTCATAAGAACTGAACAAACTAGGAAGAGAGGAGAGCTGTTTCAATTTAATTTTCAAGAGTGCCTGCAAAACAAGATGGGCAAATAGTAACATAATGTGTAGAAAGAAACTAGAATCCAGGAAAAACTGACCTAGTCATGATAACAGGTCATTCTATCCACTATTACACTGTGTTTGGTTTTGTATTTTTGTCAACTAGATATAAACTAGAGTCACACAAGAGGAGGTAACCACAGCTGATGCATGGGTGCCATCAGATTTGTCTGTGAGTTATTTTCTTGATTGGTTATTGATGTGGGAGGGACGATCCTACTGTGTGTAGTCACCTCTGACTGACCAGGAGATCCTGGGCAGTCTGTGAAAGTGAGCTGAGCAAGCCCTGGGGCACAAGCCTGTAAGCAGCATTCCTCTGTGACCTCAAGTCCAATTCCTGTCTTTAGGCTCCTGCTTGAGTTCCTGCCCTAACTTCTGTAAATGATGGAATGTGGCATGATGATCCACACCTAGAACCCCTTTTCTTTCCCAAGCTGTTTGTGCTCACAGTGTTTATCAACTGAACAACAACGGTTCAGTTGTTCATTACAACCACTGAAACATAATTAGGGCAATTAGATTTGCTGGTATTTTCTTGAGGATTTTTTTGAAGGATATCCATAAAATGCATTGCTAAGCAATTTTGTTTTCTTATGATGCTTAATGAGTTTAATGAGGTGGGAAAAATCATTCCTTCAATTTCCTGGAATAGTTTAGAGGAAATGTAGGGTTTAGAGATTCAGAATGATTTTTCTTCAATGTTCAGTAAACTATACCAGAACACTTAGGAAGATCTGACATTTTCTGTGTGGGGAGGGTCAAGTTGGCTGATAGCCTTAATGTATAGGATTGGTAGAGACATTTTGAGCATGCGTTAGGCCCTGTTTCAATATCCCAATGAGAATAAAATGAAAAGAAAGAATTTCCTTTACCTGATTGGAATTCTTTGGATAGCTTCCCTTTTTGGTTTCCTTGAAGACTGTGCTTTTTTAAGGAATTGGTCCATTTCACCTAGGTTTACACACTCATCACAGTTTATCTTTTAAGTATTGTTTGAATATCCTTATGGTCTTTGTAGATCTTTTTTTTTTTCTTGTTTATATTTGTGATTTATGTCCTCTCAACTCTTCTTATGTTAGCTTGACTAGGGACTTATCAATTTTATTATTTTCAAGAGTGCACATTTATTGGTCTTCTGTGATTTCCTGTCTGTAATTTCATTGACTTTCCTTTATTTCCCTGTATCTTAAGCTGGAAGCATAGATGTTTGTTTATTTATTTAGTGCATGTAGCAATGGTATAATCATACATTTGTGGTTTAAGGTTAATAATGGTTTGATATCATATACATTATTACTTTCTACTTTTCACACTTTTTAGTGCAGTTTTTAGGCTTCTAAGTTTTTTTCTGCCTCCTGTGGTTTTAACTGAACATTGTATAAACTTCTAAATTTTCAATTTCTTAGCATGCAAGTTATAATTATTTGATTTCCACTTCTTTTGAGGTGCCATATTAATTGTAACATATTTCAAGTTAATCCACAGTCATTTTCAACTATTGCTACATTGCTTTGAATATCATAAACATACTTTAAAATAGCAACATATTTCTAGTACTTTATTGAAAATCCTGTGTAAATATTATTATTCATTTTATTTTTAAATAAATATATACATAGTAGTAAATACTTTCAATATTTTTCTTTTCTGTAATAATTTTTTTTTGGCATTTTGGTTGATAATGTATCACTTAAAAGCTGAGCCATCTCTTCAACATCTATCGTGGAACTTTCAGTTACCTTATTTTAATCCCAGAGTCTTTATTCAACTGTGGCTGGTCTATCTCTAAGCCCATCAATGACAGCTTTCATTTATTCTATCGTGATTTTGAGTTTTGGATCTTTGTTTGGGTCCTTTCTTAGATTCTTCTTGTGTTGCCTTCTATTCTCATCTATTCTTTCATGTTGTCTGCCTTTTGTGTTTAATATATTTAGTGAGTAAATTACACTTTCCATAAACTCCTAGTCTGGTAATTTCAACATTTTTCTATGTCTCACAGTGTTTAGAATGCTTCTTTAATTTCTTCAATCTGTTCAACAAGTTCTGGTATGCCTTGTGTTTTGTTTTTAGTTGATATCATGTATAAAAGGAACTGCAACAAATAAGCTTTGAGTAATGCAGTGTTTGAAAGTGGAGAAGATGAACTTTTATGTAATCTTCTGATTAGCTTTCAGCTCTTTGCCGAGTATTTACATGCAGACTTTGAACTTCTCCAGAGTTTCTTGGTTGTTTTAGCCTCTTATGTAGGGCTTATGCCTGGAAACACATATTTCCATTTCTGCAAAGCTGCAGGAGTTGGAACTGGAAACCTGTACCTTGCTTTTGTCCAAAAGAAAGACAAGCTAGCTGAAGTTGAACATTTCCCATCACCTGTGTTACGTCAGGTCTCATGTAAGTACAGGTTACTCCAGCACAGAAGCATCTGCTGAAGCAGGCAGAAGAGAAAAACGGTTGGTGCACTGCAGATGGTTACTTTCTCTTTCTTTCACATATGGAAACTTGAGACACTTTTCGAGCAGAAAGCTCATAGAGGTTTTAGAGATAAAACTCACAGAATTGTGAAGTTTCCCTGTGATTGACCTGTCCTGCAGATTTCACTTGGCAGGACTGAAAACTCTGAGCCACTAGTCAATCTACTGCAGTGCAAATTCCCTCTGTAGTTCTACCTTTGTAGGAATGTCTTTTCTAATGTAACCTTATCAGTTCAATTTGGGGGCCAGTAGTGTGTCTTGTGACCTTCCTTCTTTGATAGATCTAAGGTGTGCTAATGTTTCAGTCTTTCAACTTTATAGTTGTTATAATGCAATGCTCTATCAGAGCTCCTGACATATTAGACTGGCTTGATTTCTTGTTCAATTTGTTACACTTAACCTACAATTTGAAGAAACTTTAACACCTATCTCCTTATTCTATAGTTAAAAAAAAGTTACAGACAAATTATGTGATTTTTTTTTCTCCCTCAAGGACACTGAGACTGATGTTTGCAGATGTCTGATGTACATCTATGTTATAATTCTAGGAAAAAAAAATCGGGATCAAGATTCTGACAAACTCTGGTTCAGGGCTGTTTCTTTTTTCTTTCTTTTTCTTTTTTTGTTTGTTTTTTGTTTTTATGTTTTCTTTTAATATTTTACTTTTATTAAATAATTTATTTAATATGTGTTACAATTTATTCACTTTCTATCACAGCTATAGCCCCCTCCCTCATCTCCTTCCCAGTCCCACTCTTCCTCCCTCTTTTTCTCCCATGCCTCCCCTAGTCCACTGGTAGGGGAGGACCTCCTACACTTCTATCTGACCCTAGCCTATCAGGTTTTATCAAGACTGGAGGCATTGTCTTCCTCTGTGACCTGATAAGGCTGCTCTCCCAAGGGGGAGGTGATCAGAGAGCCAGCCACTGAGTTCACTTCACAGACATCCCCTGCTCCCCAACCAGGAATCCCACTTGGAGACTGAGCTGTCAGGGCTGTTTTTCTTTCTTTCTTTCTTTCTTTCTTTCTTTCTTTCTTTCTTTCTTTCTTTCTTTCTTTCTTTCTTTCTTTCTTTCTTTCTTCTTTCCTTTTATTTATTTATTCATTTATTTATTTTTATTAGTTACATTTTATTAACTCAGTATCCCAGCTGTATCCGCTCCCTCATTCCCTCCCGATCCCACCCTCCCTCCCTCATCTCCTCCCTGCCCCTTTCCAAGTCCACTGATTGGAGAGGACCGCCTCCCTTTTCATCTGACCCTGTTTTATCAGGTATCTTTAGGACTCGATTCAAAGTCCTCCTCTGTGGCCTAGCAGGACTGCTCTTCCCTTGGGGGGTGGGGAGGTCAAAGAGCCTACCATTGAGTTCCTGTCAGAAATAGTCTCTGTTCCCCTTACTATGGGAAACCAATTGGTTACTGAGCTACCATGGGCTACATTTGAGCCGAGATTTTAGGTTATTTCTTAAATATCCAGTTTTTTTTTTTTAATTGAGAGGAGTAGGTAGAAGAAAAATTTTAAAAGAGGGTACTCTTGTTTGACCTTGAGAAAATCCTGTAATTCTTTCTTTTTTTAACAGCTATTCATGTGTGTGATTTTGTCTCAGTTGCCAATGGCTAGTCTACTTGGTGGTTTTAAGTTTCATAATAATATAGTTTATTTTTAACAACATTTGGCACTATCTGTCCAAGGTTCCTGTCCCTTTAACATTTTAAGTTGCTATGAGTCAATTAATTAGGGCCTCATCAATGAGATTCGTGTGTAGAACTGATGTTACCAAAGAGTCTGCAGTATTTTATAGCCAAGAGAAAACAATCTAAGGTCATTGTTTTATTGATCCAGCAATAACCATGTGAGATGAGTGATGTCATTCTTATTGCTTCCTATGTATTGATAAATAAATAGCTTGAGATTGCCTTCGTTTTTATATCTGTGCACAATGTAGCTAGAACTGAAACAGGCTTTCCCCATAATATAGATTGAACACAGATGTAGAATAACAGATTTGGTCGTACTTAAAGCTTAATTCTAACCTGGAATGAATCTTCCCTAAACCACAGTGTATTATAGCTCATGCTGTACTCCTGCACTATTACCAAGCCCTTCACAATAAATAGATATTCCTTTATATGTGGCATAACATGAACGAGCAACGTTGCTGTTTCTTTCCTCAAAGAAACACTCTTTTCACATGAGAAGTATTTCACTTCTTATAGATTAACCATTTTTGGTAAGTTTGCTCATTGATTATTAGATGACATTAAAGTCTGCACTGAAACTTTTAAGATTTGGATTGTGCTTACAATTTGAGTGAAAGACCCAAGTATGCATGCAAGATAAATAATGAAGGGAGATGCTCTCACCTTGAAGGAACCTGGAGCTGCACTTACATCTGATTATCCTCTCCTTCTTTCTCTCCATCCCTGCAAAACCAGCATCAATGCAAAAGGTATTCGAAGGGACAGAAAGAAAAGAGCTGAGACTGTTTCCAGAGGGCAGTCTTATGCATGTGCTGCATTACTGCTAAGGTGACCAGCTCTCAGTTATCACAGGACTGCGAGGGTTCCCTAGACATGAAGCTTTCAGAGATAAAGTTGCAAAGTCTCAAGCAAACTAGACTAAGTTGGTTATCTCAAGTCCTACCCCCAAATGATAGATGTTTAAAGCCATCCAGAATGCTTTTCTTGGCTCTATTACTTGCTAAGTATTAAGATATTCGAGAGTAATTTCAATTAAACAAAGCAAATAGGGAGGGAAAAGACTTGAGGTGTTTAAGCAGTTAAAATTAATCTCATAAAACTTGTGGTGTAGACCCTAACACTTATCTATTAGTTTGAACTAGGGTTTACCAAGGTATGAAAATTCCATGGAAGAGGTGGGTGAAGATTGTAGGAATAAAAGCCAATATTGGCTCACAGAAACTGAAACAGCAAGCAGGGAGCCTGCACAGGTCTACACCAGGTCCTCTGCACATATGTTATGGCTGTTAGACTGGTGGTTTTTGGGAGTCTTCACACTGGGAACAGGTATATATATCTTTGACTCTTTAACTTGATGTTGGACTTCTTTTCCTTCTAGTTTACCTTGTCTAGCCTCAATTATGAGGGCTTTTGCCTTGTCTTATTGGATCTTGTTTTGTCATGTATGGTTGTTGTTTCTTTGAAGACTGCTCCTTTCTGAAAGGAAACAGAGGGGGGTGGATCTTAAGGATAGGAGTACTGCAAAGAGTAGAGGGAGGGGAAACTGTGGTCAGCATATATTGTATGAGAGAACAATCTATTTTTAATTAAAAAAATCAAGGAACTTGGTTTATTGGTGTCATTTAGTATTTTAAAAGAAAAGAAACTTTTCTTATTTATATTTGTAAAGTAAAAATTTGAGAATTCTCTCTTGGAAAAAGTAGAGAAAAGTATTGGAGGTTATCTGAGTAGAGCCCCCAGAACTTAGAAAAACATATAGAAGAAATAACCTTGAAAGGGCTAGAGAGATGATTCAGTGAGTGCTTCGTATGTCTGACATTTCTCTCTAGAATCCCTGTAAAGAGAGGAGGAAAACCAACTGCATAATGGTGTCACTTCTTGCTATCCCAGGTTTACTAACCCCCTTCCACTACTACTAATAAATAAAATGTTGGCTATTCTACATGTCAATCATTGTGTAAATATCTGAGACATTCTCTGAGAAACATGATAAACATGTTCTTTCCCTCATGGAGCTGGAGGTAGCAGAGGGCACATAGGTAATCCATTAAGCACATTGGCTTTGAATACCACTCAGTTGTTGCACGGGGCTTTAGGAAAAGACACAGCAAGAGAAGCAGATAAAGGGAGGAATATTGTTTGTTTCTGAAAACCTAACCAAAGAAGTGAATATTCAAAGACCAACAAAAACAAACGCTTTTGAAAGAAGAACCTACCAGCAGTATATCACTTTGGAGGGTTAGTTCTTTTAGTGCCAGTAGATAATGTATGAAGTTTCACTTCTGTATCAATAAATAATAAAGAAAAAAACCCATTAAATGCAGTTGGAGGGTTGGGCTGAAAGAAAAGAGAGAAAACATCCTTATGTTTGTAAGATAATGTAGTCATGTTACCATTTTATCTCATTTTCTTTTGTTTGCTTGGACTTGTGCAGGGAAAGACTTCAATCTGTACCTTGGTATTCCTTCAGGCACTACATTTTATAAATAAGTCTCTATGAGTTTGTCAGAGAACAACACATAAACTAGGGTTGCTCTTGAAATAGTTCATCTCACACTTCTATTTCAGCAGAAACTAGACATCTTTCTAGCCCAGTTCTGGGAACTTGCAGCCCGAGGCATCAAATTGCATTGGACAAATGGGCCCTTATTCAAAAATAAGTTATTTAAACGTTGTGCTATACTTTTGTGAAATTTACCAGTCAGCAAGGTCAGTAGTTTTTATACCAGAAACACCAGTATTTCTTCTTACCCTAAAGTCACTGGAGAAAAAATAGCAACAGCATTTTAAAAGTGAAAGCTGACATCTTTTGTTTCTTAGTTATATGAAACTCTGGTAATACCTTCCTTTCCAGTTGTGAGAGCATTCTTATTGACTAAGAGTCACTCAGGTACTTCCTGGCACTTAAAGTAGAATTTTATTTTAGTAAATTTAATAGACATTTATACTTGCTGAGCCTAGTTCAGCACAAGTCATCTGGTGTCTGAAGCCGAAGCAGCATTTTAAAAACATGTAGTATTTCCTGGATTGTTCTGCCTACTGGTTCCCTTTAGTGGAAGACCAACCTAAGAAAACATATCCTGTCCATGAGGTATTCATTACATGGAAAATGTTAATAAGCTTTCTTTTCTTCTTTCAGTTAGTAACTAAAGTACACTGAGGATGTGAACTTTGACTTATGGAAGGCAGAAGTGGCTTGTGAAGGGACACTTAATCTTGTGTCATTCTTCAGAAACAGCAGTCAAGAAGTTACATTTTTGGAGAGGTCTCTAATAAGAAGTTAGTTTGAATTTTAGGACTGGAGAATACATTGGGGTAGCTATAATTTGGACTTTGTGTATTATTTTCTTTGGTGTTCCTGTCATCATTCAGGGCTGACAGAGGGGTCCCATCTGAAAAGAGATCCTCCAGATCCTAAGAGCAGGCTCCTACTGCTGAAACAGGGAGCTTACAACAGCTCTTTCCATGAGCATGAATTCTTCTGAGGCATTGACTAGGAGAAGATGCCTCTCATGACAGTCTCAATCCTTAGTCAGCAATATAGTGGAAATAAAGTGTCTAATTTATGACTATTTTTTAAGGAATAGCTTGTTTTCTTTTTTAAAGATTTACTGTTATTGCACACATGTGCATATATGTGTTAATTCATGCTTATGATGAGGAAAAAGAAAAACTTCGTTGTGCCATTTTTCTTCTCTCTCTCTTTTTTTGTCCCCCCCCTTTCTTTCTTTTATGGTTTCCAGGTATAAAATTAATCAATTATGTCCCAGTCAGGGCTGATCACTTCAAAGTGATCTATGGGTATATATCATTAGGAATTCTTTTATTGCCAAGTTAGTTTAGCAGAATAATGGCAGGTTTTCCCGTGGGGTCATGACCTATCTAGTCTTAGATTTTTTGGTTTCATGTTCAATGTTGGATATAGTAGTCCTTTAAAAAAATGGTAATATAATGTGTTTGGTGTTTCCCACAACATTGATGCCATTATTGTAACAGTTTTGTAGCTGATTTATATTGATACTTACTTTTCTCCTCTACTACTAATAATGCTATCCAGTAAGAGTGAAGTTTCCAATTGATCAGTGGCTAGATTTTTCCATGTTCTGGGCCGGAAGTACACACTGTGTTCAACAGTAAGGTCTGACTATCAATTTTCTTAGAATGTCCATAGCATCAATAAAAGCCAATGATGTTTTGAGGGCCTATGAGAGTCCTTCACCAATGACTCAAAACTATATAACCATTATTATTACTTGGGTGTTTTGTTTGGTAACCTATGGTGTTTAGTTGGAGTATTGTCTCCTCTATTGTATAATAACTCCATTTAATTTTTTATATGTGCATATACTTATGAAGCCTCTAGAGTAATAGGTTTCTAATTGGCTTTTCAAAATACCTTTAGTTTAAAATATTCCTGTCTATATTACATCTTCTGACAAGTTCTCCCAAACTCTTCCCCATTTAATTTTCTTATTCCAATCATCCCTCTATCTCTTCACAGCCCTATAACTTATTTCTCTTTGTTGCAAAATCCTCTTCTCTGCCGGGTCTCTTACTAGGTACTTCTGTGGTATCATAAATGAACGTGAGTGTTATAAATGAAGCACACATACCTGCAAGTGTAAAACAAATCACATATAAGAGAAAATATGAAATCCTTATATTTCTGGGTCTCGGTAACGTCGCTTAGGATGGATGCTTCTAGCTCTTTATTTAACTAAAATTTCTTGATTTTGATTTTCTTAACATCTAAATAATATTCAATTGTATAAACACACAAATTTTTATTAACCACTTCTCAGTTGATAAACATGTATACTATTTTAAATTTCTGGCTATCGTGAATAGAGCGGCAATGAGCATGGATGAACTTTGTAATAAAATGTGGAGTCTTCTGTGGTCATGCCCAAGACTGGTATAGTTAGACACACTAGTTCAATTTTTTTTATTGTTCCTTATTATTATTATTATTATTATTATTATTTACATTTAATTAGCTCTGTATCCCAGATGTATCCCATTCCCTTTTGTCCTCCCAATCCCACCTTCCCTCCCTCAGCTCCTCCCTGCCCCTTTCCAAGTCCACAGATTGGGGAGGACGTCCTCCCCTTTCGTCTGGCCCTGTTTTATCAGGTATCTTCAGGACTGGCGGTAGTTCAATTTTAAGCTTGTTAATGAACCTCTACACTGATTTTAGTAGTGACCACATCAGTTTTCACTCCCACCAGCAATGAATAAAAAATCCTCTCTTTCTTCATCTTTGCCAACATCTATTGTCTTTTGTTTTATTAATGTTGGCCATTCTGACTCAGGTGGTTTTATTTTGCACTTCTTTGATAGCTAATGCTGTTCAGTCCAAAATTCTCTTTTATGCTGGGTTATTTGTTTCCTTGATATTTGGCTTATTTATTTATCTATCTATTTATTTTCCATTTATTTATTTATTTATTTATTTATTTATTTATTTATATATATTTTTTAAATTTTTTATTTAACTTTTATTAAATACACTTTATTCCTTTTGTATCCCCCCATAAGTCCCTCCCTCCTCCCCTCCCGGTCCCACC
>REGO01000322.1:1678453-1740200 GCA_010120015.1 Rhombomys opimus
TTCCGGGGAAAGGCTGGGTGACCCGCGATCAGACCCACAACCTTGCTTCCCCGTGGGGTCCCCCCGCGACTGGGACTCCCAGCCTCAGGCACCCTTGTGCCCAAGGATCAGCCTGGGGAACTGATGGGGACACGCAGGCTGGCGGCTCCAGCCCGGGACCCAAAGTCCGCGTCACCCAGGAACTCTTCTGGGTTCTGGCTGGGCAGCCGAGAGTGGACCCGACCGATTCCCAGGCCGTGGGAGCCTCCCCTCACCTGGGAAACACGACCGCTGTGGTTTCGGGGCCCAGAGTTCAGTCTCCTGGTCGCTGCACGGAGAGTGCTGTCCTGCTTCTTATACAAGGTGCTCTCCCAGCGCCGCCATCTTTGCTCCCCTGTCTATATTTTTTGAAGCCTTAGTATATTCTAGATACTTACACACTGTCAGCCATATACTTTTGGGTCTTCCCCTTTCTGTAGGTTGCCTATTTGCTGGAATGATGGTGCCCTTTTCTGTGCAAAGGTTTATAGTTTCAATACATCCTATTTCTTAATAATTAGTTTTAATGATGGATAATTGTGATTCTCAGAAGGGTTTTTTTTTTCTGTGCCAATAGTTCAGTACTACTTCTTACTTTCTCTTCTATAATTTTCACACTAGAGGATCTTCTGCTGAAATTCTTGATCCATTTAGAGTTGTTTTTGTGCAAGATGGAAGACATGAATACATTTTATTTTTCAGCAAAAGCTACCCAGCTTGTCCAACAATATTTGCTGAAAATAATATTTATTTAGTGTGCATTTTTAGTTTCTTTAAATACTGGACGTTCATAGGAATGCAAACTAATGTTCATATAAAAGATTCTAGTCCATTAATCAACAGCCTTTTTTGTTTCTTTCAGGCAGAAAACAGAAATTGCAGACAAAACCATCTTTTATGTCTGCAACTTCTGTTTTCAATGCCATAGTTTTTCCTTAGAGTTACTGTGAGATATATAAGATATTGTTTCCCAGATTTCTTTTTATGTTTGTCATTTATATAGACAAATGCTACTGATTTTTCATATTAAATTTATATTCCATTAATTTTCTAAATGTGTTTATTAACTGTGACATCTTTGGGTTTTCCTTCACAGACAGAAAAGTACACATAGTTTATATATCATAATATTTATTAAATTTTAATCTTGTCACTAAAATAACGCAAAATGTATCTACAGATAGAGGACTAATAATCTAAGATATGCCATAACAGTAACATGTTTTATTTTTCTCTGTGTTTATATTATGGGAAAGGTCAGAAGAGAAGAGAGGAAAAGAGAACAATGTTTCTAAAGATGTTCACAAGTCATTCTAGAAGAAACTTAAGAACCATAAGGATAGGAACCACGGAGTTACAAAGAGAAATAAAAAGTCCTGGGAAAGTTCTAGTGAATTTGGGCAGGCAGCTCCAATGAAGCCCTTGCATAGTTGTAGCCACATGTGTTAGTAAAGGTTTGTAATAAATGAGAAGACACATGGAGAATGAACAGAAATAACAAGGTGGAGGCAGCAAAATGCTTACAACTGGCAATTGTCCTCAGGGATAACTGTGTTTGTGAGTGAACGTATGTTGTGCATCTGTCCCTAGTTAAGGATAGGATTGAGTCCAGAATATTAAGAGGCTCACCACCAGTTAAGCTTTGATTTTTTATTTATTTACATGTGTGTGCACAGATATGCGTGCTTATCTGTGTGTGAAAGCCAGGGATTAACATATACCTTCCTCTTCATCTTATTGTTTGAGACAAGGTATTTCACTGAACCTGAAGCTTGCTATTTCAGCTTCACTGGCTGCCAGTTAAGCCCTAGGAATCCTCTTTTCTCTGTTTCTCTTGTGCTGGGATTACAGGCATATGTTGCCATGCTTTACTTTTATGTAGGAGCTGGAGGTCCAATTCAGGTCGTCATGTTTGGCTGGCAAGCATTTTTACTGACTGGTGCATCTCTCCAGATTCCTGAGTTTCAACATGGATAATAAACTATCCTTTCCTTCTTTAGCTAAACTAAAATCTTGCAAGACTACACCGTGCATTTCCATCACTGATGTCAGTTGCTGTGTATTGGAATGATGTCAACATTCTTTTCATGCTGTCTAGTAGAATTCAGCATGTTTTACATTCTGCTTCATGTGACATATGCATTCAATACTGCTGCTTGTTTTTCTTTTGTTCAGTTTCCTTTGTTTTTAGTTTAGTAAATTTGAGAGTATTTTTGTTTTGAGTTTGTGTGTGTATTATATTGAGAGAAAGCTATTTAAAGTTGTCCCAGATGATTGATCATTACTTCTGCTGGATTTTTTTTTCTATCAAACTATTTAAAGGTGATATCCAAAAGCTAACTTGCTGAACTCTAATAATGGACTTTGAATTTAAGGGAATCATCACTGTTAACACAGAAAATTTAATTGGCAAATGGCTTGCATTTTTTTTCCCACACAGATGGTTTATTTATTTTGGGGTTATCAATAACCTACCCTCTTGTCTCAAGGCTCAGGGTTCATTTCAGAAGTATAAACAGAAAGATTCTTTGAGCCAGAGATGGTGGATGATTTTAAACAATAGTATTTTCTGATCACAGCAGGGTAGTGGTATGTATAAATTAACAGCAGTTGAGCACAAGATCTTTGTAGACTCAGGCCAGACAAAATTCCAGCATGGAGAGCGGAGGTAAGCATGAAATCCTAGCTAAGGGATTATGAACATTTGATAACTACATGGGGAGAGAGAGAAAGAATGTCAATTTCTTTAAGGATATAACCCATGGTAGCATGACCACTCTCCAGTGAAGGCCACACATCCAAGAAGTATATGAGGCAAGACAACCTGTATTTGATAGAAAAACAGCAACAACAAACAGGACACGTAAGTAGAAGGTAGGTTAGTAGGAAAGGTGGACATGGCTCTCGGGAAACTGAGAGGAGGGGGTGAATATGAATGTGATCAAAATAAAATGTACAGAATTCTCAAACAACTAACTAAAATGCTTGCTTGATTTTAGTAACTTGTTGTTTAGTAACTTTTAGAGAGTAACATTTTATGCAGCTTTAAACAGGACTCTGTTGTCATCTCTATAGTTCATGGACTGCCTCTGTGATTGCACAACATTTGTCTTGCCTGTTCTGCAAGGGTGACATGAATATATAAAGCATTTTTTCCAGAGTTCAAGGTATATCAGTAGACTAATTGCATATAATATAATGTTTAAAATCATCTCTCTTTTCTGTCTGTGTCCCTCTGTGTCTGTTTCTCTCTCTCATACACATATAGGCCTTGGTTGTTGGTTTATTCATTTACCACCATGTTTTTTTTTTTAAACATTTGTTCATCAAATAATTTTCAATATTTAGAAATTTTCATTTCTTCATTTGTGCATGACAGTTCCGTGGAGTCTTTTGGCTCATAAGCAGTTGGTTTGCATTATTTTTTTTCTTATTAGTAATTACAATATGGTTAGTAGTGCAGGAAATGATTCTTGTGAAGTATCATGAATGCACTAGAAATGTTTATGGATCCATAGGAGATGCTATATTATAATCACATATTATAATCATCAAAGTTGCAAAGATAACCTTCTGACAACACTGTATTCTTTGATATATTGAAATGAGATCTCTCTTTCAGGACTTTTTCTTAAGGTTTTGAGTTACCTGCTCTAATGGTGTATTTCCTCATTTTCAATGAATACCGAAAAAAAGAATTAATAACCTTGATCTGACTTTAGGCAACTCTTAGTAAAATATCTTCCTGAAGAAACAACAAAATGTATAACTTGATCTTTCATTGAAATATTCAGTGTGAGTTTTGGGGCAAATATGTACCTTAGGCTATGCATCATCAGTGATATACCTTTTCTGCAGGTGAGTATACAATTATAATTCTTTACAAACCCTGAATTAGTTCACAAAGTCATCATCTCACCACAATCATTAAATCTGAGTCATTTTATACTTCATATTATTATATGATTGAATTCAAGACCATCTGTTAATTACTAAGAAAATTAAATGGATGTCAATGGCCCTCATTTGTTCAAATACTTCACTGACCAACAACACAGAACTGAGTAAAGTAATCAGTCCTCATTTTTCCAACTATTGGATTGATACTTTTTAAAGGTGTAAAGTTTAGTAATGACAGTACCCATCCTTTTCTTAATTTCAAAGAAGAAATATCTCTATGCATGGATGGATTCCTGACATGAATTTTCCAGTATTAGGTGAGGCATGCTAGATTCCCCTTTGAAACTCTGATTTTCCCACACACAATTAATCATTGTTTGAATAAAAAAAGTGACAGACATGAGTGACTATTATTGTTTTTAATTTGGAGAATAATTAAGAGTGTATATCCTCTATAATTTCATGTGTTAGAACCACTAAGACCTATAAAAAACAGATAAGTAAATAAAGATAAAGGAAAGATAACTCACTTGAGAGAAAACTAGAGAGAAACATGGGATACAAAATTAGTATATAAGGGAAGAAGCAGATGAAATACCATTAAGGGTGGCAAATTCCTTGTTTGGTACTATAAATAATGATTATTTCTTGCATTTGTTTCTCAAAAATCAAAACAAGAACATCTGATAGTAATAAACTCTAGAAAATATGGGTCAGTAATATATTCTATAATAATTATTAAATAAAACTGATTATCTTTATTGTTTCCAAAGAAAAATTTGTTTAGTTTATTATTATTATTATTATTATTTTTATTATTATTATTATTTTACACTTTATTCACTTTGTATCCCCCCATAAGCCCCTCCCTCCTCACGATCCCACCTTCCCTCCCCCTTCTTCATGCATGCCCCTCCCCAAGTCCACTGAGAGGGGAGGTCCTCCTCTCATTTCATCTGATTTTAGTCTATCAGATCACATCAGGAGTGGCTGCATTGTCATCTTCTGTGGCCTGGTGAGACTGCTCTCCCCTCAGGAGGAGGTGATCAAAGAGCAGGCCAATCAGATTATGTCAGAGGCAGTCCCTCTTCCCATTACTATGTAACCCACTTAGACACTAAACTGCCTTAGATTAAATCTGCGCAGGGGTTCTAGGTTATCCCCATGCCTGGTAAGTGGTTGGAGTATGGGTCTCTGGGAAGACCCCTGTGTTCAATTCTTCTAGTTCTGTTGCTCTCCTTGTGGGGTTCCTGTCCTCTCCATAACCTACTATTTCCCACTTCTTACATAACTATAAATACAATTGAAAAAATATAGTGTCAAAGGAATGGCTTTTACTTCTGTGGTTGGTAGTCTAATCTATAGCCAAATACATTCAAATTCAGGTACTAGTAGTCAAATAATAGTTTTACAAGATACTCTCTAATAAAATTATTTATTTTTATTTTAATAGTAGAACTTACATATTTCTGGATCTCATATTTTAAATTGTTATAGAATTTATGTATATCAGCTGGTCTATTTATCCAATTGGATGCACAACAATCACTTGATATGATGATCTCAAGATAGCTCCAGCTCTACTTGCAATCCCAGAGGCAGCAACCATAAGGGACTACCAGACAGGAGCCTAGCATAAACAGTCCTCTGAGAGGCTCCATCCAATAGCAGATGAAAACAAATGCTGGAAAACATAGCCAAATATTAGGCAGAGCTCGGAGAGTCTTCTCTGGTAGAGTAAGGGGAAGGACAGAAGGAGCCAGAGGGAACAAGAACTCCACAAGAAGACCAACAGAGTCAACTAACCTAGCCCCATGGGGGCTTACAGAGCTGAAGCACCAACCAAATAACATGGATGTACTGGACTTAGGCCCCTGACACATATGTTTGTGATAGGTAGCTTTGTCTTCATATGGGTCCCCTAGCAAGTGGAGAGGGGCTGTCTCTGACATGGACTCTGTTGCTGGCTTTTGGGTCACTTTCACCTAGCTAGGCTCCCTTATCTTGCCTCAGTGGAAGAGAATGTGCTTAGTCTTCATGAAAGTTGTTGTGTTAGGGTGAGTTGGTACAAGGAAGGGGCCTTCCCTTTTCTGAGGAAAAGGAGAGGGGTAAGTGGTGTGAGAGTGAAACTAGGAGGAGAGGATGAAGGGACCTCAATCAAAATATAAAGTTAAAAAAAAAAAAGAAAAAGAAAAGAAAGAAATTGCTGGGACCTGTTTTTTTAAAAAAAAATAAAAATCATAAGAACAGCAAAAACATTTGAAAATTTTTACAGGATATTTGATCATATTGTGAACCATGAGACTGTGAACTGGAAAAACCCATTTCGTGTTGTGGTTTGGCTCAGCACTACGGTACACCTTTACCCCAAATGCTTTCTGTAAACAAGTATTTGTTGTGTAGCTCAGCCTAGCACACACCTTTATTCTAAGAGCTAAATAAAGTCAACCTTAGGTCAAGAGGGAGAATAAGCAACCAGTCAAAAGAGAGTGAACATAACTAAACAGAAAGAAGTGACACTGAGATGAGGGTATTTAAGACAGCACAGAGAAAGGTAAAAGACTTTTTTCCTTCTGGAATGTCAACTGAATAGGAAGGTCAGCTTGTGTGCTTTCCCCACCTTTCTGAGATAACAGGCTTTTACCTCCTTCCCTTCCCACCCTCAGAGAAAAAAAAAAAAAGATTTTCAGAGCATTGGATAAAATGTCTTCCTTTGGTCAGCATCATCATTTTAAAATTTAAATAAAAAAATTAGAAGGAGAGATTGTTTAGCGGTTTTAGAATGGACTTTCCTATTTAGTATACTATTTAATCGAGAAGATTTGGGGTTGAGTCACAAAAGAAAATATTATTATATACACATATTAGCATACAGTAATGCATTTCTAAGAGGCATTAAAGATAACTAGAAAAATATTAGAACAGAGGAGTGGCAGCTAGAGCAAAGTGCCTTTACCATCCTATTGTCATAACGTCATAATTCTATGAAATTATTTATTGAAGACTTGCTACATGCTTGGCATTGCATGAAACTGTTTTGTACATCAAAGGAATAAGTAGTATGTGAACTTGTCTAACAAAGTTTAGAGTTGGAAAATCAATTTCAAGGTCAACACAAAAGTGACTGTGGGATTTTATACAACATTGTAGTTAAATGATGAAGGGGAAGGAACACGTGACCTGGAAGTCAGATTCCCATGCCCCATGTTCTCGTCTGTGTTCCATGACATGACATATCTCAGACCCCCACTAAAAATATAGGGTCTTTCCTTTATGCACTGTTTTGCTATCGGTGTTTACACTGATATTTTCTCTCATTAATTACTTAAAGCTCAATATTATTGATGTGCTTTATGAAGTTTCACTTAATTCCTATTAAAATATTTAGGTGTTACAGAATCAGAGATGAAGAACACTGAGAAATGTAACTTGTCTTTGTGGGTTTTTACTCACCGTTTATTTCCCCCTTTTATACCCTACCACTAGATAGGCAAGAAAAAAGGATAGAGGGGAGAGAGAGAGATAGATATCCTTGAACCCAATTTCTTTCTTCTTGTTTCTTCTTTGAGCATAACTACTAACAAATTGCAAACAAACCCCCTGAATAACCAATCCCCACCAACCCCACCTTTCAGGACCCTAGCATTTATATATCTTCTGAAAGTTTCCAGAATTCCCAAAGTCACACATTTGTAGAAAGTATCTGCAGCTGTTAAGGACATGCCTGTGCTAGAGCATGAAGCAAATCATAGTCAGCTGCTGTGGACAGTCTGAACCTGCCCCACACCTTTACATCTAGGATTAAAATGAAAACATGTTTAATATTTCTTTGTTTTTTTAAAACCAAGATTCGAGAATTCTCACTATAGAGAAATCAAAAACTTTCTTTGGATCATGTGGTTAATAGTGCCTTCAAGCTAGATGGTGGCGGTGCATGCCTTTAATCCTGGCACTTGGGAGTCAGAGGCAGGCAGACATCTGTGAGTTCAAAACCAGCCTGGTATACAGAGCAATTTCCAGGACAGCCAGGATTGCTACACGGAGAAACCCTGTCTGAAAAACAAAAACAATAAAGCCAAACAAAAAGCAAAACATAAACAAAAACACAAAAGCAACAAACAAACAAATAAACAAATAGTGCCTCCAAAATACACTCTACCAGTGTATCTGACACACAGTAGGACTTGAATGATCGCGGAAGAAATACGACGAAGCTGAAGGAATGCTGACTGTTGTCACACAAGATATATTATGCTACTGTCCACATGAGACTATTTGGAAGCTCTAATCCGGAATTGGAGGTCAAGTGTAGTATGGATAGGCTTGCTTTCAGTCTCTACTACCATACATAAAAATGTCACATGCCAAAGGATTTGCTTCATTCCTGTCTCTTCCATCTCCTTTAATTCCTACTACCACGTCTAATGGTAGTGTAGCACACAGAGAGCATGTCAGACAAACTGAACAAAGCACTGAGTTGACTGCTCTGTAAAAATCGAGTATAACATTCTGCCATCCGTCCTTCAGTATGCTTATGATTTGGGAGGAATGACTACATTCTGCTGTTTTGTATGCTGTTGCTGCTGCTGCTGGGCAGGAAACGGAAGCGCATGCTCTAGTGGAAATCAGTGAAGCACCTATCAAAGGAGCTCAGGGCTCGAGAATCCTTGCCAGGCCTAACTTAGGCACTTTGATGGCTGTGTCTTGAGCAGCTGGTAACAGAGGCTTGCTCGGAGCTCCAAATCCAAGAGAGACAGAGGCAGGAAGCTGGGTTTGTTCTGGTGGGCTAAATGGCTGCTTTGAGATCCTGGCGATCCATGCTGACATGCTGGAGGATGGCAGAAGCTCCAGGTAGCCAGCAGTACCTGGCACACTGTCCCATTTCCAGGGAGAAGGGGACCCTGCCTTGTCCAAAATAAATGACAAATCTCAGGCATTATGGTGGAAGAATGGAGTGAGCATTAGAGAGATTATTTCATGAATCAAGGACATTTATAGACCTTGGGCAGTGGAAGGGGTTTTGTGGGTGAACGTGTTTTGACTCCGTGGGGCTAGAAATGACAGGGACACCCCATTTGTATGTCCTCGGATGTTTCCCTCACAAGTTCTACCAAGAGAAAGAGAGTTGAATCTGTTTGTTTCCCCCCCCCCCTAAGATGTGGGTATTCGGCTCCCCAGATCAGGAAAAGAAGAAGGAGGACTGCGGACAAAGGGAGTCCATAATTTTATACCTAGCTCTGAGACTATCCGGAAATGCCAAACTTAGACCTTAACAACAGTTTCCCAACAACATTCAGTTGTCAGTTGGGGTTCCCCGGAACGCATCTGCAGTTTGGTTGGACAAGGATGTAGTTATAGTAACCTTAGGCATAACTGTTTCCTGTTCTCACTGGAGAGGGGTGAAGTTACTATCTTCTGTTAATCTAACTTTGGAGATTTCAATACTTTCAGGACATTGCATGTGTGATTTTAAAATGCAATAAGGCTATAATTGTTGCTAAGTATACCATTATTCTTTAAAAGTGTTTAAACACCTTGTCATGGTATTATCATGAAAATAGTATGATATTCATAAAGATATAAATAACTTAAATGTTGCAAGAAAGAGATTATCTATGATTATTACAGTAACTATTTTAAGAGAAAAGACCAGAATAGTAAATTGGACCCAATGCTTCCTTTCTCTGAGTATGCTGCACTTCCCAATGCTAATAAAAGCTTAAAGAAAGATTTCAACTCCATGGGGAAGCCTGTGTACAAAGGGTGAATTCTTAAAACGATACATTATGCATGTGGGTCTGTGTACAGCTGTCTCCTGTGCGGGTGCCTGATGACACCTAGAGAAGATGGTGCTTACCCTCAGTCTGGAGTTACAGATAGTCGTGAACAGTCTGGCATGGCTGCTGGAAATTGAACTCTGATCCCCTGTAACAACACCAAACACTTCCAACTGATGAGCCATTTCTCAATCTCACAAAATGTGATCTTTTAAAACTTTTATTCATTCTTGAAGAATTTTATACTATATATTTTCTGTCCTATTCTTTTCTGTCCCCTACCTCTTTCCAGATTATTTTCTAACCACCCACATATTTGTTATTTCTCTCTCTTAAAGGAAAAAGAAAAGAAAAGAAAAGATAAAAGCCACTGCAAAACATGTAGTTCATTTTTTGTTGGCCAACTACACCTGGTGTGAACCCATCCTAATGTGTGGTTGATATCTCTCATCGGTCTATCTATCTATCTATCTACCTACCTGTCTGTCTGTCTGTCTGTCTATCTATCTATCTATCTATCTATCTATCTATCTATCTATCTATCTATCTATCAAGAAAGCTGATATTCCCTCTCCCAAAAGGTATCATTTGCAAGGACTTTCTTGGTAGGGTTATGGTGAGACCTTGTGGCCACTTCCTCTCCTTCTGTGAGGAAATTTTGTGCAGCTTGAGCTTCTGAAGGTGTTGGGTATGCTGTCTTTCTCTATGAGCTCATATGTGCATCTTCTCTATTGTGTCTGGAAAACACTGTCTCCTTGAAGTCTTCCACCATCTCTGGCTCTTACTAGATTTATTTCCCCTCTTCTGTATAGATCCTTGAGCCTTAAGGGGAGGCATGTGTTAAAGAAACAACATTGGACTAAGCACTATGAAGTCTCTCACTACTTACATGTTGTCTAGTTTTGCGTCATCTTCTTGAAGAATGTGCTTCTCTTGTGAAGGTCAAATGATTCACTGATTTATAATAAATTTGTCATGAGGGGTCATTTGGTTGTTATGGTTATTTAGCATACTAATACTATAATACTAAGAGGAACACAAATATGACTACTAATACTAATATTTAATGTCAATACTACTATTACTGATACCACTACTACTAATAATAAAACAATAACTACCACCACAATAATAATAGTTTTCTAACAAAGACCAAGAACTATCTGGTTCTTGGACTAATTAACAGTATTAAGCATGGGTTTCTGTTGAGTATGCTTTAAATTCACATGCACAAAAATAAAATGGTTGATGGAGTCTACAGTATTCATGGTACTATTGCATAACTGGGTATTCCTTGTAGATGGGTTGTTATTGTAGCTTTCAAGGTTTGCAGCTGACTAAGAATGATGATTACATTTATTTTCTCATAATATCTATAGCACTTCTGAGTACTATGAATGTTAGCCAGTAGGATAAAGCATCTTGTTGATGAATACCTACTAGATATCTCTGTGTTCTACTCCATAGTACATGGTGTCTTCAGCCATTAGTTCTTACAACAAGTAGTGGAGAGTAACCAACAGCACAGATCCAATCTCTGTTTGTATATTAAGGAGAGTGTTCTATCGACTCATTTTTTTTCTTGTTAGCATATTTTTACTGCTCCTAACTTGCACTTTAGACTAAACATATTTGACATGTAGATTTTTTGAGCTATCTTTCAACCACAGGACATTTAAAGATAAGTAATGACCCATCTCTAAAGAGCAACATAAAGGTATAATATGCAATGAGAAAGAATATAAAGATGTTACAATTTGAATCTGGAATTCTCTGCATAAGATACTGGTTTTAATCTTAGCCCTCAGCTTCTGGCTGTATTTTGCAAACCCTGCAGCATCTAGGAGGGAATGCTTAGCTGTTGGTTAGTAGAGATATGTCCCTCATTCTAGCCCTGCATTCTATGCATTCTGTTTGGCCACAGTGTGAAAGTGTAAGCTGTAAATTTGAAGATCTCTGGACATGGAGCCACTTAGCCATCTTGTTCTCACAACAGTTGAGTTGAAATATTTGAATCAAAAAATATTTTTCTTTTCTCTTGGGTATGTTTTGCAGAGTAATGTAAAAAGTAATTAGTGGCAGCCATTTTTTCACTTAATAAAATTTAATGGATATTGTTCTTTATCCCAGCTCTTCAACCTCCATAGCTCGTAAGTACACAAGGAAATCCTTCCTCTATCAGTGATTTCATGTCATTTTTAGCAGTAGCATTCAGCTGTAACTCAGTCATCTTATATTGGTAAGTATTAAATAATTATATACTTTATGATGTCTACCATTTTTCAAAGCTAAATTAATAAGAATCAGACACAGTAAAATACATTTCTTTTGGGATGTAATATTTAAAGATTTATCATGTAATATGTTTGGAAAAGTACAAGTAGTTTATCTCAGTTTGACATTTTAGCATAGACTCCTAGACCAGACATATAAAATAGTGAAAATGTAAGATTAGTTTCTTTCAGGATCCATCTATCTATTATCTATATTTATTTTTTATTGAAAACATTTTTTCAATGTATTCTTATCACAATTTTCCCTCACTCATCTTCTAGATCATCCCCACCTCACACCCATCTAAATCTTTGCCTTCTCTCTTTAGAAAAGAGACAGAAAAAAATAAATAAAAAACAAACAAGAAAACCAAACAAGAATAAAACAAAACAAAGAAAATTCAAAGAAAACAAAAAGCAAGAGAAACACACACAAATAGACACACACACATACACAAACCCATAATATCACAAATTTGGAAACTGTATTATGGAAGCAAAAGAACAGTACGTTTTGCTAAAAAAAAAAAAAAAAAAAAAAAATAAAAAAAAAAAAAAAAAAAAAAAAAAAAAGGAAGAAAGAAAAAAAAAAAAGAAAAAGAAACACCCAGAGCAAACATTATGATACAAAAATAAGACTTCCAAAAGTAACACTGAATCCATTCTGTGTTGTCTATCCACTGCTGAGCATATAGCCTTCTCTTAAGTACAGTTTATAAACACCATGATACTACACTGGAAAAAAATAGTTTTTCCTTTGCATGTAGATGTCAATTGGAGATAACTTCTGAGTTTACGGATGAAGGCACATGTCTGCTTCTCCTCTCAATGCTGATATTCTATCTGGCTCAGTTCTGTACAGGCACTGTTCATGCTGGCACCCTTTCTTGGAGTTCTTAGGTGCAGCAGTCTTGTATCTGGAAGACACTGTTTTATTGGTGTCCACCATGCCTACTGGGTCATACAATATTTTTGCCTCTTTTTCCCCATCGCTCCCTGAGCTATGAGAAGAGGGGTTTGTAGCGTATGTCTTTCTATTATTTTCATGTAACTCATGCATGATACAAAATATATGCATCAAAGTTATTTTCTATAATAAGTTTTACTATCCAATATCTAACCATGTTAAACATCACAGCTTATTATATCTATACATATATATATGTAAATATGTATGTCACACTTATGAATGAATTACTCTTGCTGTTGGAAATACCTGCTTTCAAGAGACATTTAATTGCAAAAACCTACTTAATTAAGACCCTTAGGAAATGTATCTTTGATTTTTATTCCTGTCACAATGTTCCACTATCTCTACCCAGAATTCAAAAGCCTTGCTACATGAACTTTTATAAAAGTACATCATAGAAATATTTAAAGGTTATTTACAATGAAAATGAGACTTTATCCCATACTGGTTGAGTATGCTGATATATAATTGTTTTCCCTATATTAAGCTTGATTAAAACAAAACAATTGTAACTAATTTTTGCTGTCTGTTTGTCCATTTATCCATCTATTTATACCATCTATTTGTCTGTCAGTCTTTCTATCAATCATATATCTATCTATCTATCTATCTATCTATCTATCTATCTATCTATCTATCTATCCATCCATGAGATTCTGAAAGTGCTGGGTAGAACTGTACAGTCTTCTAACTTTAGTATTCATAATTACCTGAATTCAAGTAGAGCAGGAACTAGAGTTCTATGGCCAGACCAAAATTTGTATAAAGTAAACCTACCTTTATTTCTACTTTAATGTAGACTCTTTTTTAATTTTTTTTTAATTTAATTTAATTTTATTTTATTAATTACACTTTATTCACTTTGTATCCCCCCATAAGCCCCGCCCCCATTCGTACTCTCCCACCCCCTTCTTCACACATGCCCCTCCCCAAGCCCACTGATAGCGGAGGTCCTCTTTTCCTTCCTTCTGATTTTAGTCTATCAGATCACATCAGGAGTGGCTGCATTGTCATCTTCTGTGGCCTGGTAAGGCTGCTCCCCCCTCAGGGGGAAGTGACCAAAGAGCAGGTCAATCAGATTATGTCAGAGGCAGTCCCTCTTCCCATTACTATGTAACCTACTTGGACACTAAACTGCCATGGGCTACATCTGTGCAGGGGTTCTAGGTTATCTCCATACCTGCTACTAGGTTGGAATATGAGTCTCTGGGAAGACCCCTGTGTTCAAATTTCTGGTTCTGTTGCTCTCCTTGTGGAGTTCCTGTCCTCTCCAGATCTTACTATTTCCCTCTGTAAGTCTCTGCCCTGCAGACTATCAAAGCAGACACTGAGACTTATGACCAACTGTTGGGCAGAGTGCATGGAATCTTATTTAAGAAGTGGGAAATAGTAATGTAGACTCTTAACTTCAGAATTTATGTATTTTCTTTATTTCTTTGAAAACATTAGTGTTGTATTTTTATAAGTCATTCAACATCTCAAGCAAACACCTATTATTAAAGACTTGTAATGTTTGCTATATAATTTTTCATTTGAATTACTTCAGACATGAATTTATTTCACATCATGCTTTTATTCTTTATATATCTATAGATTACAAATAACTCATGTCATCTCAAATTTTGAAGACCTCATCAGTATCTGTTTACAATTAATGATTTTCCAACTGTTGTCCAATTGAATCATCCTTAGGTGTTTTTAATGTGATAGGAGTGATGAATGATTATTTAAGCATCACAAAGGATAATTTCAAAATCATAAATATCTGTGAGGGTGGTTACTTAGAAGTGGCAAAAACCAATGTACATGTACACACACACACACACAGAGAGAGAGAGAGAGAGAGAGAAAGAGAGAGAGTAACCTCTTGATATGGTTTAGGTTTAAAAACAAGTAAGAATAATTCTGAGAGGATGGAAATGGACATATATCAGGCTATATTAATTCCAGCATTAAAAAGATAATTACTTTATACAGTATATATTAGTTAAATATTTAGGTGACATAATATGTAATTAACTTCCTTGCTGTACTCCACAGAGCATGTTTGATGTTCTCTCTGCTTTCCTCTTTATAGATATTTCAAAATGCTAAGGATTAAGAAAGCAGAACTGCTCTTAATCATGTTTGTTTATTATAAACAGTTGGTCATTGAAAATGCCAGTGGCTTGGAAGATTCAAACTTGCCTAGATTTTTCAGGTAATTAAACACAGATGAGAATTGTTGACTGCTGGAGTTTTCAGAACCTTTCCTAATGCTCTTAGTAAGTAGTGATGTATAGGTGTGAGAAAGCATCATCCTTATAACCCATGTACACATGAGTAAAATGCCTTTGTTCCCAAACACTTCTGTAATTCAATTATCATACAGAAAATTTATGATGATGAGTCTTCTCCCACTCTGAGGATATATCAACTACTTAATAGCTGTTTTAGCTGAGATCACTACTGTGATATGGTTACAAAGTTTTTGCTTCAGGTTTATCTTGATTTAATGTTCATTGAATAAGCATTATCACCTTAATTTTGTTTCCTTGAGCCATTAACATAATGATGATTGGACTTTTCGTGAAGTAATCTTAAAAGTCAAGAGAATATGGTAGCCCATGATCCCAGTACCATCACCAGCTCAAGGGTAAGAGATGGAAAGAGTCAGCTGTCAGTGCTATTTCTAAGAACCAATTTTCTAGAATTCTTATTCAAGGGCTGCTTAATTTGCATGGTTGAGACTCCAAAGTTAGAGTCCCCTAAGCTTTGTGTATAGAATCTTTGTCCTGTGTTCAATGGCTTTAACTAAGTGGCAATGGCTTAAATTGAAATGCCTTTTTACTGTTTTAAAAGCATTCCTCCTTTTCTGAGAATTCTGCAAGTATAATCCTTAGTGTATAGAACCTCTGCATTTCATGTCCTGTGTTCTCTTCTTTCTGGTAGAGTCGAGGATACATTGTCAATAGAATTCAGCATGGGTGGTAGAATAAAAGTCCTGGAGTAGACTGTCCTCTGTTCTGAATGTTCAATCCCCTGCTTGTTATATTTGAGGAATCTACCTTTCATGATCTACCTTAGGGAGATACCAATATTGTAAGAAGCTGCGAACACCAGTCTAACAACGCGGGATGAAGTGAATACTTGTAAACCAACACCAAACCATAAAAAAGACAAAAATATGTGAATGTTATTGGTGAAAGAATTTTTCCCAGGAAAGACTATACTGGCTAACAACAATGCAACTTCACTGGAGCTTTGTTATACTGATATTCAATGAAAAAAATGTTTCAAGCCTCCTAAAGAGCACAGTTCAACCCTTAATGTTATGTGATGATATGGTTGCTATTCCTGTGAACATCTATGTAAGTGCAGTCCAATTTATCACAACATCTCCACATAATAAACAAAATTATCACTTCATGGAACAAAGGCTTAAAAAGCTAATTACTGTGATTGAGGCCATACTGCTAATAAGTAGAAAAGCCTTAATATTTACCCAACTTGGCCTAAATCCAAAATCTTTCTACAGTGAAATTAATGTTTGGCTTAAACACATAGTCACCCATACCTGGCAATCAATGGAGCAACATGCACATGAAAAAAAAAATGTGTGAAGTACTACAAACCGGCATTTTATTTATGAGGTCAAATACACTTTAAATTCTGTCTTCAAAAACATATTTTCAGGTTTAATTAAGTACTAAATTGGTATTCAAACTAATAAGTAAGCATCTATTGAAATACACTTATGAATTAATTTATGGACAAGTCTGTATATGCCAAAAGCATTGAGTCTGATCAAGTAAGCTGGTTGGTTTGGTAACTCCTAGTACGTGTTCTATAATGCAAGAATATGCATGTTTATCTAGATCATTACCTAGGTATTGATTTATAGTAGGTGTTTTCTTGTATCACCAAACAATTATTATGTGTTAAAAGGAAAATTTTAAATGTCACATCATTGAAAATAACAAGTGTACCACTCTGGCATGAGAATGTTGCTAGTGAGTCATGTGTGTATTCAGGAACAAAAGAATATGAGAAATCAATGTCATATGTTCACAATAAAGGTGACCATAAGCCTGCTCTGACACAAGCCTCAGATCTATGCAGAAACGCTTCGTGGAGCTGGAGAACTGGTACAGTTGTTACTGACACTTGATGTTGTTACAGATGATACAAGTTGAGTTCCCAGAAACTACATGGAAGCTCACTGTCATTTGTAACTTCAGTTCCTGGGCATTTGGTACCCTTACCTGTCCCCTCTGAGTACCAGGCATGCACATGGTCCACATACATATATTCAGACAAAATATTCAAATACATGAAAAAAATAAATCTAAGGAAATTCAGATTACAATATTTTGTTAAATCAATCATTTATTAGAAAAATGGCTTATTTTAGAAAAATGCTGTATTAGTCTGGGTTCAGACACTGCTGGAAGCATTTTGAACGATAGTCTCCCAAAAGTAAAGATGTGTGCAAAAGGGAAAGAGGCAACACAGGGTAAGAGAGTAGGGCAGAAGGAATTAGGTCATGGCACTTTTTCTTCTCCCAGCTAGTCTCTGTTCAGTAGCTAGTGACAACCCTCAGCCAATCTCCATCAGAAAAAGTGGGGAGTACAATACAATTATGTTTGAGGAAGACAGAACAATAGATCAGGCAAGGGGAAATTTTGCATCAATTGCTTCTTTAGGCTCATGGCCTGCTTTACTAAAACAAACAAACAAACAAACAAACAAAAAAATCTACTGGCTAAGAACTTAAATTCTAGAGTCATAGCTTATTACTAAACACATCTTAATTCTGTATCCATTAGCTTTTTTTCTGTTGACATGGTTTCTTTACCTGTTTTTTCCTGACTTCCTTGCCATATGTGTTCTTTCTTAGACTGGCCAGTCTATGGTTGCCTTCTAGTCTGACAGAGATTTCAGCTCTGACCTCACCTCAAGAACTTTTCACTGGTTTTGTTTCTTAAAGTGTCTACATTGCCTTTAGATTCTGTGACCAAAGAGCAGAATACAATTATGTTTATAATCTTTGTTGAAAGATTATATTATATTAGTGTCTCTTGAAGTGCAGGGAAAACAAACATTTCTAGGATAGGTATTGTATTTTTTTTTCACTAATTGGGAATCAGCTCATTTAGAGAGATAATTGTCTTTCTGTCCTGGGATTCTATTATAATGGATGGCTGCCTAAGTGCTAATATAGACAAAATAGACCCCAGGGGTGGGGTTTGAGAATGGATGTTAGCTGATCCTGAGTCAGCAGTCTAGCATTATTTTCCTGAAGTACCATGGCTTTAAAAACACTAAAAGCTTTATTACAATGTGAAATTATGAAGCAATCTTTCTATCAAATACTGAATGCGTATGCCCTTATCAGCGCTTGCATCTAGACTGCAATTCTGTACTAACGAAAAGTTGGGATACAAATGAGTAAATGGACTTTCAAAAAAATTAAAAATGGGTTCCAAAAAGGTAAATGAATTTTTCAGGATGAACAAATCAGTTCTTAAAATAAATCATTGATAAAATCAGTAGTCTTCTGTACATGTGCTGAACCTGTGGGTAGAACAGAAAATCAAATCAAGTTTCATTCTCACCCTTATGAAAGTCATGGCGTTTGGAAAAGTTTCTTGAACCTGTGTCATAGTCAGTGTCTCATTGCTGGGACAAAAGAAATAGAAAAGAAAGAATGATTTGTTTTGTTTCTGGGTTTGAGTATAGTTGGTTGACCTCACAGCTTTTGTGCTATGGGGAGTTAGAACATCATGCTTGCTAACATGGAAAAGAGAAAAGCTTATCAACTTACGGTGTCTCAGAAATGAAGGTGGGTGAGTAGACATCTCAACATAAGGACATGTCCCCACTGTTTCTTCACTCTCTTCTACAGAGTCTCATCTCTAAAGCAGAATCAGCTCTTTAAAGGGCTAGGAATAGGCAATCAAATATTTAAGACATAAGCCTATGGTAGATATTTAAGAACCAAACCATAACAACTTAAAATAGAGAAAGTAGCATTCTTAGAATGAGAATGTTGAAAATGTCTTCATTTTCCTACTAAGACTGCAATAATAATGATGCAGAACCCCTCAGACACTTGAACAGGAAAGGAGAGAGCTGGAGCTTTAGATATCAGATGGACCAAGCAGGAGGCAAGACCTTGTTTCCAAGAGATGAGAAATACATTATTCTTGTCCTCATGTGGTACCAACTGTGCTTTTTCCAAGCCATATGGGAAATGAGGTGTATTAGTATAATCCTGTCACCTGTTGCTCTTGTTTATTTAGTAGAGAACTAAACACCATGCACTGTTCTGGTATATGACAACCAGGAAAGCTTCCTCTTAAAAACAAATTAGGTAGCCAGAGCCAATGAGCCATAATAATTTGTTTGGAACTGAGATTCAGAAAGCACACGGGGCTTGGCATTAGACAACAGAGCTTCTGTTTTGAAGAATGTGCGAACCCGAGTGTTACTTTTGGAATGACATTTAATCCCCTCTCCATTCCAGTTCTTCTGACTATGAAACCTGAGGAGTCCATGTTTGATCCTTGCCAACTCTGCCATTTGGAACTTCTCACTGCCTTCCTGATGGTGTCTGAAAAGATTATTTTTTATTGTCTCCATTTGTCTCCAGTATAAAATACAAGACTCAGAATAACTCAGAGTGTTACACTTTGTAATTAAAAATGATAAAGCAGACTAAGGTTTAGAGTCAACAACTGACTAACTAAATCATTTAAAATTGTGAACTTCTACCTCAATATCAAGCATTCCACCTTTAGATTCTCCTGATGTAAAGATTTTTAATGATAAGACAGCAGCTTTCATATGCTGCTAGTTTTTAGGCAAAAATACTTTTTCAGAACACAAAAACAAAGATATTCTTTTTTTTTATTAGAGAAATCAATCCCTTGTATGCGTAGAATAGATTTTTATTGCTTCTTGACAAAAACAAAGGCTGAAAACGAGATAGATGACAATGATTTGTCAGCTTATATACTGCAGGAAGACTGCATGTGATAAGTCATTCTCAGCTAATTGCTAATTTACCTCTAAATTATTTAGTAGTTTTGATTTTGATCCTACAACACCTAGAGGCAATGATCTGCACTAGAAACTAACAGCCCATAAAAATTTGATTTTAATAAGCATCATTTGCTGTTGGAAGTTAAGTAACGAAATTGTTAGCAAAATACATATTAGGGAGGAGAAGATATAGTCAAGAAGTACTTAAGCCTTCTGAGCATAGAATTTCTTTTTTTTTTTGAAAGCAAATTGATTATAGATAAAATTTGTTAGAATGCTTTATTCCAAATTTAATTAATATTCAGACTTAATTAAACTTAACCAATTAATAAAATTGTACTTTGAAAGAAGTAAAAAAAACATAGAAAAGTTATTACATAATTAGAAAATGGATATATGCAATTGAATATAAATGCTGTTATCAGTTGTTGTATTTATTATACCACATCATGCATTAGCTTCCTACACTCGAAAGATAATAGTAGTTTAATAAAGACTTGTGAGTGGTGTAAGATAAACTTTGGATGAATATACTTTTGAAACCAGAATTAAATATATTTCTTCCTAATAAATTTTGAATGATGTGTTACAAATTAAGTAGAGCTTATCAAAACATAAAAAATAAAAAGAGAGACCTTGCTCTTGTTGTCAGTGAATTTCTTCAGGAAGAACTCTCCACTCTCATGTGGAGAATGAGCCTCTTGGAGGCAATGGAGTCAGGAATAGACAGACATCAGTCAGGAGGCTGCTAAGCATGGCACAGTTGGGATGAGTGTGGTAGCAGAGGGCATATAGAGATTTTTTAGGCATTTAAGAGGTCACGCTGATAGGATTTCTAGAGTAATTAGATGCAGTCAGAGAGATAATATTTTCCAGTTTTATAAGGCTGAGCAAATGTATGAGTAAAAGAGAAGCAAGAATTAAAAAAAAAAAAACTGTCTATGTCAATTTTAAACTTACATTTCAAACTCCAGTTTCTCTGATTTTGTGAAAATATTTGAGCACCATATTGCTTCTATTTTAGAGTTTCTGTAGCTGTGAAGAAACAACATGGCCACAGAAACTCTTATAAAGAATGACATTTAATTGGAATTTAGTCCATTTATCATGGTGGGGAGGGTGGTGGCATACAGGCAGATATGGTGCTGGGGAGGTAGCTTAGAGTTCTTGTACATCAGGATCCTCAGGCAGCAGAAAGAGAGTAACGCCAGGCCTGTATTGGGTGTATGGAACATCAAAGCCCATCTCCAGAAATACACTTCTAGCCACGCCGTATTTACTCCAAGAAGGTGTCATTCCCGAAAGTGCCAGTCCCTATTAAGTGTATGGGGGCTGTTTTCACTCAAACCACCACACTTGCCTTCCTGCTTATTAACTTTAAATGTATTTTGGAAATTGATGTAGAGAATTATTGTGATGGATTATACAAGATGGAGTTGAGAAGAAACTGATTTAAAAAAATTATTTCTTAAAAAGAAGAGGTAGCATATCTTTATCAGGGAAAAAAGATTCGTGTATTGAAAACAATATTAAAATTTATATTACATGACTGTAAACACAAATAATCCTGTAAAATACCTAGCCAAAGAGGTAATTATAAAAAGGCTTTCTGGAATAAAAATGTAATGTCCTATAAGAGCATACCTTTCCCCTACTCTATAGTATCAATGCAAGGGTTCTAACAATCAGCCAAATAAATTTTTTGATTTATTTTTGATAATGCTTTATATTTCTCAACAGTACCCTCAGTAAAGTACCATTATTACTTTATTAAATACTATTTTTGCCTACTTGAGCTTAGCAAACAAATCTAATGGTATGAAAGAATTTAATTTCAGAGCTGAATGATAATTTGTTAGGCACTGTTAATTCACATAATTCAAAGTTAATTGTGTTTGCAATATTAAGAGTGTGGTAATTTTGTTCTGTCGAGCTATAGCTTTTATGAAATTTCATATTCTGATTAAGCAAACCAGACTGAGAAAAATATATCAGAGATTATGGTATTTACAGGACGATGCTTTGTGTGTGAATGTGTATGTCTAATTAGATCATGGTTTAGAGTCTAATTTAAGTCTCACTCAGAGACCTTATAGTTCCTTCATGAGGAACTGATTCATCATGCAAGACACACTCTTTTTTATGATTTGGGTGAGTGGGAGGTGGAGAATATCTGGGAGAAGATGGCAGAGGAGGAACCATAATCAGATTGTATGAAAAATATATAAAATAAAAAGAAATGGCTGACATTGAGATTCCCAATAATTTCCTATTTCTCTGTCTCTGACTGTGTGTGTGTCTGTGTGCGTGTGATTATTTTCATTGTGAAAAATTTGGTAATTTATTGGGTGTAGGCATTAGGGGTTGGCTGAGATGCCATAAATTATAAATTTTGTAATATATATGTATAACATATATATGATATGTACATATGTCTTCTAAATACATTAATATTAACTATGTATGATTTTGTGGTTCATTTTTCTATAGTGTTGGCCCTTCTCTCAAGTTTTAAGTTATAATGAAAACTATAATTTTTTTTGTGCTATAAACAGATGTAAGGAAAGTACTCAGCTTTTAGAAATATGGAGATGGTCTAGTTTGCACATTACCTTTTCAAAGAGAACCTCAAGATAAGAGTTTGGAAATTTGTTTATATAATTCATCACGTACAGCCAAATCCAGGTTGGAATGTGCTATGCAGGAGAAGAACATGGAAACAAAAGTTCTTTCAATACACTAGGTTTATTTTGCTTCAAGTTTTGTTTGTCACTATCTTGAGCATTTAATGAGATGCAGTGAACTTCTCAAAATATTATTTTAATTCCTGAAAAATCCTCTTTTTTCTCTGGGATCCCCAGAGACAGAACTGCCAATTTTTCTGAGTAGTTGGTTACCTTTATTAATTTACTTCTGACTTTCGAGTTTCCTCCAGATGCTTTTTGTATTATTCCAGAGCTGTCACAATTAGTAAGCTTTTATGTTTTAGTCGAATAATCAAAACTTTCATTTTTATTTTTTTTCACAGAGTACAATACACAGTGAAATACACTTCTTTTATAAACTGTGAACTGAGTATTGTTTATAAATGTAATGTAACTACTAAAATTTGCTTAATTTTGGCTTTAAAGTACACGTTTTAAAACTTTTGTTTGTCCTTTTAAGAAATAATGATAAATAGCTTTTATGAGATTCATTGTTATTCATTTTGCCTCATTATGTATAATATTTTGATTGTTTTCTAATAAATATGATTAACTAGGTTTTAGGTTTTAACCTGGACGGTCTTCATATTCATTAAATAGTTTTGATGATTAGAGGAAATGGCTAAGTAACTTCGGTGAAAAGAAACTCAACACAAGAAAAAATTCACTTGCAGTTTCTAAGGTCCATACAGCCAGTGACTGCAGACCTGGGCCAGTCAATACTCCCTCTCCCAACTTAATGTGAAACCTTCTCCTTTGCCTGTCCTAGTCATAAACCATTGTGCTTTAGGGCCACAAAGAGCACCCAGCAGACACAGGTGTTTAGAAAGCAAGGCTGAGTTCTTGAACCTGCTGTCATTAAGCAGCCTCATTCTGATGGATTGTAAACATGATAAAACAATGAAAATACTAAAAGCATCTACTTTTCTAGTATAAAGGATAAATTTCTCTAGTTCAAGATCAAATATTGCTGTACATGACAGACAAAAGATGTCCTTTGGAGTAGAAGTAGAGGTTCATTTCAGCATCTAAAAGATACCTGAGAATTTTCTGCTGCTGATGACAAAGTATATCAAAGCAATAGGAACAATGAAAATTCAAATGTATATAAGTAGAATAAAATAATTTCAGATAATAAGACATGCTGTCTGAACTGTAGGGTGAAGAATATACACCAGACTAATCCAGGAAATATTCTTCACTGATAAAGTTCAAAAATTACTAGCAATCTAGAGTGATGCTGGTTTCTGTGTCTATTGCTTTGATTTTCTAGTCCTGGATTAACTGGTCTACTTCTCTATTATTGTTTCTCTTCATGTAACTGTGCTTCCTCATGCCACTCTGCTCCCTGTACCATAGTGTCAACTCCATATCCCCAAAGCTGACATACTGTAAACCAGGCATAATAAAGACAGGCTAGGGGCAGTTTCCCATGGACTGATCCATCACCTCTCATCAGTCTAATCACATATTAGATTGGTATGCTCTTCCAGTGTCATAGCTTGATCAAGTTCCTTTTATTCCTTGTTATAGTTTCCAGTGCACTGTCACCTTCTGCCCAAACATTCTTTGCTGCGTCAGGGTACAGAAATTTTCTTCTTTGCTCTGCTCTAGTCTTAGTTTCAAGAGTTTCAAACCAATGAACCAGAACTTTCTTTGTTCATGGGCCTCATGTGTAAAATAAGCCACTCTCCCTCTACTCTCTGTCATCTCAACATCTGCAGACTTAGCTCCATTCTCAAGACAGACAAATAGCTATCATTTTGATGAAATATGTTCTTTATATTTTGCATTTATTTTTTGATCATGAAACAATTATCTGAGATGAGTGCATGGTTTCATTGCTTTCTTCTTCTCTCATACCTCTGGGTTTATATATCTTAAACCAACCTTGGGGTCCCGTGATGAGTTCTAGTTTTTCATGATGTGCACTGTTTTCAATGCGCTACTGAATTTTTTCTAATAGTACTTTGGTTTTTTTGTTTGTTTGTTTGTTTGTTTTTGTTTTTTTTTAATTTTTATTTTTATCAGTTACATTTTATTAATTCTGTATCCCAGCCGTGCCCTGAACCCTCATTCCCTCCCAGTCCCTCCCTCCCTCACTCATCACCACTGTGCCCCTTTCCAAGTCCACTGATAGGGGGGACCTCCCCCCATTCATCTGATCCTGTTTTATCAGGTATCTTCATTGAGTTCCTGTTAGAAATAGTCCTTGTTCCCCTCACTTTGGGAAACCAATTGGTTACTGAGCTACCACAGGCTACATCTGAGCGGAGGTTCTAGGTTATATCCATACATGGTCCTTGGTTGAATGTCAGTTTCAGAAAAGACCCTGTTAATAGTACTTTGTTAGAGAGTTTTGAATCTGTACTCATCAGAAACAATGTTCTAGCTTTCCATGTTTCTTGTCTTTCATTTTATCTTTCTTTGATTTCAACTTAAAATAGTTCTTGTTTCATGAAATGTGCTCACAAGATTGCAGTCTTCTGGTTTGCACAATAAGACAAACTTTTATTATTTTTTCCTTTTAATATTTGGTATAATTTAAAAATGAAATCATCTCTTTCTTGGTATTTCTGTGAAAAGAGAACTTACCATGGATGCAACTTCATTATTTTTAAATCATGTCTTTAAATTTTCTATTTATTTATGACTTAATTATGGTAAAGTGTGCATGTATAAAGATTTGTCCAGTTCTTCTAGATTACCGAATTCCTATTATTTTTTTTACTTGAAAATAGATTATTTTCGTACAGTATATTCTGAACTTCATTTACCCTTCCCCAACTCCTTTAACATTTACTCTACCACCCATTCTATCCAAATTCACATCCTTTCTCTGTCATCGAGAATGTCATGTCATTAAACATGAATCTAATATAATAATATTAAAGTAAAATAAAATAAGTTATCAGGCAAAAACAACTAATCCCTATTAGGAGAAACACAAACAACAACACAGAAGAAATAGAGCCAAAGATAAAGGACAAGGAATACATATAGACATAGCGACAAATATGTTTGCACATACAAAATCTTAAAAAAAAAAAAAAAACCCACAGCCTTCATTTTCATTGAATTCTAGGAAGTCTTTAATTTCTTTCTTTATCTCCTCCTTAACCCAGCTGTCAAATTGTTCAAGAGTATCAAATTGTTCAGTTTCCATGGGCACGTAGGCTTTTTGCTATTTCCATTGTTGCTGAGGTCCAGCTTTAGTCCATGGTAGTCAGATAGAATGCAGGAAATTATTTCAACTTCTTGTATCTATTGAAGCTTGCTTTGGATTCAAGTGGGTTCCTTAATAAGGGGAACAAGGACTATTTCTGACATGAACTCAATGACTGGCTCTTTGACCTCTCCCCCGCCCTGCTCCCCAAGGGAGGAGCAACCTTGCTAAGCCACAGAGGAGGGCATTGTACCCTGTCCTGAAGATACCTAATAAGCTAGTGTCAGATGGAAGGGGAAGAGGACATCTCCTATCAGTGGACTTAGAAAGGGGCAGGGAGGAGATGTGGGAGGGAGTGTGAAGTTGGGAGGGAAGGAGGGAGCCAGCTACAGTTGGGATACAAAGTAAATACCTGTGATTTCAGAGGCCCTCTGTAGCAGGCTCCTAACTTGTTACCTGTTTTCTCCTTCTTCTCATGTCCATCCTCTTTGCCACAGAGGGCCTCTGAAAGGCTCTGCCCTGCAGACTATCAAAGCAGATGCTGAGACTTATGGCCAACCTTTGGGCAGAGTGCAGGGAATCTTATGAAAGAACTAGGAAATAGTAAGATCTGGAGAGGACAGGAGCTCCACAGGAGAGCAACAGAAAAAAAAATCTGAGCAGAGGGTTCTTTCCTGACTGATACTCCAACCAAGAACCATGCATGGAAATAACCTAGAACCCCTGCACAGATGTAGCCCATGGCAGCTCAGTATCCAAGTGGGTTCCATAATAATAGGATCAGGGGCTGCCTCTGACCTGAACTGATTGGCCTGCTCTTTGATCACCTCCCCCTGAGGGGGATAGCAGCCTTACCAGGACACAGAGGAAGACAATGCAGCCACTCCTGATG
This sequence comes from Rhombomys opimus, assembly GCA_010120015.1. NCBI lineage: Eukaryota > Metazoa > Chordata > Mammalia > Rodentia > Muridae > Rhombomys > Rhombomys opimus. The sequence continues at coordinate 1,705,181 of REGO01000322.1, forward strand.
AGACCCAATAGACTAGGATCAGAAGGAAGGAAAAGAAGACCTCTCCTATCAGTGGACTTGGGGAGGAGCATTCATGGAGAAGGGGGAGGAAAGGAGGGGTTGGGAGGAAAGGGAGGAAGGAGCTACAGGGAGGATACAAAGTGAATAAAGTGTAATTAATGAAAATAAATAAAGAAATAATCCTACTAAAAAAATAACCTGTGATTAATATAAAAAATAACACATTAAAAACCCACAAAACTGGAAACCATGTGGCCTGTTAGATTAATAATTATGATCTGATGAAGAATTTTGAGACTAAGAACCTTCAATTGCTGTAGTAGGGAACTAAGAAGACCATTTTGTGAAGACGAAATTTAACTCTTTTTCTTTCTTTGTTGAATTTCTATGTAGATGATCGGTTCTTTACTGACAGCAGGGGGCATAGTCCTCAGTAATTATTATAGTAGATCCATCTATCTCCCTTTAGATCTATTATATTTTCTTGATATGTTTGAGTGCTCTCATGTTGCATGTATACACATTTAGAACTGTTATTTTAAGTCTCCTCTGGTAGAGCATACTGTTAAGCCCAGCATCCACGAAGTAAAAAGTGGAGAATCTCTTTTTGCTCCAGATCAGCCTGTTCTACATAGTGAGTTCCAAGCCAGGCAATGCTACAAAGAGAGCCTGTCTCAAAAATAAAACAATAAGCCAAACGAAACAAATAGGAGTCTTGTTTACTTAATTAATCTTTATTATAATGTAATTGCCATAATATTCTTTTTTAACCTTTAAACTGTCTTCATTTATATTAATGACATAAGTATGGCTATTCCACATCAGTAAATGTTCTTAAAATATTTTATGTTTTACATGAGACATAGAATTCATATATAAAAGTGATTTTTTTCATTTAAATAAATTGTGATATAACCATAAAAGTAAGATTTAAACTTTACTAAAATTACCATATCTCTTGAAAATGGCAACTGGAAGACAAAGAATTAGATATTATCCACTTTGTGTATTTGTTTGTTTAAATCTTTTATCAGTCTTCTTCAAGCTGGTTAGACCTTATTGTCTGGCTGATGATGATTAAGTCCTACTTTACCATGGCCATGGCAGATGTCAGGTGTACCCTCTTTATACATAATGAAAACAGTTTAATTTCCCTTCTTTTACTTCATAAGTAATAAAATCCCTCACAAAGATCAATAAATTTTATTTACAGAATTAAACTTTGGGAACATGATTACATCACAAGTAAAGATTCATGCACGTTCCTAAATTCAGGCACAATAGTGTAAACAAGGAAACAAACAAAAAACTTATGTTTGTAATATGTTTATAATACTCATCTCTTGATAAAAACGATTTTAAGTTTAGGCATATCCATGACAATTACAGGTAGCGCTATCTCTCCGCAACTTATATTTGTTCTAAATTTAAAGTTTTTGAGCACTGTGTAACAGATTTTCTGCAAGTGGCTGTTGCTAGCATTGGGGCTACTATTATTGTTGTTATTGAAATAACACCAGAGAGCCAGGTGTGGTGATGCATGCCTGTACTCCCAGCACTCAGGGAGGTACAGGCAGGCATATCTTTTTGGGTTCAATGCCAGCCTGTCTACAAAGTGATTCCTGTCCTGTCTACAAAGGACAGTCAAAGGCTACAGAGAAATCTGTTGAAAAACCCAAAACCAAAACAAAACAAAACAAGAAAAACAACCAACCACACAAAAAAAATAAAACCCAACCAAACAAAAACCCCTCCAGAGTCCTATTAACATCTTTTCAGTAACTTCACTAGGAGATTCTAAAATGACCACAGGCATCTAGCCATTTCAGAACAAAGAAAGGCATTTTTCTCTTAGGCAGCAACAATTGGCACTGGTATTTTGTGGGGTGAAATTTCTTGTTTACATTGATGATACAAATGCGGCTCATTCAGGAGTGTTTTTTTCACTCACAGAGCAATTAGAAAGCAGGTGGGATCAATATAGGATGTTGAGGGGAAGATCTATGGATCTCCTGATGCTATATGACTCTATGAACAGGACATCTACCTCAGAGAATCTCTGTCTTCCAAATTTTCCCTATTCTCAGAAACAATGTTAGGGTTTCTGTTCAGTTTCCTCTTCAGTACAACTCCCATACTGATAGCATTCAACATTGTAATGACAACAAGAAGACCCTCAGCCATTAGATAATGGCTTGAAATGCAAGATCTGGAATTGCTTTTCTAACAATGGTTAATAATGGATGATAAGGAGTGAGTTTAGATTATATGAAACTGTGAGGGATCAATACTCTAAAATGCTTCTGAGCATTGATGCCGCTGTACTGACTGAATGCACGTCACTGTTTGCGTCATTAGCATCAGGAATACCAGATTGAGGATATGAAAAACTGACAAAGAAAATTAGAATTTCTTTTATCACCCCAAATTCTTCAATACGCATTAGAAACGTGTAACAAAACAGAAGTGTAAATTTTATCAAAGTTGTTTACATGGCTAATTCTATAGTCAATGACGAATTAGAAATAGGAAATAAACTTATCTTAGACTTCAGAGACTACCTGGCAGATATTCCACAATTGATCCTTTTGTTTTCTTTCAATATTTATGGAATTATATAGAGCTTTAATAAAATTGATGAAGGACACATTCTGTAATTGTGAAAAAGTTTATGGATTCTTAACAACTTGGCATGGATATTTTAGTATCTTACACAATATAATAGGACACATTAAAATTCCTGATCCAATTCAAGTATATCTATAATGAATTGATTTAATTTTATTAAACAATACACTGTGCTCCCTGTAAAAAAATATATGTATGTATATATGTATATATGTATATATATATATATACATATATATATATATATATATATATAGTCTATGCCATGGCTCCATATTTTGTAAAGTTTTTATTTGGTTTTCAATGAGGGAAGGATTGTGTACTATCTTAAGTAAAATTATTCATCTTTGTCAGGAGAAAAACCTATAGTACTACTGCCCTACTGGATAATATTGGAAGATAATCCTTAAGTTAATCAACACCTATAATTCCTGTCTCCTTTCTTAAAAGTTATGCCTTTGTTCTTGGGATAGATGGTGTTAACTCTCAACTTGATCTTATCTAGGATCACGTGTGAGATGGACTTCTGGACATGCTGTGGTGGAATCACCTTGACTGTGTTAATTGAGGTGAGAAGACCCACACATATGGGTGGCACCATTCCTTACTCGGATTTCTGAACTGCATAAATGAAGACAGTGAATGAATATGCATCCCTTCCTCTTTGCTCTTTGACTCTGAGTTCAATGATATAAGCAGTTCCCTTCCAGCTACTATGACTTCCTTGCATGATAGACCATGACTTGGGTTGTGACCAGAATAAACCCTTTGTTCCTTAAGGTGTTATTGTGAGAGTCTTATCATAACAAGAGAAAAAGAAACTCAGGTAGTTGCACTTTATCTTTTATTATTTAATTCACCCTACTCTCACTGATAATCATGTTTTAATTTATTTAGTTGTGTGTAGTTAAGATGACTTGAAAGGTCTGAATTGGCCTCCAAAAACTAACTATATGTGACTTTTAAAAAGGCTCCATGTGAACAAAGCTTGAAATACATGAGCCAATCATTTTTACTCAGTTTTAAAAATAGGCATGACATTTTGAGGAAAAATATCCCACATTTTGAAGAAACCAGAGAAAGCTGGCTCAAAATTGAGCCTATTTAATATGTGTGTTCTCTATTGAGAAATGATAGAGGCAATAAACAACACACTGCAGTGCAGACAGCTCCAGAGGCTGGAGGAAACTGTTGATACCTTATGAGGTGTAGGTAGCCTTTGATCTTGTGTTTTACAGAAGCAACAGTGCGGGGATAGGGGATAGCCGGGGACATCTCGGCATTCTTGTTAAAGGTAAAACGCTGTTTATAAAAGAAAGACTAGATCATTTTTAAACTGGGAAATAAGCTTTCAAGGGACCTCTACAAGTATGCTACCCTGGAAAGATAAAATTTTGAAAACTAAAGTATTTAAATAGACATTATGCAAATTAATTGCGAACCACGGTGTTTTAATGATATAATTTATTCATCACAATTCTCTGAGTTTATAGTTTATATAGATTAAACTATAAATAGATTAGTACTAACATTTGAGTCATAAGTCTCTGGGAAACTGTATTCAAATCCTAATTGCATACATGACATTAAGATACAGTGTTCAAAAACATATCAGCTGCCACTATATTGAGGTATGAACTTACAATCTTACCTACAGAGATATTTATTTGATTTAGTGATTTATTGGAACCTTTTAATTAAATAAAATTATATAAGGAATTTTATAAATCAGTTAATAAGAAAATGGGAATAATCACTTTTTAATGGCGTGGAGACAGATGTAGAAATCTCTTTATGAAAGGTAATATAGTTCAGTTTTCAAAGATAGGTAGAAACTTACAAACTATTCAAAAGTATATGTAATTTTCAATGCACTTCAACATTGTGTTCATGGTCTGATTATTTTTTTTATCTTAACTAAATTATTCATTTTCTCAATTTTGAATGCTAGCTGTCTTGATTGTTTAAAATGAATGTTCTCATTTGACAGACTCACATCAGGGCATGGATCAAAAATTGCATAAGGAGACAGTAGACACTATATTCTATGCATTCCCAATATTACCTTTAGATAATTTGTAACATTATGTATATATGTAAAGTTGAAGCATTAACAAGAAAAAATATGGAACTGTTAGCAATCTCTCAAGTCTTGACACAGACTGATTATTGATTCCTAATGTACTTTATTTTAGCTAACCCAGGGTTGTTTGAGGAAGTTTAGATGTCTATGACAATCTCAAATCATAGATACGGTTTTACGTACCTGTGATTTTTAGCATTCAGTAACTGTCTTCTATTTCCTGTGATGTACCTGGATCTCATGGAATCATATTCTAAGAATCTGTTGAGCCTATATTTCATCTTGTAACTATGGTCAGCTACACTCATTGCTTTACCCTAGTGTTTCTAAGCCTGCCTTCCTAATGCTGTGCCCCTTTACTACAGTTTCTCATGTTGCAGTGACCACCCTTCATCAAATTACTTTTATTGCTATCTCATGACTGTAATTTTGCTATTGTTATGAACTGTAATGTAAGTAAATTTGCCTTTTAATGGTCTTATTCTACCTTTGTGAAAGGGTCATTTAGCCACAAAGGGTAGTAGCCCTCAGGTTGAAAAGTATTTTCCTAATTATTTAGAAGTAGAAATATTCCAGTGATATTTCTTAGATTCATCTAACGTTAAGAAATTTAGGTCATGTCAGTAACTTGTTCTCATGATTTCTTCCATGTCCTAGGAACTTCTGTCTTGGAAAATATGTTTCTAACAACAGTAACTAAGTAAGTATTTGAAGGTTGGGAAATACCAATATTGATAGAAAGCCCCAGTTCTTTACTTAGAAAGATTTGCTCTATCTAGCCCCAAATGCTATGAAAGTTGGCAATGAAATAATATTGGTGCTTAGAAATCTAAGAACTATGTTAGAAACAAACAAGCAAACAAGCAAACAAACATAAATTGGTTTTATTTAATGCTTCATGAGTGACAAAAATTTGTTTTTCCAGTTTGGTCAGACAGACAGTTTTTTTTTTAATTTTTTATTTAACTTTTATTAAATACACTTTATTCCTTTTGTATCCCCCCATAAGTCCCTCCCTCCTCCCCTCCCGGTCCCACCCTCCCCCCCTTTCTGCATGCATGCCTCTCCCCAAGTCCACTGATAGGGGAGGTCCTCCTCTCCTTCTTTCTGATCTTTTTTTTTTTTTTTTTGTTCTTCTCAATGCAGTTTATTTAGGAACCTTGAACAATCTTCTGACCCTGGGGAAAGCCAGTCCACAGCTTAAAATAGCCTCTGGGTAGCCAACCCCAGCGTGCCTCGTGGGCAATGCAGGTAGGTCCACATACACGGAAGCAAGCCAGATCCTCAGCCTTAGCCAAATATGGAGTTGTTTGTGACAGAGAGCACTCACCATCGGGAAGGTGGAAGGCGGAAACCAGCTCCATCTTTAAGGCGCGGTATTACGCAGCTCTCTACAGTTCCCCCTTTTTGTTTTTGACTCGTCAGGCAAGAGTAGAGGTCTGATCTCTGATATTAGAAATAAACTGGGACTTTGTACCAATGTTCATTTAGGTGTCATCCACCCAAAGAGCATCAGACCCGTCCGATACCTTTTTCTTAGAGGCGGTACCTGGGGCATCAACCCGCATGCAATCAGACATGCTCTTCTCTGGGTCGAAAGCGGCTGACCCTGAGTGCACTGCTTAGCCTCGCATCCTGAGCGTAACATTTTAGCTTTTTATGGTAGCCAACCATGCTTGGGGATACTGTCCTGCTTCAATGGCTGTAAAGGCCTGAATGATCATGGCTGCATTACACTGTTGTGAGACTCTAACCTTGCATATACACCACAGGCAAACCAAGGCGATCAACACCAGAAGGCCTGCTAATGCTCCCATGCTCGCCCATTCCTTCAGATGATTCATGGCTGCAGCAATCCATGATGATACTCCTGTGGCTAGTCCTGAGTCCACTCTGGTAGAATTTGCTGTAACAGACAGTTTTAAAAAAATGGTTGTAATTGGAGTTTCTTAAAAGCAGCACTCTCCTACCAACATCCAGGAGACTTGTAATATTTAGAACAGACAGTGATGCATATGTAATGACATGGATAATGTTTTTACTTTAGAGGACCATTTAGAGTTCAAGGATCTCACAGTCAACCAGAAACCCATGGTGGTCTCTTTAAGATAATGCAGCTGATGAATGGTAGTGCAGCAGTCCAGATTCTCTCTTGGCTCTGTGTCTTACTTTTGAAACCTGAGAATTTGGCATCATAACCACAGAGCTGAAGGTCTTTGACATCTGTTTTGTCCTTTGATGATATCTTGACAGGGCCCTGCTTGGGCAAGGGAAAAGCAGTGTTAAGCAGTGCCCAAGATTGGCACGTGTTTGTGGCATTGTGCGTATTGTTTGGAGTCAAGAAGCTATATGAAAAAAAAAATTCCTTTTTGAAAGTTCTGCCAAGAACTTGATGGCTTGTCTGGGTTTGATGCAAGTTAAATGACTTAACACTTGGCAAAACACTGTGACTCTAACTAAACACAGCATACCTAGTAATTGGGATGAACACCTGGCCATCTATGGATGTCAGAGATATAGTTTGAATCTTGGTAAGTGTTGGAGCAGATTACGATTGTCAGTTTGATTGCATGGCTTAGGACATTTAAAGAGCTGCGCTGTAGGGTGTGTTTGTGAAGGTCTTTCCAGAAAAGATTAACTGAGGATGTATTTGAAAAGTGGAGATGGGAAACACCATCCCATGTGTTGAATGCAATGAGAGAAATGTTTTAAAATAGCTGAGCACAAGAATTCATATCGCTCTGCTTCCTGACATACTATAACAAGTTGCCTCATAACCCTACCACGTATGTCTGAGAAATCCTCTAAGCCTATCTCTAACTCTAACTGTAACACTAAATAAAAGCTCATATAAAACCTTCTTCTTTTAAGTTGCTTTTTTTCCCCAGGTATTTGATTACAGTGTTGATAACAGTAACTAAAGCAACAAGTATGCAAATAGATGCTGGCTGATCTCATTTCTATTGGATTGAAAAATCAGGTCAAAAGGTAAATGCAGATTGTGAGCTTAAGAGGCTAATATATTGTAGGTCTGAATAGAGTTGAAGTGGTGTCCTGGATATATGCTTCAGAGAGGTCAAGGCTAGGACAGATGTGAATTATGCTACAGGTGGCACCTTATGACAGGACATGAGTATTACTCACAGGCTTTCTGTTTGTGTTGAGTCCTGGTAACAGTTATGGTTTTTATTTTGTAATCACATGTTCACCTGAGAAAAAGCAGTATGGTGTTAGAACATGGACAGCCAGGCCAGGAACTAGAAGTAGAACTATGAGAGCCACATGAGATGTGTGGGTTTACATAAAAACTTTCAGTAAGGTCAAGGACGACTTGATAAGCACAGAGCATGAATGAAACTATTTGGAAGGTAACAGTTGTTTCTTATTGAATGAGCATAGTTTCATTTGCTACATTTATGTTGCTATTTTCGACTCTAATACTAAAATAGCTAGCAAGACAGGTAAATGTACAGGCAGTCACAGGAGACAGATAAAACACACATCCTTGCACAGATAAAAATGATACTCATTGTATTACAAAGTAATACACACACAAACACACACAATACTGAGCAAATGAGTAATTATTGGAGATTTTCTGAAATTGGGTGATCAAAGGAGGCTTGATTAGGATGGTTTCTGCTCTCAGTCTTGCCTCCTCTCCCTCCAAGCCCTCACAGTTCTTTAATGTCTGGACTTCTTTGTAGCCAGATCTTATTTAATAGAGTTCAAGTCTAAGCAGAGGATTATCAGGACTCTGCTGCTACAAATAAGGTCTGGCACTGAAGTGGCATGGGAATAATGTCTAGCCCTTTAGATTGAGTCTGGCTACAGTAAGGTCTATGGAGAGTTTTCCTTCATTTGGAGGACTAGGAACCTAGTCTTTTTGTCTACAGAGAGAGGGTGGAAAGGGGGAGTGGTAGGTTGAGCTAGCCACTATGGGTGACTAAATTCAGGTCAAAGGAACCATAGTTAGTGTGTTTCCTGGAAGGTTATACCCAAGAACTCTGAGAGATAGGGATATAATAAAGCATGACATTAAAAGTTGCTGACAGCATTCAAATTAATGCAAATACAATCATTTAAATCTCAGAAACGTCTTTCTTTGGGTTCTTCCAAATGCTCTGAGACAGTTACTTGAAAACTGAGATTAATAAAATCCAACCTTGTCAAAAGCATTACATAAAAGAATAAACAATGCAGATTTGGTCCTTTATGACTCTAGTTAAATGAATAAATCTTTAAAGATAGGTCAAGTCGTTTTCTCAAAGTATAATTTTATTTCAACTTATAAATAAAGAATAATTTACATTCAAACTTATCTCCAAGTATAGACAATTTCTAATGTCTCAGGGAAATGACACGTATTTTAAGACAAAAGTTTGATTATAAATGGGAAGAGATGAAGATGATCTGAAGATGAGTAGTGGAATCACGCAGTTCTCTCCTGATTTTCAGAAATAGAAATGCCAATCTGATACTGCTGCTGAAGGATTTAAAGAAGCAGAACACATTTCACAAGGTCACCCTCTATATCAGCAAATGTGAAATGAACTGATGGGTAAAAATCACATAAGAAAGAGGCAGAGGACAGAGGAAAAACCAGAGTACAGAAATACAGGGCAAAAAGAAAGGATAGTGAGGAAGCACAGGAAGACTCTTATTGTCTTGTAGTTGGCTCACACAGTCCTTCTGGAGGCTAATCTCAGAGTTAGTTTAATTTGTCCCTATTTCTCGTCACTTACATGTTGCAATTGAATATGAAATGTTCCACAAAGGCCCATGTGTTGGAATACTTATTCCTCAGCTGGTGGCACAAATTGGGAGCCTTCTGGAAATTGTAAGGTGGGACCTTCTGGGAGAAGTGGGACAGGCCTTGGGGTTTTCTAGCTGGACTGTTCCTCCTATTTAGGCACTGCTTCCTGGAGGCAGCTAGAATGATAGCCTTTCACTACTGTCTCAATGTCTTCTCCTCCATGATGGACTACATACCTTTGATCAAGAAGCTACAACAAGCTTTCTTTTCAAAATTACATCTTGTTGGATATTTTTTCATTTCAGGAGAGGAAGTAACTTATATATCATCTCAGCCAGAAGATAATTACCCACTGCTTCACCAGGTGTCTTTTTTCATTTGTTTTGCTATTTGTTTGTTCATTTTAATTCTTTTAAGGTTTTATTTTTTGGCTATCTTCATTAGTTAGCCTTTGTTCTTTCTATTGTACTCCTGATAGAAGATAGAGCTTATTTAGCCACATGACAAGCTTGTGAGAATAGGTTGATAGATAGTACTATACCTTTATGATAGTCTATATTAAGTGAATTTTGATGTTTATTTGCATATTCTTAAATCAAATGACATAGAGAACCATTAAGTTACAGAACCTCAAGCTTCTGTAATCTCAGCTTCATTAAAATGAAGAAATGGAATCTGCAATTTATCATTCCAATGTGTCTCCTCCACTAATATGTGCTCACCATTCTGACCAGGGGGAGGGCTCTGTGGGAGATTGTGTTTGTATTTGTTATTTGTTCTCCTGGCTAGGTTTTGTTTTGTTTTGTTTTGTTTTGTTTTGTTTTCAAATAGGCAGAAGTTTGAGTTATCTGGGAAAAGAAATCTCAACTGAGAAAATATCTTCATAAGATGAAGAGCATTTTCTTGATTAATGGCTTATGTGGGAGGTCCTATCCTACTGTGGGCAGTGCCACCTATGGGTAGATGGTCTGAATCATAAAAGAAAGCATGCTGATGAAGCCACAGTGAGCAAGACAGTAAGCAGCCCTTTCCTAACCCTTCTGCATCAATTTCTGCCTCCAGGTTCTAGTCCTGGGTTAGCTTAATGATGGACTTTGATTGGGATGCATAAGCAAAATAAAACCTTTCATTTCCAAGTTTTTTTTATCATAGTATTTTTATCACAACAATAGAAAACAGAAAAAGAGTCTACATACTATCTCTCTCTCTCTGTCATCTATGATCTATCTGTCTCATTTATCTTTCTCTACATACTTATGTAATATCTAATATCTTTCATCTCTGTATAACTATAAATAAAGATAGAAATAGATAAAAGGTTATATATATGATATATCATATATCCTCTAATAAAGAAATAAAGACATCTACAACATATGGTTTAAGGTCTGCTGTTCCTTGTGAAAGACCTATGTGATCTCACATGTTATCTTTCTTGACACCATTTTAGCCAAGCGTTCTTCTTGCTCTACATATGACAACTTTACCTTCATAAGGTTAGAATATTACCCAAACTTTTCACCACCTGACAGAATTGTTATCAGACTCTCAACCTGTCTCTTTTTGCTTAGGAATTCTTTTCCTGAAGACAGCCTGCAGGTGACTATTCTCCAGTGCATTTTTTCTCCATGTGGTAAGATGGTCATTCTCAATAGTCAGGAGGAAAATACAAACCAAAACCACAATGAAATATTACACTACACCTGCTAGGATACCCATAGTTGATAAAACAAACAAAAAACAAACAAATAAAAAAAACAAATACCTTTGTGACTATGCTACTTAAATGTGAGAGCTATCATTATAGATACACTTAGGCTGAATATAGTTTTACAAAAAATAGAAAATGGGGTACCTGAAAAACCATGGAAAGATCCCATAATCCCTTCAGCAAGATAACTGAGGTCACTTCAGAATTTGTAGCTGCTAAAGCTCCATAAATGAACATCATGTTGTCCTAGTTCTGTCTCCTGTGTTCTGGGTGACGTGGTGGTTTAAATAGGTTTGTCCACCATGGGCTCTTGTGTCTGAATGCTTGGGCCACGAGAAGTGGCACTCTTAGTAGGTGTAGCCTTGTTGGAGTAGGTGTGGTCACGTTAGAGGAAGTGTGTCACCACGGAGGTAGGCTCTGAGATCTGCTAGTGCTCAAGCTCCACCCCGCATGGAACGGTCTCCTCCTGCTGCCTGCAGAAAACACTCTCCTCTTTGCTGCCATTAGCTCAAGATGTAGAACTCTTGGCTCCTCCTATACAGTGTCTGCTTGCCGTGCTACCATGCTTCGCATAATAATGGTAATGGATTGAACCTCTGAAACTGTAAGCGAGCTTCAATTAAATGTTTACCTCTAGAAGAGCTGCCATGGTCATAGTGTCTTTTCACAGCCATGAAACCCAAAGTAAGACAGAAGTTGGTACCAGGAACTGGGATATTGCTGTGATAGACCTGACCATGCTTTTGTTTAGAGGAATGTGGAATTTAGGATGCTGCTGTAGAATGCTTTAAGTGGGGCTTGATGGGGCATACTAGTAGAAACTGGAAGACAGTATTGCTGGGGTTAATTTGAACTATGGGGGTCTAGCTCAAGAAATTTCAGAGAAGAATTTTACAATGTTGCCTAGAGATTGTTCTTATGATATTTTGGTGAAGAATGTGGCTGCTCTTTGGCCTTGTCTGAAGGGTCTGCCTGAGGCTAAGATGAAGAGTTTTAGATGAATTATACTGATGAAGGAAATCTCAAACCAGTCTAGCATAGACTCTGTCTTATCATTAATTTTTTAGGAAGAACATCTTGATCAAGCATAGTAAGCCTAAAAAGAAAAAAAAAACAAAACGCAAAATGTATGGTTCAAGTATTAAAGAGGCACCAGAAAGTGGAATGGAGCTAAATCTTGTGTTTGTGAACATAAGCAGATTAAGGGAATGGTGACCTTGAGCCAAAATCCCTCCAACTAATCTTCCATCTTGTGAAAAAGAGGTTGAAAAAGGGACCTTGCCACCTCTTCCAAATTTGCTATGCATTTGTGGTTGATGGAAGGATAGTTATGTAGTGAGGGCTAAGAATATTGGCCATGCTTAGGTCCAGGCATCATGGTACATGCATTTAATCCTCACTGCACTCAGGAGACAGAGACAAGCAGATCTCTGACTTCATGGCCAGCTTGATCTACAGAGGAAGTTCCAGAAGAGCCAGGTTTAGGCAGCAAAGGAAAGCACAGGGAACAGAAAGCTGGTAAAAATGTAATGGAATGAGGGGGCACGTTCCGGCTCTAGCAAGCAGCAGAACTGGGCAGCTTCAGCCATGTGGCTCTGGATTAAGAGTGAAGAATAAAATGGTGGTTACTGGAATTATTGATGCTGGTTAGCTGGAGCTAAGAAATTAGCAGCGATTGAGAAGAAAGCAGCATCACTGAAGTGAAATCTTTCTGAAGTGTTTTCTGAGAGCACAAGAAGCTGTGTCCCAAAGAGAGACCTCATGCTAACAGCTGGGCTTGGTGCTGAGTAAGAATCACAGGTGGCACTTGCTTCGAAGACATGAAGGGGAAAGTAGCTGGGGCTTGGCATTGTGAGAAGGTAGGAAAAGCCAATGGTGAAGATGCAGTGTCAGTGGCAGTTAAAGTACCAGGACTGAATTGTCAGGCAAAGAAGTTGAGGTTTGCCAGTATGAAGAGAGACTATGAGAGAAAAGTGCAGTGTAGCTGCAGCAGAAGATCCCAGACTATTGGAGATGCCAGTACCAAGAGATGATCACCAAGAATAGCAGCAACAGTGGAGTGGAGTCAACCAGGGCCTAGAGTGCTACAGAGGGCAGAGTTGGGGAAATGACCCAAGGTCTTTGGAGGAACCCAGAAGATCATGTATAGATCTCAGACCTTGGAACAAGAAGATGTGAAGTTGAAGTTGCCTTGAGGACTCCAAGATATTAGAGATGTCAGAGTCATGGGATACCTACTAAGGAAAGCTGTTAACAAGGAGTAGAACCAAGAGAAAGCAGTGTGTTGCAATCAACAAAGATGAAAGTAGTTGGAGATCTGAAGAATGCTTTGACATCAGACATGGAGACACAGATTGGAATTTGCCTAGCTGGTGTTTGGTCTTGCTTTGGTACAGGATCTCTTCACTGTGCTCTCTTCCCTATGTTTTGGAATGATAATATATATCCTGTGCCATATGTTGGAAGTAAGTGATCTGCTTCTTGATTTTGATATCATAAGGGATTATAGTTAAGTGATTGCATGAATCTCAAAAGAGACCTTGAACTACGGAGTTTTAAACATTGTTGAGACCGTGATAGACTATGGAAATTTTTGAAGCTGGACTAAATACATTTTGAATTATGTTATGGCTGTAAGCCTATCGGGGACAAGGAGTGGAATGTGGTGGTTTGAATAGGTTTGGCCCCTATGGACTCAGATGTTTGAACTCTTGGCCCATGGAGAGTAACACTATTAGGAGGTGTGGCCCATTGGAGGAACTGTGTCACCATGGAGGTGGGCTTTGTGGTCCTCTAGTGCTCAAACTCCACCTAGTGTGGAATAGTCACCTCCTAGCTGCCTCTGCAACACAATCTCCCCTGGCTGCCTGCACAAGACATTCTCCTCTTTGCTGACTGCACATCAAGATATGTATCGGCTCCTCCAGCACCATGTCTGCCTGCCATGCGGTCGTTTCCACCATGATGATAATGGATTCAACCTCTGAAACTGTAGGCCAGGCCCAATTATAAGTATTTAACTTAATAGAGACTGCCTTGGTCATAATGGCTCTTCACAGCGATGAAACCTAAACTAAAACAAAAATAATAATAATTTCACATGTATGCTAGGATGAAGGCACAGAATATGTGTGGACATTTTAAGAAATAAGTAACCAGGGTGTCTAATGAAACTTGAATTATAGACAAACAGTAAATATTGAGAATAAGTAAATATCCATGAAATTTTTATAGTTTGCCTAAAACTCTATATATCTTACCATTCTTTATTTTGCCTTTATTAATTATGATGAATGTATATGAGTTAGTGTGTGGTACTGAAAATCATTTTGTATGTGATATGTGTGTCATATTGAAATCATTGCCTTGATTACATTCTCTGCCCGTCTAACTGAATTCGATCCCTAAACGAGGATAAAGTTCACTTGGTATCACTATTTCTATAGAAATTTAGGTTTGAGAAATTACTTTCAGATGGCTCTATGTAGATAGTCAGGTTTTCAGCCCTACCCCTTGTATTTAAGCTTGCATGCACTGCATCATTTCACATTAGAGGCCATGCCAGGGTAAGTAGAGTGTAGAAGTGGTATAGGGTGGGTGAGCATGCATCATTGTTTTCTGAACAGTCTAGAGAAGAAAAGAAATATAACAAAAGTTAGGATGGGTTATTATACATTTTAGCTTATTGAAACTGTAAGAATTATGACTTATGTATCTCTGCCAGACTCAACCTAAAACAAAAAGCACCCAACTCATAGATATTGCTGTAAAAAAAAAAAAAGTATAAATCTAAGGTGAAATGCACTAAATTGCTACTTTACATTGATTAAAAAAAAAAAAAACTAATGTGTGGATTTCTTGTCCATGTTGGACTTGTTTGCCTCTGCTCCTGACCTCTGATGTCTATGAAGATACTGAGTATAGGCATTTGATATTTTGGTGAAGTGAAACTTTAAGGTGTTTTAGAAGTGACATTTTCACAAAACAAGTAAAATGATGTTTCTCATGTCATCTAATTGTAATAAATGGAAAGGAAGTACTTGAAAGAAATAATTTCAGAAATAATTGTCTCAGTTTAATCATGCATTTACCTGAGCAATTACAGTTACTCTTTAAAACTTCCAAAGTCTAGCAATAAATATCTAAGAACTAACAGAGTATCTGCATTGTTATTGTCGATGTTTCTTCAAATGGCTCTCTGATTTTCTTCAACAATGAAAATATAGTTATGTAAATAGGCTCTCATGATTCTGATAAAAATGCTCAAATTTTATATTGTGTAGAAGAAATTTAAAGGCAAACATATTAGACAAGTACGTCTCATTAAATTTAATACTATTGTCCCTATTAGACAATGGTGACATTCTAAGTTATCTCTGGGAACACTATTTTAGGGAATCCAAGAAAACCTCACAATTTTAAAGGATGCAAATAAAGGCCCAGATGTTGTAAGAATATCAGGTCAAAATTTAGATACATGAACTGGATCTAGCCCACTACACATATGGAATTGATGGACAGCTCCATCTTCATGTGGATCCCTTAGCACATGGAGCGGCAGCTATTACTGTCATGGGCACAGCTGCCTGCTACTGGATCACTTTCCCCTAGCTGGGCAGCCTTGTCTGCCTCAGTTGGAGAGGATGCGCTTAGTGGGGTAGGCTCTTAATGGGGTAGGCTTAGTGGGGGATGGTATAGGGTAGGCTCCCTTCTCTGAGAAGAAGGTGAGGGGATATAGAGGAAGAGGGTGGGACTAGAAGGAAAAGAGAGAAGGGCTGTAATTGGTTTATAAAGCGAATAAATAAATAAGTTGAAGAGAAAAAAACAAAAAAGAATGTGAGGATAACTAGATGATTATATAAGCTCATGGTCATACCTATAATGGCTATTAGCCTCATTGTATAATGCTAAATTTCTTATAAACATAAATAAATAAAGATTCTATCTCTTGGAAATTAAAGAACTTAGTGACTATTCTTTTATAATGGCTATAGTATAAACATTTCTAAATAGTAATGATAGTCATTGATTTGAATAATTGAGAGTATTCATATTCTATGAAATGAGTTCTACGATACTTTTAAACTTGGTTAAGAGAAAACTGCTGATATTAATTTTAAGGAGTTGATATCTTGAGGCTGTAGACAGTCGAGATATAATGCAAAGTAGCTATTGAAGATGTCATTCCAAAAATTTTTTGAATGTGCAGTCATTTGTGGACCTTCAGATAGTACAGAAATAGCATCTGTGAATCAGGTGAAAGGGCTGACTACCAGGTCAGGATATTATGTCTGTTTAAAGAGAGCTAAAGTGGGAGAGCTAATTGAAGTGCTGGGGAGTCACACAAGAGATTGACACATATGGATCAGTGCAATGAGAATACCTTCATGGATATCAGCGCTAAAAGAGGTACAGAATTTTGCAAGAACAAGGAGCATAGAGCAGTGCATATGGTGTATGTAGAAATGACATCTTGTTTGAGTGAATGTTCAAGGGAAAAGAAAAAAGGCAGGTATGAATGAAGTAGATGTAAAAAGTATTATTAAAGGTAATTTCAAGGAAACCTGATTCCGTATTGGGTAATGAATCGATTGTGGAGCTGATGGAACCAAGTGCAATCCATGTAATAATCACGGAGAGCAAATAAGTCAACCACTGAAAAGACTAAAGAATTATGTTGATTATTATCTGTACACATAAAGAAACTAATCAAGAGGGAGGACTCTTGCTAAAATGCTCAATTACTATCCAGAAAGGCAAAGAGAATGGACATCAGAAAAAGGAGAAAAGAGGGAACAAGTCAGGAGCCTGACACAGAGGACCTCTGAAAAGCTCTGCCCTGCAGACTATCAATGTAGATACTGAGACTTATGGGCAACCTTTGGCCATAGTGCAGGGAATCTTATGAAAGAAGTGGGAAACAGTAAGATCTGGAGAGGACAGGAACTCCACAAGGAGAGCAACAGAACCAAAAAATCTGAGCACAGGGGTCTTTCCTGAGACTGACACTCCAACCAAGGACTATGCATGGAGATAACCTAAGACCCCTGCGCAGATGTAGCCCATGGCAGTTTAGTATCCAAGTGGGTTCCATTGTGATAGGAACAGGGACTGTCTCTGACATGAACTGATTGGCCTGCTCTTTAATCACCTCCCCCTGAAGGGGAAACAGCATTACCAGGCCACAGAAGAAGACACTGCAGCCACTCCTGATGAGACATAATTGACTAGGATCAGAAGGAAGGAAAAAAAGACCTCCCCTATCAGTGGACTTGGGGAGGGTCATGCATGCAGAGGGTGGAAGAAGGGAGGGATTGGGATGGGAGGAGGGAGGGAACCACAGGGGAGATACAAAGTGAATAAAGTGTAATTAATAAAGAAAAAAAGAATTATGTCTGAATACATGAGGTATTCTCATATATAAAAATGGCTATGCTCAATTGATAATGTGAAAACAATAATGAGTTACAAATGTCATGACTGTTGGAAATAAAATTCAAGTAGGTGAGAAGGATAAAGAAAATTATGTCTAGATGAGCAGGAGAAGGGCATGCCTTTAATGTCAGCACTCAAGAAGTAGAGGTAGGTTAATCTCTGAGTTCAAGACCAGCTGGTCTACAGAGTGAGTTCTAGAATAGCCAGAGCTGCACAGATAAACTCTCTCTCAGAAAACAACAATAACAATAATAACAAGAACCAGCACCACCACAACAAAGTGTCTTTTAGGTTTTGTACTACAGCACAAGAAACAAGAATGCTAAATTAACAAGATATATATATATATATATATCAAGCAAACATCTTCAATAAGTTCCTTGTTTTCACCTATTAGTTATACTTTAGGAATCTGTCTTTCTGTTTTAAGAAAACAATCAGAAGTGGAAAAAGATGTGGAGATGTGCACTTAACAAAGGAATACAAAAATTAAAATAGGCATCACTTAGCCACTAAAAAGCAATCATAATAAAAACAATATGGTATTGACACAAATAGATATATAGAACAATGAATTAAAGAAAAGAGTCAGATTTAAATCTGCAAAACTAGAGCAAACCAAGTCTTGACAAAGAGGTGAACACACACACACAGAAGGGGAAGGGGAAGAGATACAGAGAGACAGAAAGACAGAGAGAGGCAGAGAAAGAAAAGACTGTATTGTAAAGAAGTGTTGTGGATAAAAGACCTTAATAAAACCTAAGACTCTGAAACTAATAGAAAAAAAATATAGAGTGTATACTATAACACACATGCATGGGAAGAACCTTCCACATAGTATATTGGTCACTTGGAAAGCATGTCCAAAAATAGTGTAAAACTAGTGTAAACATAAAATTACTCAACTTCATTATATATCAAGGAAATGTAAATTAACACTTCTTTGAGATTCAGTTTCTCTCAAGTCAGAATGGCTTTCTTTCATCAAGAAATCTAATGAGAATGAATGCTGTTCATAATGTGGGGGAAAGGGAGGACTTATTCACTAGTGATGGGAATAATAACCAGTGCAACCCATGAAGGAAAACATTATGGAGATTTCTTGTAATATCTAAACAGACTTACTATATGATCGAGCTATCCAAACCTGGCAATAAAGCTAAAAAGTTGACATTGGTAGAGAATGCCTGAAGTAATAGGAGTGATCTACTTTCGAAGTAGACCCTGTGAAAGTAGAGAAAGGAGACACTTGGGATAGAAATGTTTAAGCAGGGACAGGATGAGAGATATAGGATGTGATGGTGAGGAAAGTAAATGTGCAAACAAACAATGATGATGTGGAAAAGCCATATGAAAAACTACTACCCAGCAACCAAATTTTAAATATATAATTTATTTAAAAGTAAGTAAATAAAAAGTTTAAAAATTAAAGCACAATGGCTCAGAGCACTTGTCTGAGTGCTTACCAGGAACTATATCAGAGATTTAATCACAGAATGAATATTGTATCATGTTTCATTTGGAAACCATGTTATCTGCATTGTTTTGCTATTAGCTGTGAAAACAAGATCCAAAAGGTTTTACTTACAAGGAAAAAAATTAACAATGTAGGCTATTTACATATTTTTTTTCTCAAAAATTAAAACAAAAACTAACTTATAACGTTTTCTATAGTGTCATTTCTATGTCTAGAAACAAATGAACAGGCAGAACTCAGAAAGGAGAGAAAAGTTTGGGCAGAAATAACAGGCATATATTACTGTCATTATTGGGAAAGAGGAGATCAGGCTGGCAAAACCCCAAGTGATGCAGGATGTGTCAGACACAACAGGATTTGTTAATAAAATGTACATTCATCAAGTTGAGGAAAGACATTTGGAAACTTGAGATGGGAGCTTAAAACCAGTGTGGTTCCAGCAGGAGCAGGATACTGCCGTGGACTGTCTTCACTCCTCTGTGGCTCCCCACATCTTCACTGAACAGTTACACGGCTCCTGGAAGTAGAAATAAAGATCAGTGTTACCATCTTCCAAGACATAACTTTTGGCAACTTGTTAATGGATTGTCTCAGGTCTACCACTGATGGCTGTGTTAAAGTTTAAAATATAATTGCAAATATAATGGTAAAACTACAGTACTACAAGATAAAGAAAATAGATTTCAAAATTTTGAGTTAATTCTGTTAGCTGTGTAATATATTATCTATGGGATTGTTATAACAAATGGAACATTTCTAAAGAATCAGATAGGAAGTCCTATAAAGATTTCCATATTATGAAAAAGATTAAATTCTATTAAATGTATTTTTTTGTTTGTTTGTTTAGTTGACCTAGAACACAATGCTGGGCAATAGTTACTCCATCCCAAACCTCCAAGCCTGCCTAGTTTCAAACATTTCAGATTCACCCATTATACCTGCTTTTAGTGTTATCTTAGGTCCGGTTCATTTTTCCATGTCGTTCCCAAGACCTCTCTTCCAGGTTCTGTCTCTTAGCTTCTCTCCTCTCGCTTCTCCTCCTCCTCTGCCTCCCACTCCTTCCTCTCCTCTGGCTCCTCTCCTCTCCCTCCTACTCCTTCCTCTCCATTGCTCAACATTGTGGCTGGTTGTTTTATTTTGGATGTTTACACAAAGTTGAGACAGGTAATGCTTAGAATAAGTATCACAATGCAATGTCCAGATTGAAACCAGAGAGTGGGGGAGAGAAATCAGCATTTGAATGAACAAGGGTAAGGTGTGTCCATTCCAAAAGAACATTATACCAACATTTCCCCCTGTAAGTCTTATAAAAGGCTCCTTTTCTTTCAATACAATAATAATTATGAAATTATGAAAACTGTTAGGAAAAACCTACATGTGCAATATCCAGTCCATGTGTATTTAGAAACTTAGAAGAAATTATCTGATTATCCTATCTTGACAAGTTTAGAGTTCTAAACCTAAATTAACTTTTATCCTTATTGATATTACCTATATGAAAGCATTTCTTAACTTCTAAACAACTTAAGCTTAATTGTGGCACTATAACTAATCAGTCTTCAACCCCATCAGAGACTTGAGAAGGAATAAAATTAGTTATTAGAGTAAATAGGGAGTGCATGTAGCAGCTTCCAAAAAATAAAAATTGACAGAGACAGTTTGCTGCCTAAACAGTCACCCATAACTCTTTATAACATTGGAGCATCATCTTCCACCTTCTGGCTCAAAATGTTTGACAGACATATATGTGAAGCAGGAACTATTTAGGACATCCTTACCCTGTCTTAGCAGAGTTTTGTAGTTGACTTGTCCTGCATTTAAGCTTGCCCAAACTTTTTGGCATAGACTGTCTGTCATGAAGCGAGGGTATTTTCTTTACCTGAGTGACTCGTTTGCCACATTTGAAGCCATCTCCATATGGAGGTTCTTTATCATCTTCTTTGAGGTAGGTGGGATGATGCCAGGAGATGACCTGTCTCATTGTCAAAGAATCTTTAAATTAATAAAGATACCTTTTATAGGACTTAAATGCCATATTCTGTAGGTCTCTGAAGTTTTTGAAGACTACCTATCTTTATATAACCGATCTGTCTACAAAATCATATCTATCTGTTAAACCTAGGATATATATTCCTGTGATAAATTTTAAGACATCTTATGTAGACCACTTGAGACCAAGTTAATAAAGTATAGAGTAATAACTCTGTAAAAGAGGTGAAGAGAAAGAAACTGCTGAAAGAAAACTATACAATTTCATAATAAGAATTTTATCAACTAAAAAATGAGTGAAAATGAGGTATGAACATAAAATATCCCACTACATAATATTCTCATACTGTAATAACAATTATTGTTTAAATAATTGAAATGAAATGTTGTTTATATAAAGAAAAAATAATTGAAATAAAAATAGTTACCTTATTGTTGTGGGCTATTTTTTCTTATGGCAAATGCTATATAATTTCTTTTTTTATTTTTTATATTAACCACAGGTTATTTACTTTGTATCCCAGCTGTAGCCTCCTTCCTCATTCCTTCCCAACCCTACCCTCCCTCACCTCCTCCCTGCCCCTTTCCAAGTCATAAATTAAAAATAACTGAAATAAAAATAATTACCTTATTGTTGTGGGCTATTTTTTTCTTATAGCAAATGCTATGTAGTTTCTGGATGTTCTATAAGAGCATGTGCAACCATTGTCATCATAAATTATGGTAATTTGTGAGGATAATAATGGCTATTGATGTCAGGATTAACTAATGTGATAGCTACAACATTAGAGAGAATGTTGTCTAAAGAAATACCTTAGAATGCCTTGGAAAACTTCATTAATGAGTGTATGGGTTAAACTACAAGTTTATTACCTAAACATTGCTGGGAAGATGCTCTTTACTAATAGCTACTACTCATTCAGGTAGATCTGAAGGGCATCAACAGAGAAATATAAAATTATGCATCGACAGACTTTGGATGCAAATGAACTTATTAGCCAAGACAATCTGATGTTTCTGACAATGACAGGCTCTAATCATAATTTGTGTAGAATGAAAATGATGCTTAAAACGGATTCTCTGCCAGGCCCAGTTAACAATTAAAGAAGCTAATGCCAGATATGATATGCCCCAGAGCATATCATTTCCTGGTAGGAAAGCCAGGACTACAATCCTGGTCTCCAGAGAAACCTTGACTAGGAAATTCTAAGCCTTACTAGACAGTCCAGCTGTACCATAATGTGCATCCAAGTTATATTAGGCACTTGGTAGAAGAAATAAAATGAGAGTCTATTAGAGAGATGAGTAGAAGAGAAAAACAAGTTTTAAAACGTATGGAAGGATACTATATATCTATTAAATTTTTGTTCATTTGAACAGCCTAAAATAAAAAAGTATATATTTATAACACAAGTGGTTTTATAACTTGACTTCTCTAAAATATTAAGAACCCAATGAGGTGACATTTTAGTATCAATTATATCACCATCATCACACCACTACTACTTATGGAGAATAATTAAAATGTTGCACACTTTATGTTTTTGGTTATTTATAAACTATGTGAATGTTATCTTATATTCCACAACTATTTCTCACTAAAATATGAATAAATTAATTTAAGGAAATTTTAATTACTAAGCAAATAAATTATGACATCAGACAGCTATTTTTTTTTTTTTTTTTTTTGCCAAGCTCAAAAAACCTTCTGTTCTAATTTGCCTTCATCAACTTATAACATTACCACCATTGTCCAGCTGTTATAAGAATAGAATAATATTCTGTTCTGGCTTTTTATACTCATATAATTTTATATTTGGATGTATCATATAACTCCATTTACCTTTTCCATTATTCCTTGAAATACTTCATAAAAATGTACACTGGATTTTAGTAGACTTTTGGCATGATGACAACTATCAGAGAGAAACAAATAAGGAGGAGAATTTTATTTTGGGTTAAGATTTCAGAGGCCTCAGTCTGTTATCACTTGGCTCCATCACTTTGGGTCTGTAATTAGGTCATGACAAAGAGAGCACAATGGAGCATAGCTGCTCACTTAATGGCCTCTGGGAAACAAAGAGGAATGACGGGAAGAGGCCCAAACAGGTTATGGCCTTCGAAGACATTCACCTTTAGTCAGCTGTTTCCTCTCGTCTAGTTCTACCTTCTACTTTCCACTGCCTCCCAATAATGTCATATTACTCTCTGACTCCCTCAAAGGATTAATCTATCGATGAGGTTATAGCTGACAAGAACCAATCACCTCTCCCATTCATTCAGCTCATTGTCAATCTTTGAACACATAAATCTTTGAAGGAATCTTCCAATATCCAAGCCACAAGACTGGATATTGGAAAAATATAAGCTGGTGTTTTGTAGGGAGACTGGACGCAGTGTTAGGAACATGGGAAAAAAAAAGATAAGGCTGGGAGGTGGGAAGGAGAGCATTCTCTTGTCATCTTACTGATCCATATATTTTGCTATTAGTAGAAGAGAGCATTTTTAAAAGGAAGGAGCTTACATAGTAATGGGAAGAGGGACTGTCTCTGACATAATCTGATTGGCCTGCTCTTTGATCACCTCCCCCTGAGCGGGGAGCAGCCTTACCAGGCCACAGAAGATGACAATGCAGCCACTTCTGATGAGAACTGATAGTCTAAGATCAGAAAGAAGGAGAGGAAGACCTCCCCTATCAGTGGACTTGGGGAGGGGCATGCATGCAGAAAGAGGAGGAAGGGTGGGGTTAGGAGGTGAGGAGGGAGGGGCTTGGGGGGGATACAAAATGAATAAAGTGTATTTAATAATTAAAAAAAGGAAGGAGCATGAAAAGATATCCACTAATGCCTATTTTTCCCAAGTGGTAAGCAATCTGTTTCAAATAATAACAGGAAATCACTCTTCTCATACTTGAGGAGAGCAAAATGTTGGGATGTAGGAACAAATACTTTCCAAATAAAGCTTTGTGTAGATGCTATAGCCTATGTACTCCTGGAACACCTCCCAGTGAAATGCTCATTTAATCTGTTACTGTTGATGTTCAGTTCAATAGTGTTGTTTCACCTATCAACCATCAGAACCCATGGAGGGGGCGTTAGACTCAGAATAATATAACCCCTTTAACAACAATAAAGGTTGTCCAAGAAATATACCTTATTGGGTCTAGACAAGAACTATAGGAAACTAAGAAATGCTCAGAGTGGGAAAAAAATGATTTTCCCCCAACACAACTTCAGAGTTGCTTATTCAGTGTTACATATTCTTCATACTTTAGATTCCACATAGTAGATAAGATAGCGGGGATTTTGTCTTTCTTTCTCAATATCTTCTCATGTCCTTGGCTCTTTTTAGTTTCATTTTTCTCTTCTCCTAGCAAGATATGCTTTTATGAGCAGACACTTTTAAAAATGTTTTATTCTGGTAAAGTTGGATAGTTAACTAAGACATTATTTAAAGCTCTTAAGTTAGAGAATAATGCAGTGCAATGCTTCTAATACAATGCTCAGGTTGTTTCAAACTTAAAATAAAACTATAGTAGAAAAAGATGTGCAAAGAGAAAGATTTTGGAACAGTAAGTTCTATGTGGGATGTCTTAACCAAAACCTCCTTTTAGGGCTCAAGGAACTTTGTGGAATAGGAGATGTAAATATTTAAGAACCAGAGGGGCTAGATGACACTAAGGAAACAATGTCTTCCAGACACAAGATTGACACAAACATGAACTCACGAAGACGTGGCAGCATGGACAGGGACTAAACAGGTTCAAGCCAGACAGGATTCTAAAACTGATAAGGAAATGTGGACATGAGCTCCCTTCTCTAACCAAGATGTTTTGTTCAATTGGCATTTGCTTGCAAAAGAAAAACTGTTTTTCTCCAATAAAGCCACAATTATAGACAAGACCTATGCCAAGAAGTTGGTAGATTGCCAGCACAAAGTTGACTCAATGGTATTTTTGTAGACTTTGTTTTTGGGGAAGTTGTTTTCTCCTCTTTCTGCTTGCATGCTACTGTTTTTTGTTTTGTAATTTATAGTATTTATTATATTTCTTTCTTTGTTCTATGTATCTTGTACTTTCTATTTTCTTTTTTTTAAATCCTGATTTGGTTTAGTTTCATTTGAAGAGAAATAGAAAAGATGGAGTTAGGTAGGTAAAGAGGTGGGGAGGATCTGGGAGGAATTGGATAACGATAACATGAAACAGCGATCAAAATGAATTAATGTTACCTACAAAGAAAATAAAATGGATCAGGCAAAATGGTACATACAAAAGAAAAGTGGGCTCTATGAGCAGGGACTTCCATTTGTTACTGCTGTGGCTTTTATTTGTCAGGGTATGCTTGAGCAATTGTTTTTGCCTTTAACAGGGAAATGGTGACCTGCCCTTTTTTATTTTTTACCATAGAAATTAATAATATTTATTCTAAATAATAGTTTAATACAATTAATTATAATTTTTACTTTTATCCTTTGTTTTCATTTACAAGTTAATAAGAAACATGAAAAATTTGTTTATGAAACTTAAAACTTTTTTATTTTTAATTTGTATTATTAGTTACATTTTATTAACTTTGTATCCCAGCTGTATCCCACTCCCTCATTCCTCTTCCTCCCAATCCCAGTCTCCCTCCCTCATCTCCTCCCTGCCCCTTTCCAAGTCCACTGATAGAGGGGACCTCCTCCCCTTTCATCTGACCCTGTTTTATCAGGTATCTTCAGGACTGGCTGCTAAGTCCTCCTCTGTGGCCTAGCAGGACTGCTCCTCCCTTGGGGTGTGGAGAAGTCAAAGAGCCTGCCATTGAGTTCTTGTCAGAAATAGTCCCTGTTCCCCTTACTAGGGAAAACCAGTTGGTTACTGAGCTACCACGGGCTACCTCCGAGCAGAGGTTCTAGGTTATATCCATACATGGTCCTTGGGTGACCTGCCTTTTTAACATCAAATGGTGTCTGTGAGCCGTGCTGTAATGGAGGGTTGTGTTGATGTATGTGGTCTGTACTGACACTGGAGACCATGCTGAGGTCATAGCCTGTGCTGTCACCAGAAAACATGTAGAAATTCATAATCCATGCTGCTGCTGACTGGGAAGAACAAGGGAGCTTCTTTTGCAGTGATACTGAAGACTGAAGTCTTACAGTTGAGGATGATAGATGTAGAATGTTTCTGTGTTAATACCCTCCAACCCCTAATAAGGAAAGTCTAGACAAGAAGCCATTGAAGAGAACTCTTAAAAATTAGGATAGGAATGAGTAAGTATAGTTCTTCACAGTTGATAGCATTTGGCAGGGTGTAGGGGGATTGTGAGAGAACTCTGTTTTCTCTAAGGGGCTGGCCACTAGGAGTTTGACCATGCTCCAGTGACTATATGGGCAACTCAACCTAAAGTTTGTATATTTTTTAACTTTTTTCTTTTTTTGGTAGGAGGGTGTATCACAAAGTTGGGTGAGTACACACGGGTGTACTGGAAAGTGAGTGGTATCAGGGTACGTTATGTAAAATTCCCAACTAATCAATAAAATGTTATATTGGATAAAAATAATTTAATCTGTCTATTGGTTAGATTTCTCTAGAGTAACAGTACTTGAAGAACAAATTTGTATGTATGTATGTATGTATGTATGTATCACCTACCTCTCTCAGATATATGTGAGTGTGTATATGTATACATTATTTATATGGACTTATTAGAATGAGTTAGAGGCTATGGTTCAGCTAATCAAACAATGGTTGCCCATGAATAGAAAATCCAAGAATCCAGTAGTTGTTCAGTACACAAGGCGGGAAGGAATGGGTTTGCTAGCAAGGATAAGATCAAGCATACAAAGAAAGAAAGCTGCATTTTTCCATGCCTGTTATATAGGCTTCCAGCAGTAGATGTGGAGCATATTAAAGGTAGATATCACCGTCTGAAAGATCCAGGTTAGAAGATAAACTTCCTACCTCGGAGATACAAATACGAAGAAATGAGAAGGGGGATTTCTCACTTCAAAATATTTAAGAAAAAAAATCTCACACAGATGTGCCCACATATTTTAGTTAATTTCATATGTAGCCTAATTGACAACAAGAATAGCCATCACAAACTGGAAATTCCATTAAAACACCGTAGCAGAAAATAAATGTAGCCCCCATCCCAAGGAGGCCTGTGTTGCAGCAAAGTAGCTTTGGCTTTGAAATCTTTCTGGTGCTCCCCACCTGCATAGCCACCTGGGTGAGAAACAGCAATCCTTGCTGAGGTGAGTTGGGTATGGGCCTCAAACCTCATTGTCCCCCATGCTGAGGAGACCAATGGGGAACCTGAGCAGAGTTCAGCTTGGAGATCTTTCTGCCTGCTCCCCATCTGTCTGGCCCATTTGAAACACAAACAGTGAACCCAGCAGTGGGATCACCAGGCTGTCTAATACAAGAGTCAAGCAGTGGCTAAAGGCCAGATTAAGAACACAAGCAACAAAACTGAGGGCCATAAGACATCACCGGAAACCACTGGTCTTACCACAGCAAGCCATGGAGATACTATCACACACAAAGTGCAATACAATTATTTTAAATCTGGGGTTATGAAAATGATAGAGACCTTAAAAAGGAAAATACACCTCTGCTCGGCTGTAGCCCATGATAGCTCAGTATCCAAGTGTGTCCTAGTAAGGGGAACAGGGACAATTTCTGACATGAACTCAATAGCAGGCTCTTTGACCTCCCCCTCTCCCTCAAGAGAGGAATAGCCCTACTAGGCCACAGAGGAGGACTTTGCAGCCAGTTCGGAAGACACCTGATAAGCTAGGGTCAGATGGAAGGGGAGGAGGACCTCTGTTATCAGTGGACTTGGAAAGGGACAGGGAGGAGATGAGGGAGGGTGGGATTGGGGGGAATGAAGGAGCGGGATACAGCAGGGATATAAAGTTAATAAACTGTTACTAATATTAAAAATAAAAATATATAAAATAAAATAGGAAACAGTGATTTAAAGTGTCAATATACCACTCTGAACTATATGCTAGGAAACTAGGAAGTAATAAGAATTTAGTTTTATGGAACCAATGCTATCTGTTATAAGATTAATTTTAGTCATTATTTCAGCCAAACTATGATTGACTTATATGTCCAGAATAAAGTGTATAAGAGTTGTAAAAAAAAAAAAAAAAGAAAGAAAGAAAATACATCTCTCAAAGCAGCATGGGAAAATACAATCAAACAGGTGAAAGAATTGAACAAAACCCTCGAAAAAATTAAGGAAATACAGAAAACTACAATCAAACAAGAGAAGGAAATGAATAAAACTGTTCAAGAACTTGATTGGAGAAACAGTCACATAGAGCGCCCCCATGCCCTGATATTTTTTGTCCTTGTGGAGCTCCTATCCTCTCTAGGTCATACTAACTCCCCCTTCTTTCAAATTAATCTCTGCACACTGCTCAAGGTTTGGTTATGAGTCTCTGAATCTGCTTTAGTACACTGCTAGAGTGTAAAGTCTTTCAGAGGCCCTCTATGGTGGGCTTCTGTCCTGTTACTTGTTTTCTCCTACTTCCACTGTCCATCCTATTTGTCTTTCTAAGTGAGGATTGATCATCTTACTCCAGGACCTCTTTCTTGTATATCTTCTTTAGGTTCACATATTTTAGTATGTTTATCCTGTCTTATAGGTCTATAAAAGTGAGTATATACCATGTGTGTCTTTCTGCTCCTGGGATACCTCAGTCAGGATGATCTTTTCCCACCATTTGCCTGCAAATTTCATGATTTCCTTGTCTTTAATTGCTGAGTAGTATTCCATTGTGTAAAAGCACCACAATTTCTGGATCCATTCCTCCATTGATGGACATCTGGGTTGTTTCCAGGTTCTGGATATTACAAATAAAGCTGCTACAAACATGGTTGAGTAAATGTCCTTGTTGTGTAATTCAGCTTCTTTTGGGTATATGCCTAGGAGTGGTATAGCTGGATCTTGAGGAAGCACTATACCTGATTGTCTGAGAAAGTGCCAGATTGATTTCCAAAGGGTTGTACAAGTTTACATTCCCACCAGCAATGGAGGAGCTTTCCCAATTCCCCACAACATCTCTAGCATGCACTGTCACTTGAGTTTTTAACCTTTGCCGTTCTGATAGGTGTAAGATGAAACTGTCTCTCCAACCAAGGACCATGTATGGCTATAACCTAGAACTACCCTGCTTGGATGTAGCCCATGGTAGCTCAGTAACCAAGTGGTTACTAGTAAGAGGAACAGGAACTATTTCTGACATGAACTCAGTGACTGCCTCCTTTATTGTCCACTCCCCCCACCCCCCAGGGAAGAACAGTCTTGCTAGGCCACAGAGGAGAACATGGCAGACCCAACTAATCAGAGGCCAGAGGGACTTGCTGCGACTGAGGCATCAACCAAGGACCATGCAGGAACTGGACATAAGCCACCTAAAAAGATGTAGCAGATAGGCAACTTAGGCTTCATGTGGGTCCTCTAGTAAAAATAATTTCATAAGTATACCTAAATTTTTTTAACAAACAAAATACAACATATCCAGATAAGGTTTTTTTCTAGAAAACAACAACAACAACAACAAAATGATTTAGCTTTAGGCAATTTCTGATTTTCTACAATGCATTTATCAATAAAATAAAAATATTACTTTGTAAAGATTCAGGAAGACAATTTCTTACTGTCTAACAGTGAATTCTAATTTCAAGACTGTAGCAATACACTAACGAATGAAAAAAGTATCCTTTACATTAAGCGCTGTCTATTGAAGCCAATAGACAACATCATACTTCCTTGAAGTACAGATGTTTTTTTCCATTAAAACCATAAACAAGACTTTGTGTCACTATTCTTCCTGTGAGCATTGTTCTGGGAGCAGAACAAATAGTCAGCAGAATAAAGAGGTAAGCTGTTATGGTTTAGAGGGAGGCGTGTTGAGAAGTCTCAGATATCCTGATACATAAACAAAATCATAAAATGGGATTTAGTATTTTGGATATGTTTGCTAAAGAAAATATTTAGTAAGTATTAAAAACTTAAATCATATTTAAAAGAGAGTTTGGATAATTTTGAAAACCAGGTTTGATATATTGATTTTGTGGTAAACGGTTTTATTTTCAGTGTTAAAAAGAAAATCTATTAGAAGCCTAAACTTCAATTGGCCTAAATGTAATCTTTCTCTCCTAAGCTTATGAACCTTCTGTCTTCAACTGCTTAAGTAACCTTTCCATCTGCTAAACTAGAAAGTAATTAAACTTATATGTCCACAATTACTTTTTCTCCAAAAGTAAAAAGAGTAAAATCAAAAGCAATGGCAACAAATATGTAAAAAATACAGTTCTTTGTGTTTTATAAAGGAATTTAAGGTGAAACTCATTCCTCTCCGTTGGGAATGTAAAAGTAACATGGCAATCAGTAAACAAGAATGGATTCCAATGAAAATTTCTTTTATGCAGAAAAAGCTCTGGAGTCAGAACCCAGGCAACCTTCTGAAAGTTGACTCTTTAGAGGCATTCAAAGAAATTTAGAAGAAAAAATTTGCATGTTTAAAAAAAATTTAAATGTAGAGTTAGATCATGGTTAACAGATATTTACAGGTATGAAAAAGCATGTAATTTCATGATTAAATACATTTGTAAAAGCTGAGATTTTAGAAAATATTAAGTTACAGAAGAAATGTTCAACATACAGTGTTAACAAGAAGCAAAACGTAATTGCATCTTGTACTGATTCATTGTCATGTTTCACATATGTAGACTCAAAAACAAGACAATCTTGAAGTCCGTGAGAATATTAATTGTGGTTATAGGTGGGCGCTGTTTACTTGTTTTACTCTAAGGGACATTCTGAAGTAAATAATAATTACGGTCCAGTGACTATGATTGTCAGAAGAAGCATACTATAAATAAACAGCAACCTACTCCTTAGTTCAATAACATTCACAGATACCACTAAAATTTTGTAACATGTTTTACAGAGGACGCCTATGTTTAACTTATCTTAATTGTATTACTAATCATAATGTGTAAATATTGTAATATGGTTTTTAGAATTCAAAACACACAAAAATTTTTTCTAGTATAATCTTTAAATTCCAGACCATGAAAAGAGAAATATGCAAGTTTCAAGTTGTGTTGCAGAATCACACATTAATTTTCACTCACCCATATATTTATTTAATAAATATTTATTGTATTGATCTAAATGTGTTTATGTAAAAGGATACATTTTCAAGATTCATAAATTTCAATATTGAAATGAAGATAACTGAGATGACCATTTGTCTTCACCACCTCTGTTTTGAAGTCTGGAATTTTCTGTCACTGAGGAAGGACTCTAATATTTTGCTTTTGATCATGCTGATGAAGTACCTTCTCCTTTTACTTTCATATGTTTATTTCTTATCTCTTGTATCTTAGAGCTTGATGGCATATTTCTTTTGTTAGTTGTTCAGACAGCTTGACAATTTTTTCTAGGACCCACTGGCCTGTTCTAAAATTAACAACCACTCATAAGGTAAATTGAATTAACTTTGTTTCATTTATATGCAGTACTATTGCAGAACTGGAGTGATTAATTTCAGATTATTTCTCTCTTCTCACAGATGATTCCATTTCAGCCATTGTCTATTCAGTGCTCTGCATGCCTCAGAATCAGTGACTTTTTAAAAAATACCTAGCTATGAAATTAAACTATTGAATATTTAATAATGTTTAAATATTAATGTTCTTAGAGGGCAGGAATGTATAAAATGGTGTTCATATTTTATTCCTTTAGATAATGGTAGTAAAACAACAATCATTGCATCTCTTGAGCATATAGATAGATTGCTGTAGAGAGAACATCAGGTAACTGTCCATCACATAAAACTAGCTTGAGGCCTGACTTGTTCTAAGATGTCAATATCATTTATATACTAATGTTAGTTATTTTTAGGAAGTTAAATAACTTATCTAATTTTATTAATAAACTAGTTAGGCACTATCATGGGATAAGGTTAAGGTTTTGAAGGCCTTAATGAGGTGCCAGTTAAAATAGAAAGAATAAGAAGAGACATGATTTCTATAATTGGGTTAAAAAGTATGCAATACCAGAGTGAGGAAGCTCTTGCCTACTATGCTAAAATGTAAGGAGGAAATAAGAGCTGTGGCCTAAACATACCTTGCAGGGCATCAAAGCAGAGGCTGAGGCTCAGAGTCCAGGGAATCTTATGAAAGAAAGGGGAGATAGAAAGATCTGGAAGGGTCTGGAGCTCCACAAGGAGAAGGACAGAACTAAAAAAATTGGGCACAGGGGTCTTTTCTGAGACTGATAATCCAACCAAGGACCATTCATGGAGATAACCTAGAACCCCTGCACAGATATAGCCCATGGCATCTCAGTCTCCAAGTGGTTTTCCTAAGGGGAACAGGGGCTGTCTCTGACATGAACTCAGAGACTGGCTCTTTGATCACCTTCCCCTGTTTGGGAAGCAGCCTTACCAGGCCACAGAGGAAAACAATGCAGCCACTCCTGATGAGACCTGATAGGCTAGAGTCAGAGGGAAAGGTAGGAAGACTTCCTCTATCAGTGGACTCGGGGAGGGGCATGGGTGGAGAAGAGGGAGGAAGGGGAGGAGGGAGGGTGCTACAGTTGGGATACAAAGTAAATAAACTGTAATTAACAAAAATAAATAAATTCAATTAAAAGAATAGTGGCTATTGCAATGTGCCAGGCTCACTGTAAGATGCAAAAGGCATTATGCTACAATGTGAGGTGAAAATATTAGAAGTGGTATTTATTCACTTCTTGAAAAAGATAAAAACTAAGTCTTACTAAAATATGAAATGGACTTTGGGTACCAGGGAGGTGAATCTTTTGGTGAAGTGGTTGCCTTATAATTATCATAGCCAGAAATTTATCTCTGAACTCACATATAAAAGGCTGCTGTGGGATTATATGCTTCTAATTCGCACACTAGGGAGCAAAGACAGTTGCTGACCCTGGGACTGGCTTGCTGGTCAGCAAGAAGTCACCTGCTTGATCAGTTCTAGACTAATATAGGACCCTGTCTCAAACAACAACAACAAAAAGGGAACACTAGAGATTGTCACTCTGGCATCCATATAAGTGTGCAGACACACGAACATGAGCACACATGCATACATAAACACACACATGATAAAAGAGAATGTGAATTGGTACTTCATGCTTCATTAGTTTATTATGAAACATCCTTTTTTTCATGAATAATCTGTCAGGTAATAAATTTATTGCCAGGGAACGAGGATAGCAGATAACGTGGGGTATTGGCTTTCAGAATTTTGTTAGTGTACACTCGACACATCTCACTGGGTGGCATTAAATGTTATGTTGTTTACTTTTATGTTTTTTTTTTTATAGTTAGTTTGAGATAGGACCTTACTTTGTAGCCCAGGCTAATTTGGACCCCAACCCCCGGCTGGCTTGGAACTCCTTGAACTTCTGCCTCATTCTCCTGGATCAGATAATAGGCATACAATACTTTTAATTACACCTACTTTTAATTACACCTACTTTTAATTACACCAAACTTCTCCACATAAACAAATGATCAAAACTAATCCAGCAAAATGATCTTGGATTGAAGATGGTAAAGAACAACCATACTCCTCGTTCTTCAAGTAAAGATACTCTTGAAATCTCTGTGTCTATTCTAGATTCTTATTTAGTTCTTTGCCAATAACATTTTGTGGCAAAATTAATGATAATCTAATTAAGTCTGATAGAATGGATACTAAACAATTGAATATAAAATTTCATGCATTATGTTGACATAAAAAATCTCATTCTAAACATATATTAGAATTTGAAATATAGACTAATGATAGTATATGGTTTCATACATGTAATGTTCATACAAATCAAAAGCATGTAATATTGTGGTCTTGAATGGAGTTCTTTTATTACTTATATTTATCTTGATATATTCATTTTTACAAATATCTGCATTTGACCAAATAAGATGATGAGCACTGAATGGGGAGAGAATTTAGGATTACTTTGTATAAACTTTGTCAAGACTGTGTTTAATAAACAGAGACAAAGGAAGGCATGTAGCAGCTATGAGTTACTAACCATCAGCACTAAAATATTATTGAACATTGTCGTACCAATGTTGAAAGCAACTTGGGAAGAGTAGGTGGGGTGTTATATGGAGTTGCCAGCTGAAAGTTTCCCAGGACAGGTCTTACTAAGAACCTATCTGA
This sequence comes from Rhombomys opimus, assembly GCA_010120015.1. Taxonomy (NCBI): domain Eukaryota; kingdom Metazoa; phylum Chordata; class Mammalia; order Rodentia; family Muridae; genus Rhombomys; species Rhombomys opimus. Next base: position 1,739,458 of record REGO01000322.1, read on the forward strand.
CAGCCAAGTCTGATGAGCCATTTCTAAAGGTGAAAGTTTATGTTGAAGTAGATAAGCAGAGGAGAACCAAGACTGAATATAGAGACTGCACTTCTCAGTGAACTGTCAGCTCCACCTTCCCTTTGGTTCCTACTAGAGCTACATTGGACACTGTCAGTTATTTCAGAATGGTAGCTCTGGAATTATATTCCAGGCTTTACTTTATATCTGAGTTAGGCAGAGAGATGTATTTCTCTGCCCCATGATTTGTGGTTTTAGAATAGTGACATCTTACTTAGCAATGCAGTGTCTGTGGGTCTACAAACAGGTGATTTCATCACAAGCTAAACAAAGCCAGGATGTACAAAACTCTCTGCAATCCACAGCAAGGGTATTATAAAACCTGAGGCATTCCAGTTACTACCTTTACTACCTAATTAATGGCATGACTTGGGGTTTCCAGTAATCACCATAGTGGGAGACAGTTTGCCCTCTTAGGAGAACAAAACCAGAACAAAACCAGGGAAGAACCGAAACTAGGAAAGAAAACAGTGAGAATAAATAGAAACAGAAATTAAAAAAAAAAGAATAAAAAGAATTTGAGTGAGACAAGAAAGGGATGATCCAGCAAAGGAACAGATCTGTTTGCATCAGAAGAAATTCCTTTCTCTACCAAAATAAGAAAGAGGCAATTTGCCATCTTTCCACTTTTCTTTGGATTTTTTTCCCTTGTGTTTGTTGTTTTAAGTCAATTTTGACAGCTT
>REGO01000322.1:1819657-1833407 GCA_010120015.1 Rhombomys opimus
TAAAAAATGTGTTGGCATTTTGATGGGAATTGCATTGAATCTGTAAATTGCTTTTAGTAGGATGCCATTTTCACTATGTTAATCCTGCCAAGCCATGAGCATGAAATATCTTTCCAACTTCTGATATCTTCTTCAATTACTTTCTCCAGAGTTACAGGAGACAACTTCCTGAACAGAACACCCACGGTGCAGATTCTAAGATCAACAATTAATAAATGGGACCTCATAAAATTGAAAAGCATCTGTAAAACAAAGAATACCATCATCAGAACAAAATGACAGCCAACAGACTGGGAAAAGATTCTCACCAATCTTACCTCTGACACAGGGCTAATATCCAGAATAAATAAAGAACTGAAGAAGTTACACATCAAAAAAAACCAAGTAATCCAATTAAAAAATGGGGTTCAGTGCTAAACAGAAAATTCTCAACAGAGGAATATCAAATGGCAAAGAAACATTTAAAGAAATGTTCAACATCTTTAGTCATTTGGGAAATGCAAATCAAAACAACCCTAAGATTTTACCTCACACCCATCAGAATGGCTAAGATAAAAAACTCAAGGGATGATGCATGCTGGAGATGATGTGGAGAAAGGGGAACCCTTCTCCATTGCTGGTGGAAATGTAGCCTTGTACAACCACTTTGGAAATCAATCTGGCATTTTCTTAAAAATTAGGAATAATGCTACCTCATAGTCCAGCTATACCACTCCTAGGCATATACACAAAAGATGCCCACCATTCAATAAGGACATTTGCTCAAATATGTTCATAGCAGCTTTATTTTTAATAGCTAGAATCTGGAAACAACCTAGATGTGCCTCAATGGAGGAAAGAATACAGAAAGTATGGTACATTTACAGTACGTGATAATACTCAGCAATTAAAAACAAGGAAATCATGAAATTTGCAGGCAAATGGTGGGAACTAGAAAAGATAATCCTGAGTGAGGTAATGCAGAAGCAGAAAGACACATGTGGTGTAGCCTCACTTATAAGTGTGTAAATAGCCATATAATATAGAATAAACATTCTAAAATCTATAGTCCTAAAAAAAACCTCAACAACAAGGAAGACACTAGGGAAGATGCTTAATCCTCATTCAAAAGGGCAAACAAGGTAGACATTGGAATTAGGAGAAGACAAGGAACAGGACTTGAGCCTTCCAGAGGACCTCTGAAAGACTCTACCCACTAGGGTATTGAAGGAGATAAGGAGATACTGAGACTTATAGCCAAACTTTGGGTAGAGTGCCAGAATACTAATGGAAGAAGAGGGAGATAGACCTGGAGGAAACAGGAACTCCACAAGAAGACCAACAGAGACAAAATACCTGGGCCCAGCAGTGCCTGCAGAGACCCATACTCCAATTAAGGACCATGTATGGAGAGGATCTAGACTCCCTGTTCAAAGGAAGCCCATTGGCTGCTCACCTTCTAAGTGAGTTCCCTAGTAAGGGGCACAGGGCCTGTCTCTGACATGAACTCAGTGGCTGGCACATTGATACCCTCTCCCTTGGGGGTGCAGCCTGCCAGGCCACAGAGGAAGATGATGCAGCCAGACTGATGAGACCTGATGAGCTAGGGTCAGATAGAAGGGAGGAGGTCCTCTCCTATCAGGGGACTCGGGCAAGCGCATAGGGAAAGAAGAAGAAGAAAAATGGGGGGGGACTAGGAAGAGACAACTGTGGGGAGGCCTGAAGCGGGGATACAAAGTAAATAACTTGTAATAAATAAATATAAAAATAAAATTTAAAAAACCTGTTGGGTTTAAGCATTTCGTTTTTGTATTTATCTGTGTAAAATTCCTAAAATGTATTAGAGTGTGATTTGTATGACAGAACAACGTTTTTTATTTTTCCGTTTCAAAAAAGTGCTAAAACCAATTATTATGTGTGTGCATGTATTCCATCTCCAGCAGAGGCCAGAAAAGAACTCAATCCCAAGAGACTGGATTTATCAGGTCATGGTGGCTCACAACCATCTGTAATGAGATCTGGCATCTCTTCTGGCTGAGAGGTGTATATGCAGACAGAACTTTGTATAAATAATAAATAACTCTTAATTTTTTAAGTAAAGTATTTCGCATGTTTGTGAACTCTATTTTATTTAATAACCTGCAAATTTAGTCAGTCTCTTTCTGTATCCCTGTTTCTCTCTCTGTCTCTTTCTGTGTCTTTGTTTCTATCTTTCTCTCTTTCTAGTGCATAGATGTGTGTGTATGTGCGCTAATGCAACAGGAAAATTTTGAGACACAACATCAAGACCTTACGATTTTGGTTTATGTGTTTAAATGAAATTCTGAGTCATTAACATTGTGATTTGCATTGGACTGTGATTTGAGTTCATATGTATTCCATTTGGTGAGAATTGTCAAATATCTTTCTTAAGAAAAATAAATAGAACTAGTGGAACTGGTGCTTATTTTGTTTCTTCTTCAGATGCACCAAAATGTTTTAATAGAAATAAAATAAGAACAGAACAATAACATAAAATAACAGGACAGCTCTCTCAAGGTAAGTTAAATGTTCCTGTGGCTTTTATTTGAAGAATTTTTGAGTCACTTTTCCTTTCAGTCCTTTGATGTTTGTAAGCAACCACCTCCAAGCTCACAGAACACGTAAATCACTTTACCCTGTAGGTTTTAACTTCCTCTAAAAAGCCTTTAATATACCATTAGTTTGGTACTGACCATCAATTTTACTTTTAGTATATATCCTAACTGAGTTTTTTCAGTAGATACTATGAGGGTTAACCTTCATATTAACATGTGGGTGTGATCTTGAAATAAAGCAAACACTCTCTCATAAAATTCTATGCAGTTGGGAGATGCATGACTACCAACACATGTAAATCTTCCTGTATGTATTTGTAATTTAACTTTTAAACTTCATTGTTTAAAATTTGAACGTTTGAGTGGATATTGACAAATTTGATTAGTTCTTCTACTGTAGACAAGAAGTACTATCTTCATCTTTCAGTTTTAAATTAAAATATTTATTATATATTTAAATGTTTTATTTATTGATAATATTATACAATGTGCTATTGAGATATTCATTCACCTCTCCAAAATCCTTCCATTTTCTCTCCAACCCCTTACCCACACAGATTTATGGACTCTTTTTGAAAAATAGAAAACATAAATCATAAATTCCATTTTATGTTGGCCAACTACTTCTGGGATTAGAACTGCCCTGCAGTGCAGTTCATATACCAGGTGTCACTTCTTTGAAGACCGACCTTCCCTTACCCAGCAGCAATCAAATTCATAGAGCTCATTTGTATCCACTCCCTTCCTCCAAGCTGTGATTTTTTTTCTACAGCTTGAGTTTATGCAGATTTTGTCCATGCTGTCACAGATGCTGTGAGTTTATATATGTATCTGTCTAACTGTATCTGAGAAACATTGATTTCTTGTAGTCATCACCACCTCTGGCTCTTAAAATCTTTCCAACCCTTCTTTTACATTGGCCTCTTAAGTTTGAAGGCAGGGAGTAACATTCCATTTGAGGTTGAACATTCCACTGCCTCTGATTATTTGAACACTTCCTAGTTATGGGTTTTTGTGTTAATTGCCATGTACTTCAAGAAGGCTGTCTGATGAGGGTTTGGTGATACACCAATCTCTGGGTTTGTAAATAAGTCATTAGGAGAAATTTTATTGCTATGCACCTTTATCAGAATAGTAGTAGATTTTCCACTCGGACCCATGATGTAGTCTCATGCTCTTCCTGTCATTGACAGTGTCAGATATTGGTTCCATCAAATGGTGTAAACTTTTAATAAAGTAAAAGGAAACTGTTTGGTTACCCCCATAACACTCATGACACTATTGCAACCACCATATATCTTGCTATACAGGTAGTTATTATTACTTTCAGTGTTCATACATAGATGAGGTTCATAATGAATTTGCTTCTCTGGTACTATGTACAATACATTCCAACATTATGAAAGAGAGACAGGAGGGGTGAAAATTCCAGCTGATTACAAGCTAGATTTCTCCAGCATCTATGACAATGACATAAATGTGTGATTTTTTTTTTTTTTCTTTAACAATACACTCTATTGTCAGGTTCTGGAGGATGACCAACAGTATTAGCTATAGCCAATTTTTTTCAGTTGTTTATATGTTTAGTTTTTAAAATTCTTTATTAATTACACTTTATTCACTTTGTTTCCCCTCTGTGGTTCCCTCCCTCCTCCTGTCCCAATCCCTTCCTTCCTCCACCCTCTGCATGCATGCCTCTCCCCAAGTCCACTGACAAGGGAGGTCTACTTTTCCTTCCTTCTGATTCTAGTCAATTAGGTCTCATCAGGAGTGGCTGCATTTTGGTACATCTACACAATGGAATATTACTCAGCAATAAAAAACAAGGAAATCATGAAATTTGCAGGTAAATGGTGGGATCTGGAAACGATCATCCCGAGTGAGCTATCCCAGAAACAGAAAGATGCATATGGTATATAGGTATATACTCACTCATATAGGCGATAGCCAATTCTGAAATTTTGCAGGGTCTATGGGACCCAATGGACAAGAATTCAAAAGCAGGTAACCCATTTTTAGTACTTGGAGTTTTACTTGTTAGAATGCAATATCTATTTGGGGTGTTAAATGCTATTAGTCTTAATATCACCTTTCATCTTTCAACATTTTACTGTGTATGTTAAAATTATGAACCTATTAGGAAATAGTTGAAATCTGTATATTTTGCTTGCTTCCAACATAATTATATACCTATTTCCCTACAAACACTTCTAGTAATGTGATTAATAGACACATTAAGAAGTTCATAAACAAGAGATGTAAAGCCTACAAAATGTTTAAAATGGCCTTGCTACCATTACCTGAAATATTTGCATTTTTATAATCTCCAGTATTATATAACCTGTGATATTTTGGCTGTTTGAAATATAGTTTCTCCTGCCAAGAGAACATTAGAATGTAAATTGGTTAATTCTTTAGCCAATGTTAATATGATATGTCAAAAACGAAGAGTTTGAACTCATAAGCCTTAATGGAACTCCAATATAACAGAAGATAAAACTCAGAATTTTCTTTTTGCCGAGGTTCACATTTTGATATGATGGCATTTGCAATATATAACTTTGAGCTGGTAAGGTAAAAAAAAATTAGTATAGATCTACAATAGAAAGTTGAGGCCCATTAATAAATAGAAGGTTGAGAAAAATCATAGACATTAGTTGTTAAGTTCATACACCATTACTTAAAACTCTGTGTGTGTCTGTGTTTTCTGGTTAAGAGAGTTGAATTCCAGACTTAGGGATGTACCATATCTGGTAGAGCTCCCCATTCTTTGGGCTGGCCCATTAACCAAAAGAAGTTGAGATCTTCCTAGATGTTCCCATGAAGTAGCCTCTTTGTTTCCTGCTCTCTTTACATTATCCAAGATTCAAAAGTAGAGCAAATACAAAGCACTTCCCTTCAGTTTCTTTTCATCCATTTAGGAAGAAAAGAGATGAAGTACAGTTAAAAGGATGAACACAGGATGATCCTTTCCAGGTCCTACCATTTACCTGCATCCTGAGTGAGTTGTCCCAGAAGCAAAAAGACACACACGGTATATCCTCACTCATATAGACATAACATAGTATACACCTACTAAAAACTGTACATCTAAAGAAACTAAGAAAGAGAGGACCCTGACTAAAATGCTCAATCCCCATCCTGAAAGGCAAAGAGGCTGGACATCAGAAGATGAAGAAAACAGGAAACAACTTAGGAACCTGCCACAGAGGGCCTCTGAAAGCCTCTGCCCTGCAGACAATCAAAACAGACGCTGAGACTTATAGCCAACTGTTGGGCAGAGTGCATGGAATCTTATGTAAGAAGTGGGAAATAGTAAGAGCTGGAGAGGACAGGAACCACACAAGGAGAGCAACAGAACCAGAAAACTTGAACACAGGAAACTTCCCAGAGACTCATACTCCAACCAAGGACTATTCATGGAGATAACCTAGAACCCCTGCACAGATGTAGCACATGATAGTTCAGTGTCCAAGTAGGTTACATAGTAAAGGGAAGAAGGACTGCCTCTGACATAATCTGATTGGCCTGGTCTTTGATCACCTCCCCCTGAGGGGGAAGCAGCCTTACCAGGCCACAGAAGAGAACAATGCAGCTACTTTTTGATAGACTAAGATCAGAAAGAAGGAGAGGAGAACCTCCCCTATCAGTGGACTTGGGGAGTGGCATGCATACAGAAAGGGGAGGGAGGTTGGGATCAGGAGGGGAGGAGGGAGGGGCTTATGGGGGGATACAAAATGAATAAAGTGTAATTAATAAAAAAATTATTCCAATTAACAGTCATAAAAGCATACTTCTATAACTGTCATCACAAATCACAAATCAGCTCTTTATATGAAATTAAAATACTGAAAGTTAAAAAAAAAAAGGATGAACACATTCTTTGCCCAGGTGAGGGCAAGAGTTGAGAGCATATCTAGGTGTCTGATGGCACAGTACTTCTTACTCTTCTATGATGATCTGGTATGATACAGGAAAAGGGATTATTCTCCATTGTTCCTGTCTTTCTCAGCATTCCACAAAGTCACCATTAGGGATTCCTCTCCCAAATCTCTTTCAATCAGCATTCCACACAGGCATCACTAGGATCTTCTTACTTTACCTTATCTGCTGCTCTTCAATGCTAGTGGGAGCAACTGAGGAGGAGAAAATAAACCTAGAATTTGAGGTGAACAGAACAGACTTGCTCAAAACAGCATTCCCCCAGAATTCAATGAGTGGATTTTGCTTCTGTTTTATATCCTTGAACTGAAGTGACCTAGTTGTGGCATTGGGCCCACTGAAAACATCTTCATGGTGAAATAAGATTTTTTCCAATCAAAAATAAGAAATCATTACAGTGCCTGGAAAACCAGGAATAAAACATTTGGCAATCTGGATGTTAGATGTTTTGTGTGTGTGTGTGTGTGTGTGTGTGTGTGTGTGTGTGTGTGTAGAAGATACAACAGGAAATTTTTAAAAAGTATTACATGAAAATTTCAATCAGCTGCATACTTATGATTAACTAACAAAAAATATATTTACTGAGTTCCTAATATTTGGTGATGGAGACTGTTATAAGCACATTCATAATCTATATTCAAGCACCATTTTAATTGCAATGTATTCTTCTCTCATATAATACATCCCAACCACAAATTCTCCTCTCTCATTTCCTCCCAGCTCTCATCTTCCTCCCTTCTCCCTCACCTTAACTCCAAATCTGTCTCCCATCAAAAAGGAGAAGCCCTCCAAAAGACAACCAAACACAACAAAAGAAAGTACACTACTACAAGGCAAAAGTGTTAATACTGAAGCTGAACATGGCAGTCCAACAAGAAGAAAAGAGTTCAAGGGTAGGCGAATCCCCAGATGCACACCCACTCCCACAGTTTGGAGTCCCCCCCCCCCCACAAATCCAGCTGCACATAAAACACGAAGCTAACAGTGACAACATATATGCCGAGGACCTGGTGGGGACCCATGCAGGAACTGTGCTTGTTGTTTCAGTCTTTGTGAGCCCATGTCAGCCTTGATTAGTTGATTCTGTGGGAGATGTTCTCCTACTATTCTCCATCCCCTCTGGCATCTATAATTTTTCCTTCTAGTCTTCCACAGGATTTTCCAAGCTGCAAAAGGAGGGGTGCCATGGAGATCTCCAATTTAGACTCTTTCAGTGTAATGTCTGGCTGTGAGTCTCTGCATCTGCTCTAATCTGCTGAAACAAGTATTTGGTATTGATGTTATTTTTGTAGGCAAGGCATTCAAGTATTGATTAAAAATCCATTAAGTATAAATGTATTAATATCTTTTTATAAAAAAATTTATTTTTATTTTTATTAATTACAGTTTATTCACTTTTTATCCCCCCTATACCTCCCTTCCTCCTCCCCTCCCAGTCCCACCCTCCTTTTTCCCCACCCATGTCCCTCTCCTAGTCCACTGATAAGGGAGGTCCTCCTCCCCTTCCCTCTGATCCTACTCTATTAGGTCTCATCAGGAGTGGCTGCATTGTCTTCTTCTGTGGACTGGTAAGGCTGCTCCCCCCTAGGGGGCAGTGATCTTATATACACTGACAATGTTTACACATATACATTAAGGTTTGCTCCAAAAATATCTATCAGGTTTTTTTTCTATCAGTTTTAAAAGTATGTGCCAGAATTCAACAGCAGCAATGAGAAAGTTGGTTTTTACCTACAGTTGTATGATTTAGTAAGGAAAAGATACAAGAACACAAGCAAATAAAATAAATTAATAAAACAAGTTGTAACCTGACACATTATCATGTGTCAGCTGAACAGAGATAAGGAACTGACAATCTGGTTTCAAGTTTTTTCACCAATGTTCAAAATAATAATATCCAGATTAAGTATATGAATACATACTTTGTGTGTGTGTGAGTGTGTGTGTGTGTGTGTGTGTGTGTGTGTGTGTGTGTTTGTGTGTGTGTGGTGGTGGTGCTGGTGGTGGTGGTGGTGGTGATGGTTTATAGAGAAAACAGATGTCCAAGAGACCCAGAAATGGGGAGAGAAATTGACAGTTAAAAGCATTACTGTTCCTATGACTTAGTGTAGAGGAAAAGAATGAGGAATATAAGTCATAAACCAAACACTGACCATCTTTTTATGTTTTTGGAAAAAATCAGAGTTTTATCTCATATGTACAGTTTTATTATTATTATTATTATTATTTACAGTTTATTCACTTTGTATCACAGTTGTAGACCCTTCTCTCATCTCCCCCTAATCTCAGGCTCCCTCCCTCTTCATTTCCTATCTCTCTCCTTTAGTCCACTGATAGGGGAAGTCTCCTCCCCTATTGTCTGACCCTAGCCTATTAGGTCTCATCAGGACTGACTGGATCCTCTTCCTCTGTGAGCTGGCTAGGTCACCCTGCCAGGGGGAAGTGATCAAAGAACAGGCAATAGAGTTCATGTGAGAGACAATCCCTGCTCCCCTTACTAGGAAACCAACATGGAGACTGAGCTGCCTATGGGCTACATCTGAGTAGGGGTTTTAGGTCCTCTCCATGCACAGTCCTTTGTTGATTCATCAGTCTCTGAAGGCCTCCCTGGGCCCAGATTTGCTGACTTTGTTTGTCTTTTTGTGGAGTCCTGTCTCTTCTGGGTCTATCTCCCCCTTCTTCCAGAAAAGTTACTACTCAGGAAAAAGAATGTCATTGTAATGAGTGGCTAGTTAAGGATCTGGGAAGATTAGGGTAGAGAAACAAGACAGCATGACATAAAGTCTTTAAATATGATTTAGACTTCCATTCAGAATTCTTTCTGGCCTTCACTGTTATCTAATAAAGTTGTTTCTCTATCACTTGCGTTTTGCTTGACAAGAGAACACTGTCCAATGATACACACAAAGGTTACTCATTGCCTGCATTAGAATAACAACAATGAGTATGGATACTTGCACATAAAGCTACGTTTCATTATTAAACAAATCGACCAAATCTTCTGATTCAGTGGCTCTCAACCTTCCTAATGCTGAGACCCATTAATAGAGTTCTTCATGTCATGGTGACCTCCAGCCATAACATTACTTTGTTGATACTTTGTAACTGTAATTTTGCTACTCTTATGGATTATAAACATCTGATATGAAACCCAGCTAAAGAAGTCTAGACACATAGGTTAAGAATTACTATCTAATGTATCAGATATGCAGTTATACAAAGAGTTGCTATATAGTTACTACTATTGATAAGAAGGACTGCAATGCAACTCAGTGAGAAGATACCCGGTTGACATGAATCAGGAGTTCATACTTTATGTGCATTAACTCTAAGACTAAGAGGTTTAAAGGATAAATCAAGAAGGATATGCATGCAGCTGTTAAGGACGATGTCAGAGAGGGATCAGGTCTGACATACATATTCAAACTGTCAGAAGAATGGAACTCTTTACCTGTGAGGTTGGTTTGTTCCGATCACTACACTATATAATGAACATCCTTTAGTAATCAAATTCTGCTCTGTTGTATAGAACATACACTACTGAAGAAGGTAGAGTAGTAAAGACATGATTATTATTAGAGATGGATGAGAATATAGAGGAAGGCCTGGAGTTGATTTGTGATAAATATAGCTATTATAATCTGCTTCAAAGATAACTCTAGGTTCTAAGTACCAAACAGGCGCAGTGGTAGAGAACTTGTTGAGCAAGTCAGAGATCCTGTATTTGACCCCTTGCATTACAAAAATAATGAAATAATGATTACAGGATAAAACTAAGATGATATAAGATAGAAAGCTAAGTACCTTTAGTAAGTAAAGCCAGGTAGCTAAATAATATAAACAACAACAACAAAAGACTCCCTCCGCTTGGCCTTTAGAAGCTGTTGGTGCTCTAGAAAGGTTTATTATTGAAACCAGTGGCAGACAATGTAGAGCAGGGCACAAAGTGAATATAAAATAATGGGAAGAAATGCACAGTGTGCACATCAGGGCTTTTATTTTCTTTTGATTTTAAGGTAAAGGACTGTTGGAAGCAGTATCTGCAATTTTCAGAGTAAATGTTTTGCTCCCCCTGACTTTAAACTTCACTTAGGAGTTCTAAGTCTAGTTTAACAGAAAGAAAAGACAGAAAAGAAGGGTGAAGAGCCTCCTTTTAAAGGTATTCCATTAAACATTTATCTTAACATTTATAGCATTTTTTGGAAGTTTTCCAAATAAAGAAAAATCTGTTCACATTTCATTATGTCGTGATTATGGTATCACAAAGCTATGGTCAATCAATTACATATTGAAATTGCTGTGATTTCAACATGCTACTGTTACATTCTCTAATTATGGAGATACATATTGGTATATGTTCAACATTTAACAATGTTGTGCTCATATATAGGATACTTTTAATTTTCCTATAGCATTTTCACAGCAGAATACTTAAGACTGAATGTTGTTGATATGGTGAAGGCTTCCTCTGTTTAATGATAATGTGCTGCATTATACTATCATTCCCCAATCCACAATTTCCCTAGCCTAGATGGTTACAGTGAGCTACCATTCCACTGTGGCTTTGTAGCAGCCTTTTCAATGGTCTTGCTTCATTTGGATAAGTATGTTTACTGAAGGGGACGTGTCATTTTTCCAGTTAAAGCAATGTTTAAGTTTAGAAAACCCCGTTAAGTTTGGGTAGCTAGTTGTATGTTTTATTTGGCTTAGAAGGGACATATAATTAACATATTAGAACAAAATAAATATTTTTTTCAGCTGAAAATATGTAGAGTTAGAAAATTTAGTGAAAATATAAAATTTCGAGTTGGATTTAGCTCAGATACCTTAAAATTTTGATATTCATATCACCCCATGACTAAAAATAATGTATATAACATTCTTTCTTATAAGACAAAACCCTTGATATTGTAGGTGGTGAGATAACTGAGCACTGTTTTGTCCAAAGAATTTAAGAACAGAGTCTAAGAAACATTGGTCAATATATTAGCTCAACATCTACATGTAAGGAGAGCTGCAGTGAACAATGAACTTAGTTTTCCCTTTTATTTTTACACTTAAAGTAAGATTGCATGTGAATTCTAGATTTTCAACATGTCTCATAAAATGACAAAATACGTAAAATTCCAAACTATATACCTACCCTGCCTTCTAAATTCATTTGTGTGATATATTTGTGATTGGTAATGGTTTAGACTGAAGGACATAGCTTCATCAGATTACTACAATTCCATTCTTGCTCAACAATGGTCGATGATCTCACATATAGGAGGGGTTTTGTTTTGTTTTTAAACACACACACAAACACAGGCACACATTTTATGTATGTATGCATGTGTGTATCTATCTATCTACCTATCTATCTATCTATCATCAAACTGTCTGTCTACATATACTTATAGTAAAACTATAGTATATGTAGTTTTATATTTATATATATGTATATATATATATAAAACTGAGGAGTACAATTCCATGAGTCACAGAACATATGTACCGATGCAAACATATCTCTAATGCAGATGCCAAATCACTTCTTGTGGAGCGAAATATGATATATAAAGTTTAGAGTAAGCTGCGAGTGCCCCACTTTATTCTGAATGAGTATATGAATGATGTGTAGAATCCAAATGCAGAGGATGATTGGTGGGCATTATAGGCAAGTGAATAGATGTAGATGTGAATAAAAGAACATCACTGAAAAAAAAATCCCTTGGGAGGCATTTGGGTTATGTTTGTAGATAAAGCCATGAAAAAACATGACTACAAGAGGTCTCTTTCTTCACCTATGTTAGGCAGAAGTTCCCCCTGAAATCAGGCACTTATTCTTCTTTAAAAGAGTTTTAGGATCACAGATCCCTACCTTACCTTAAGACTAACTCACCATGCAGTAGCCTCATCAGTCATCACCCTAATATGACCAGAACATCTCCTTTGCAGAGTGATAATAATTTAGCTAGCACTCTTACAAACTGTGATTTTGTTGCTGCTGTTGCTTATTTTCCATGTAGGTAAATATTTTAAAAGAAAGACTTTCCTCTAAAAGAAAGACTCATAATATTCTCTAAAAAAATAGATAGAGGTACCTTAATTTGCAATTTTTGAAACTATGTAAAGGAGCAGAGAATTGTAGACTTCTATTGTCCATGCTTACCTAATAACCACACAGGAGTTCATTATCTGTAGCTGCATTCACAGTTGGACCACTGTGTTACAGGTTTGAGAAGGCCTGAAGTCATCAAGTAACCATAAGTTTGCTTATACCAGCTTGTTTTATGTCAGGATGCCCACCTGCTCAGATCACTGTAGCCTTTCTATGAATGCATGCAAGGGTTCACATCTCCTGCATGTCTCTTTATCTCTGGATTCTTAATGATCTGACCAGATGGGCATCTGCTTGTTTTCTGAATAGTGATACTCTAGAGCTTGCCTCACTGAGAGTTTTTGAAAAAGCATTTGTGATGAATTCCTTAATGAACAGTATCAGGGGATGCTGGAGTTCAGCCTGCTAATTAGTGATACAGGTTTTGGCTAGTGTTAGGTTGAAAATAATTGATTTGTGTTACAGTGCTACACTGTCACATGCTTTTACACAGGTGTTTGAGAATTTTACTGCAAAGAGGTTTTAAAATAAAAATCACCCTCTGTATCACATCTATTTTCAAAGAAAATGAGGAAGATTGCTACTTGTACTCTTTGCATGTAAAAGATTTTTTTCTTCTTTTAAAGTGTCGTCCACTCTCATAGACTTAATAAATTTTTCTTGGCTGTTAAGTGTTATAAAAATATTATAACTGGGGTCAGAAAAATCAGCATTAATTTTGCCATTGTCAGGATACAGATTTTTGGCAAGTAATTTCAGTCACTTTGTTTTGTTTTTGTTTTTTATTTTTGATTAGAGCAATGCAGCTGATCTCTAATTGATGTAATATTTTGTGTTTCTTTTTAAAATAACATGAACTTAAAGTTTACCTGATCATTCCTTTCCTTCTATCCTATTTCCAGTAACTTTAGTGATGAAGTAATATCCCCTAGTTTCCCCATTTCAATGCCCAACGCTGAATTACATTTAATGGTATTTGTGAATTAAAGCAGTCTCTAATAAAGTTTTCTTGATATGTTTCTATTACTATTTTAATTTTATTTGTAAACAATAGGCTCTACCAACATTTATTAGAGTTCATAAACATATTTGAACACTTGTGCCCAAGACTTTTCCATTCACATCTCTGCACAGAGAACAACTGCATTCC
>REGO01000322.1:1846281-1879301 GCA_010120015.1 Rhombomys opimus
CAAGGTCTAAAGTCTCGGTTGACAGCTGGCAATATTTGGGGAGGATTTAGAAGTTTTAGAAAGTGGTTCCTTTCTGAAGGATGTAGGTCACTGGAATATTTTCTCCAGTTATTTGTCTCACCGTGGATGCTCCCTGTTGTCTCTTGCTGTTTATAGTTGTTAGGAAGTGACTATCTTCACTCTTTCCTGCCATCCACACCTCATCCCTGAAATCATGGAGCCAATCAACCATGAAGACCTCTGAAACTGTGAGTCAAAATAAATCTTGATTCTTTTAACACTGTTTATGCATTTTTCTGTCACTTTGGCAGAAGTTTTAACTAATAGAAATGTCAAGATTTTAAAATAAATAGGATAATCCCACCATACAAGTTCAGAAAAAAACACTATAAACTAAATGTATAGAATGCTTGGAATGTGTTTATAATTATTTGTGTAGTTGTTTGGGAAACTTAGACCTTGAGTGAGAGATTGACAAATAATTGCTTAATTTAAAATAAATGGACTAATAAATGGGCTCATTTCGGCTACCAGTACACGGCATCATGGAAGTAGCTGACTGTGGAGACACAACACTGATAAAAAACCAGGAGGAGTTATTGTCACAATTATCTTCCTCATCAGAACAGGAGTTCCATACAGAAGATACTGCAGATCATACAGCACTATCCTAGGAAAGAGTCTCCCAGCTGAAATAGCTACATATTCCTGGGTTAATTTCAACAAGAGGAACTATTCATATCACTGAAAAAGAGAAATGAGTGTCTTTCCCATTCATAATAAACCTGTGGGGGCATATCAGCAGGTCCAGGAGAGCAGGGAAAGTGACAGTTTTATCTGAATCTTAGCTAAATACACTCGTCATTATTCCAGGTTTTGGGGTGGATAAAAGAAGAACAGCAAAATGATACTTTCATTTCTAACAGGTAGTCAATTGTAGCACAGTAAGTAGATCAGATCTTCTGTAAAAGGCACTTAAGATATTCTCATATTTCTACGTATATGTTTGCCTGGAGTCCAGGGAAACTTTTAAAGTAGAAAAAGTTTTCTGCAGAAACATTTGAAGTGTTGTACAAGCCAGTAGCATTTTATCCCATAGAAAATTCTTTTTTGTTGCATTTATTCTAATTTATAGGTTATAAATGATCATAACACACTGAATATAAATAAACAGAAGTATGACTGGAAGGTTTTTTTTATTGATTACATTAAAAACAGATGTGTTATCACCTTCTGGTTAGACCTTCAACACCCTACATTTAAGTCAATATATAATTCTCCAGATCTACTTTCCTCTGTGGGGTGGTCAATGCATTGCTGTGTAGCCTCTGAATTTCAAAGACAGAGAGGCAGTGTAGCAGTTCAATTGGGGACACTTTGAGTAAAAGGCTGAATGATTAAGCTGGTCACTTGTGAAAATATATTGATTTCATGATATCCTTTCAGGAAACGATTTTTCTTGTCTGAAACTGTATGTCAAGACATTCTATTTAGAATTTCTCCTCCTCCCAGAGGAGCACAGCACAGCTATCAACAACTGAAATGAAGAAATAACAATGAGAAAAAAGGAATATTGTGCCATTGTTATATTAGACCCCTTACAAGTTAAGAGAAAAATCCACAGATATGGTTTGTGTGATTTTTATGTTTGAAAGATTATAAGGTAAATATATTTCATGTTGTTGATTGCCCATACTACTCAGAAGTACACATTGTACTATATTAAAATGGCCTTTGCCGAAGAGAAAATAAAAGGCTCCATAATGACATGTGGCCTGGGTTATTTATGTAATCAGTGACTTAGTCAAACGAAAACCTATTGTTTAAACTCAGTGGCCAGTTTTTGTTGCAGATGTTCTTGATGGCAGAATAAGTGATTTTCCTTCGTGAATACTTTTTCTCTTAGAGGTAGGAAACATGAGTATTTAAAGAGAAAATTAGAAAGGAATTTTTAAGATAATACTGAGTATTGATGAATTTAACCTCACTGTTAAAATTTTTATTTATATATTTGCTTTTTATTTGATGACTTATTTTACAGCATGCACTATTGAAAATCGCCTTTTATAAAATTTCCTACAATGTCCATGTTAATGTAGCATCCTGTATATTTTGCATATTTTATGTTAGTCCAAGATTCTTTTTATTTATCTCCATTTATGGGAAATGAAACATTTAAGATATTTGATTTTCCAGGTTTCTATTTATACAACTATGTGTGCCTAATGACACAGTTCTCTAAAGTAAACAAAGAATTTCTTATGAAAGGTTAGGATCTGTATTCCTTCCTTCCTTTCTTTCTTTCTTCTCTTGTTAAAAGCAGGTAAGAAATGTACTTTCAAAGGGCTCCCATGGGAATTCCCAAACAATCTAGGCTGTTACTGAGACAATAGGTTGCTTCCCACAAGAAGATAACAAGGTCCATTGCTGAAGACAGCGCTGACACAACACATTGAATATGGAGAAGTCAAACTGGCACATACATAGAGACATCATCCCTAACTTCTAGAATCTTCGATACAGAAACTTACCTGCACCCTACCAAAGAGAAACATAAACAACAACCCAGCCACAAACTCTTCAATCTACAATGGTGTTCTCCTTTAAGAAATGCTAGGGCATTGGTGGCACAAAGCTAGTGGGAATCACCAATCAATATATTTTTTTGACAATAAGGTCTACTCTAGGAGGTGGAACCCATACCAAACACTAAATTAGAATCATATATGTGTATGTATATGTGTGAATGTATAAATATATTAATGGCATATATATACATATACATATATACTATATATTTATATAGATACACACGTATACATATATAATATGCATATTTGCCATTTAATATATGTATGCATATATATGCTTTCAATTTAGTGTTTTTATGGGATTCTTAATGTGTGCATGAGCTGTTCTCTTATTCTTTTGCCTTCTCTTTTTTTTCTTATCTTTGTCTTATTATAGTTTGTTATATATTATTATTATCCCTCAGAAGCCTGTTTGTTTTATAATGAGAGACAGAAAGGGAGTGAATCCTGATGGAAGAGGAGGTGGGAGAACCAGGAGTGGTAGAAGGAGAGGGAAATCTAATTAGTATGTTACGTGAGAAAAAAAAATATTTCCCATAAAATGTATTAAAAAGCCATATTTATATGACATTTCCTTGTTTTTAGTCCAAATCAATATTAACTGGTGTGGAAGTAATGATTTCATCATGTGAATGAATTTAAGTTGGGTTTAAATGAAATAATTCTTAAAAAATTAACATAATTAGTTCAGAAAAAATAACCCAAATACTCTTTTCCCGTTTCACTTTCTGCTTTCACATATTAATTACTTATTGCCATCAGTTTACATTCTACTAAACTGTGTGATATTCTTTGCAATTACAAAATAAAATTAGCTTGAAATTGAGTGCTTGAAGGCAGCAGTAAGATTATGGCCCACAACATTTGCTCTGATATGCAATATATTTGTTAATTTATGATATAAAATTTTTTTCTGTTGGTAAGTACTACATTATACAGTGAGTTCCTGGATTTTAGAATTCAACCAGTGAAAACAAAATTCTTACCTACGAAAAGTAGTTTTCCTGTGATGCTGTTTCAAGTCCTCATCACAGGTGTAGCAATGGGGACTAAAAAAGTGCAGAGCAGTAGGAGTGAATTACGTTAAGTCATTTCAAAATATCCTTGGCATTCTCTGTATTCGTCTCTGCTAACCATGAAGCATGTTGTTCTTTTTTTTCTTTAGAAAAAGAGTGAGAGGAAATGACTATGTGCCAACAAAGAAAGTTCAATGCACATTTTAGAAATTTTAAAGAATGTCCATAAATTGATGGATGATCCATAGACATGCCTAAATTTTGTTAAAGTTAATGTATGGAACTGGAAAAATATGTATCAAGTGAGTTACATAGACAAGAAAACAAATGACACATTCTTCCTCATGTGAATGCTTTTTTGGAATTAATGATTCCAAAACATTCTATTTGTGGTTCTAATGTGCATTCTACTTGGGGTTCTTCAATAGTCAGGAAATTAAGCAGGATGCTGTAAGAGAGGAGGGATAGTTGAAAAGGGGATATATGAGAGTAAAGATGGCGAGCACCACTGAACAGTGATGAGTAAAGAAACTCATGGTTGAACAAGGTACTGAGAATAAAGAAATAATAATTATCCCTAAATAGTATATTTATACTATCCCCTCTAAGGCTCTGGAAATATAGTGGAAGAGGATCAGAAAGTATTTTGAAGCTAAAGAACAGGAGAAGGGCTAAAATTGCCATGTTCTAGAGGCAAAACATAGCCATTATAATCAGGGACTCAAACCAGTGGCTGGTGCCTTCACTGGTCTGCCTCAAAATTTACGAGTTCTTACCCCTTAATATTGAACTACTTACTGCTAATATATTCAGGGACAAAGGGAGTTATTGCCTTCAGTTTTTCACAAACTGGTAACTCCAACAAAAGTGTGTAATAGATAGCTCCTATCCAACCACCGCACAGACATCCCTGGTTAAACTAAATGGGCAATTACAACAACAACAACAACAACAACAAAAAAAAAAACCCAAAAGGTGTGAATCAGCACAAGTGACTTCTAGGGAGGAAGGAGAGTTCATAATGAAGGGAAGGGAACAGAGTCATCAGGCTTCACTCTAGTCATCTAGGAAGGGACAAACATAGTTTACAAAAGAGGGTGAAAGAAGTTTAAAGTTGAATGAGTCAGATTGATCAAGTTCCTTTGGTGATCTGGTCAAGGCAGAGAGTAAAACTCAGAATGTGATTGAGTAAAAATCTTGGAATTTCCTGTCTCCAGTTCAGGGGTTCAGTGAGGTTGATAATTCAAGTCTTTTGATTTTCTGGCTTCCGAAGCATAGTATATCTCAGAGGGGGAAGAATTCCTGCCTCTCACTTTCTCTAACTCTCATTTTCTTTGTTGCCATTCTTCTCCTCTTCATTTCATAATTTGTGTACCATCTATACATTTAGGATATTTTCATCCTGTCTCATTTTCATGTGTTGTTCTCCCTTTATAACCTAATAAAATCTGATTTGAATTCATGATGTTTTCTGGTTATTATTCTAGTTTTTGAGCTGCCATTGAAAAATTTGAAGTGGCAACTTTTCTGAAGAGAAGATTGCAAGAGATAAACTGTAGGGTTCTGGTTTTTCCTGTAAAAGTATGAATTACATTACTTTCTGAGAATTATCTTGGAAGACAATATGTGAGCAAGAGAATAAGTGGATAAATGAGAAGGAATGACAACTAATGTTTTCGGCTCTACACTATACAATATGCACCCCTGTTTGACAAAGGATAACTTTAAAGTCACTTCTCACACAATTTTCATCTTTCCTCCATAAATTGGAAGAAAATAGGAGGGTCATGGTTCATATAACATTTTTTCCTTGCTATTATAGCAATTTAAAAGCAAATCAAAAGTAAGGCCAGACAAGCTGACTGAGCCATTTTAAACATCCTTTGTATTTATTAAATAGAATCACAAATATCTACACACAAAGCATGGTCTTTTAAGACACAGTTTGGCTAGATGCGTGGAAACATTTTGAAACTGGACAGATTAGAATCACCCCTAATAATAGACGGATGGGTGTGGTGATAGGTCATGATCTTATTAAATGAGGAGAATTCCAGTAACGGCGTAAAACCAGACCCAAAATAATAATGCTATGCTTGCAAACGTGCTTTGTAGGTAAGCGACTGCTAGTGAACAGATGAGAACTCCCTTGGCATTTTGCTGGAAACACTATCCTCCAAGCAGATTTCCTATTTCTCCCTTTGAGATTTTGAGGAATGAACTGAAGTATAATGCCAGCTGCAAAAACATTTTTAAGGGGGACATAGAAAGACCTGGAAAGGACAGGAGCTCCACAAGGAGACCAACAGTGTCAAAATATCTGAGCCCAAGGGAGGCCTGCAGGGACTGATGCTCCAACCAAGGACCATGAATGGAAAGGACTAGAACCCCTGCTCAGATGTAGCCCATAAGCAGCTCAGTCTTCAGAAGAGGATGTAGCCAGTCCCAATGAGACCTGATAGGCTAGATAGAGTGGTCATATCAGTGGACTAGGGGAGGAACATGGGCAGAGAAGGGAGAGGGAGGGTGGGACTGGGATAAGATGAAGGAGGGGACTACAGCCGGGATACAAAGTGAATAAATTGTAATAAATTATGAATAAATAAAAATTTAAAAATGAGATGTAAAAATTGAAATTATCTGTTTTAATTGTTGTGAAGCTATGAGGGAATCTGCTATTTCATCAGAAAAATTCAGAACTATTCTTTTAAATTTATATTTATATTTTATTTTCTTACTGATATTACTCTTTGTTCTCAATTGTGCTTATCAGAATTTAATGATGACCATTGCTTCTAAATTTCTTCTAGTACTAAATTTCTCAAAGAGAAAATTAAGTCCCTAAAAATAAGAGTACAAGACACCCAAATTAAGTGCATTAAGGAAAATCTAAGTCACAAGACTTAATTTTTCAAATTAATACTTGCTTTTAATCTTTATAGTTAGGCAAATGTTGTTATAATTTTTACCCCTTTATTTTCCAAGAACCCTGTTTGCAAATATATTTCCCAAGAAAATATAAGAATGAAAGAATGTCCATGGAGAACAACTGGTGGATATAGTTATAAAAAGCGTATAAACTGAAAAGATGAGACATGAATATTTGTATGTAAGATACAAGAGAAAATATGTAGTAAGGAAAAATGTACTACCTGTGACAAACAGAGACTTCTGTCTATATGACCATGAACAGCACAGTGAATGAAATATGTTTTAGTCTTCAAGTAAGTTGGATAAAATGCTACTCAGAAAAAATATTAGTATTTATGCATGATAGTTTGCAGAGAATTCATGAACCATTTTTCATTTATAGTACATCCTTTTATTCTGTAAGAGCTATTTTAATAGATTTTACAGATTTATAGAATTATCTGTTCTAACTTAGAAATAATTTCCCCTCTCTTTAGACCTTTATATTAGAGAAATATGGGTGTAGCAAATGTCTTATGATTTTAACAGTGTGTGTGTGTGTGTGTGTGTGTGTGTGTGTGTGTAAAAAGGACTTCTATGATAAAAGGTAAAAGGAGAAAACATACAAATCTAAAAATAATAACAATTTTAAACAGAAAAAAATTACTGTCATGATGTTTTGAGACAAGGAACCTGCAAAGACTCCTTTGAGTTTACTTTCTTTTAGCCATCTGCAGATGAGCATGTGGCCTACCCTTATGAGTTATTCTTGCAGAAGAATAAATTTTCATTTTTCAAGTGCTTATAAATTGGATATTGCTTCTGGATTAGGTACAGAGGCATGTGTCTACTTCTTTCAGCTTTAGGATTTTTCTCTGGTACAGACCTGTTTCAGGCTCTGTTCATACTGCCTCAGTCGCTGTGAGTTTATTTGTGCATTGATCCTGTTGATATTGATCCTGTGCATTCTTATTTCCTTGGTGTCCTCCATCCCCTCTAGCTCTCACGATCTTTCTGCCTCCTCTTCCACAGGGATTCCAGAGCCAAAAGGACAGGAAGCAAAGTGAGTGGGTACTAGTGGATAGGTTCTCCTTATCACTAAGGATACACGATATCTCACACTTTACATATTCCTAGCTATGAGTCTCTGTATTTGTTCCTACCTGCTGTAGGAGGAAGCTTCTCTGAAGATGGTTGAACAAGGCACTGATTTATAAGTATAGCAGAATCCCATTAGCAGTAATTTTATTGCTATGCTTATTTGCTTAGTTATTAGAACAGTAGTATTTGGTTATATCCTAGATTTCTAGGCTATCTAGTCTCTGGTTCTTGGTCATCCAAGTAGTGTTTGACATGGGCTTCATATACCGGACATTTGCCTTAAGACAAATCAGATATTGAATGCTTGCTCCCACAAGTATTGTGTCACCATTGCATGACAATAATTTGCAGGCAGATCAAAGTGGTTTTAGCTGGATTGGTGTTTATGTTTCTCCTGTGGTAGCATGCAGAGAAAGAAGCTAGGCCATATGGGTGAAGGCTGTATGTAAGTGCCAGCTTGATTTCCCCATGTTCAGTGAGTGTTTTCTTCAGCAATAGGGCCTTTGCATCTGTATGGAGAAAGCAAACTGTAGCCATGGAACCAGATTTTGTTGTCTCGGATTCCCATGGAAACCCTTTGGCCAACCACTCACTTAGATGTAGCCTAATCCCAGTACTTGAAGCTTCATTTCATGACGTGAGATGTCCACTTGGGACACTGTGTTCTGCATTACTTGGCAATTTCATTTATATGTGCATGTATGTCTGTATTTTGTTTCTGTGGTGGTTTGAAAGAAAATGGCTCCCATAGGCTATAGGGAGCAGCACTGTTGAGAGATGTGGCTTTCTTATTATAGGTGTGGGGTTGTTGAAGGAAGTGAATCATGAGGGACAAAAGTTGAGGTCTCAGAAGATCAAGTCTGGCCAGTGTGTCTCAGTCTTTCTTTTGCTGACTGCAGATCAAGATGTAGAACTCTCAGTTCCTTTTCCAGCATGTCTGTCCACATTCTGCCATGCTTCTTCCCTCCATGATGATAATAGACTAATCTTCGAACTGTAGGCCAGCCCCAATTATAGGTTTTTCTTCATAAGACTTGCCTTGGTCATGGTATCTCTTCATAGCAATAGAAATCCTAAGACAGTTTTCATGCTTCCTCTCAAATAGCCCTTAGTTTTAGAATTCTTTTTGTATCCCCTCCCTCTTCCCTCTTTTCATTCCCCTTTCTCACTCATATCATTCATTCCAACCATTCTATTCCATCCATAAACATTGATACTCTTTCTCCTTCCCAGGGAGATCTGTCTACAGGATGTTATTTTAATTTTCTCGTATCTGTTGAGATGGCTTTGTGTTCATGTATGTGTCCAGGGAAAAAGTCCCATGGGCTGTTGAGAAGAAGATATATTCTTTTGTGTTTGAGTGAAATATTCTGTAAACCTTTGCTAGGTCTATTTAGATTATGTTATTTTTAGCTGCTACATTTCTGTTTAGTTTCTGCCTTGATGACTTGTCATTGGGTGAGAGTGGTGTATTAAAATCTCCCTCTATCAATGTGTGAGTGATATATATGCTATAGTAGTGTTTCCTTTATGAACATTGGGAGTTCTTGCATTTGCTGCATAAGTGTTAAGAATTGCAGTTTCCTTTCAGTGGATTTTTGCTTTGATGAGTAAGTAGTGTTTTCCCTATCTCTTGTCAGTGATTTTTATTTTTGCTAGATATTAAAATGGCTATACCACCTTGGTCTCAGGACTGCCTTTTTCTAATACACTATGCCATCCTTTTAGCCTGAAGTGATTTCTATTCTTAATTGTAATGTATGTTTCTTGGATTCTGAAGAAGGGTGTCTCCTTTATTCAAAAGTATTTTGTTAGTCTGTGACTTTTTACTTGGGAATTGAGACCATTGATTAGGATGTTTAGGATGAGTCGCATTTGTTGATTTCAATTATTATTATTATTATTAAATAAATTTCTACATTTTATATTAATTACAGTTTATTCACTATGTATATCAGATGTAGTCCCCTCCCTGTTTCTCTCCCAATCCCACCCTCCCACTTTCAACTCCTCCCATGCCCCTCTCCAAGTCCACTGATATGGGAGGTCCTCCTCCTCTTTCATCTCTCGCTAGCTTATCAGGTCTTATCAGGACTGCCTGCATTGTCCTCCTCTATGGCCTGACAAGGATGCTCAACCCTCAGGGAGGGATTGATCAAAGAGCCCACTACTGAGTTCATGTCAGAGACAGTCCCTGTTTCCCTTACTAGGCAACCCACTGGATATTCAGTTGTCATGGGCTCCATTTGAGCAGGGGTTCTAGGTTATATCCATGAATGCTCCTTGGTTGGAGTATCAATCTCAGAGAAGGCCCCTGTGCCCAAATATTTCAGCTGTGTTGCTCTCCTTGTGGAGCTCCAGTCCTCTCCTTTGCCCACTATCTTCCCCTTCTTTCATAGGATTCCCTGCAACGTGACAAAGGTTTGGTTAAGAGTCTCTCGGCATCTGCTTTGATACACTGCTGGGTAGAGTCTTTCAGAGCCTCTGTGTTACGCTCCTGTCCTGTTTCCTGTTTTTTTCCTTCTTCCAATATCCATCCTGTTTGTCTTTCTGAGTGAAGGGTTCCCCTTTCTCCACATCCTCTCCAGCATTTATTGTCACTTGAGTGTTTGTTCTTAGCCATTCTGATGGATGTAAGTTGAAATCTCAGGGTTGTTTTGATTTGCATCTCCCTGATGACTATGTTAATCCTACTGATCCATAGCACGGGAGATCTTTCTATCTTCTGATATCTTCTTCAATTACTTTCTTGAGAGATTTGAATTTTTTTTCTTTTATCTTTGTTTTGTTTTTTTTGTTTTTTAAACAGGCCTTTGACTTGCTTGGTTAGAGCCACACCAAGGTACTTTATATTATTAGTGGCTATTGTGAAAGGTGTTGTTTGCCTAATTTCTTCTTCAGCCCATAGTTTGTCCCATAGTTTGGGCATGTTTTTCTTTCATTTTCATTGAATTCTAGGAAGTCTTTGATATCTTTCTTTATTTCTTTCTTAACCCAGCTGTCGTTGAGCAGCAAGTTGTTCAGTTTCCATGTGTGTGTTGGCTTTTTACTGTTTCTGTTGTTGAGGTCCAGTTTTAGTCCATGGATGGTGGTCAGATTGGATACAAGGGATTATTTCAAATTTCTTGTTTCCTTTGACGCTTGCTTAGTGACCAACTATATTGTCTATCTTAGAGAAGGTTCCATGAGTTGCTGAAAAGAAAGTATACTCCTTTGAATTTTGCTAAAAATTTATGTAGACATCTATTAGGTCCATTTGATTTAAGATCTCTGTAAGTGCCTTTATTTCCCTATTTAACATCTGTCTAGACGATCTGTCCCGTGGTGAGAGTGGAGTGTTCAAGTTTCCCAGTATTAAGGTGTTGGGATCAATATGTTATTTCAGCTTTAATAATGTTTCATTTACAAATGTAGGTGGTCTTGTATTTGGAGCATAGATGTTCAGAATTGTGATGTCCTCCTGGTCGATTTTTCCTTTGATGAGAATGAAGTGCCCTTCCTCATCTTTTTTGATTAATTTTGGTTGAAAGTCTATTTTATTAGACATTAAGATAGCTACCCCAGGTTGTTTTCTGGATCCATTTGCTTGAGAAACTTTTTTTCAGCCCTTTACTCTGAGGTAGTGTTTATCTTCGTTGCAGAGGTGTATACTAGAAGAGTGTAGATGCCTGGAATGTGGTACAATGGGTGGTGGGAGGGTTTGCGGGCACTGTTGCTGTTTCGCTAGTACAATGAGCATGCACAGATTCCCTGAATACTGCAGTGGCCTTCAGGCCACTGGTATTTAGCTCTGTCTGGGCTCCAGAAGTTGTTTGCTTAGACTCAAGTAGTAAACCCACAGAACAGGGTCTTCAATGTTGAGGACACTGTCCCAAGAATCCCTATGTTGCCTCCAGTGGGTGTGTGGGTGGGAGAGATCTGATGTCTGGCTGCTGGCTTAGAGGGACCCTGGATCTGGGGCTCTGCAGGCACTCACTTGAAGGAGCACTTACTCCCTTCCCCAGTTCACTGATAGTGGAGGACCTCCTTCCCTTTCACCTGACCCTAGCCTATCAGGTCTCATCAGGACAGTCTTTTATAATCTTCCTCTGTGGCCTGGTCAGGCTGCCCCTTCCTCAGGGGGAGGTGATCAAAGAACCAGACACTGAGTTCATATCAGAGACAGACCCTGCTTCCTTTAACAGTGGCAAGTGTAAGCATCTTAGTAGCTAGCAGTGAGCATGTAGAATTGAGTAGCACTGCAAGAGTTTGTAAGAGCTGGTCCAGTAACCAAAGACTGAGAGATGCATGATGGGTGCCCTTGAAGGTGTATTAGACTACAGGAGACAGAGAGACTGAGAGGACAATTACTGAGTAG
Organism: Rhombomys opimus; assembly: GCA_010120015.1. Taxonomy (NCBI): domain Eukaryota; kingdom Metazoa; phylum Chordata; class Mammalia; order Rodentia; family Muridae; genus Rhombomys; species Rhombomys opimus. The sequence continues at coordinate 1,858,257 of REGO01000322.1, forward strand.
ACAATGAGAAATCAGGAGGAGGGAGAGAAGGAGCCTTTCCATGTTGCATATGCCTAGGCAGATGTGGCAAGCCTCAGGAGCCAGAGATATTCAGAGATACCTTGAATCTCAGTGGAAAAGTATAGCAGGTGGAGGGAAGAAGTGGTTTGTTGTGGGTATTAATATTTACTATTGAATTTTTTTTAGTTAATCAGCGGTTATTCCTAATCCAGCTGAATATCCAAATCAGCACCCAGAGACCAGTTTATTTAATTAACCTAGAGCACAATGCTGGGCAATACTTACTCAATCCTAAACCTCCAAGCCTGCATAGTTTCCTACCATTAAGATTTTGCACATTATACTTGCTTTTAGTCATATCTTGGGTCGGATTCATCCTTCCTCCTGATTCATGGTTCCAAGTCTTGGCCTGCTGACCTCTGCTCCTCCCTCCTGCTTCCTCTCTCCTGCTTCCTCTCTCTGCCTTCAAGACCAGTATGTCCCACCCTATTCTCTCCATTGCTCAGCATTGAAGCTGGTTGTTTAACTGACAACATAGAGAAAAAACGTGGCATGTTTACACAAACTTGAGACAGGTGATGCTTAGAATAAGCATCCCAATGCAATGTCTGGATTGAAAACAGATAGTGGGGTAGAGACATCAGCATTTGAATGAACAAGGGTAAATTGCATGCATTCCAAAAGAACATTATATCTACAGTGGCTGAAGAGTCAGACTGTAGAATTTAGAGTCAAACAAGATGAATGACAGAAACTCACAGACAAATGATCTGCCTATACTATGGGAGAGGCAAATCAGCAGCCTAGTTCAGATTGGAAAGCCTGAGCTCTTTTAGAAGAGGGTACATAATATACTCCTCCCAGATTTCGAGCATCAGATGAATGGAGTGGAGACATGACTTTTCCACAGTATGATTGAGTAGAAGGTTTTTATTGTAGATATTTGGGAGACAAAAGCTAGAGGAATTTGGAACAGACCTGGGAGAGAAAGTAGTAGACTAGACAGGGCCAGCAGAATGGACCAGGCCCTGATGGGGAAGAACAGGAAAGCAAGAAGAGGGGCAAGAGACAAGGGGACAATCAGACTAAGAGTATGGGGCTAAAATGTCAGGGTTATATAGGAATGAGCTGGGAGAAGTTTGGGGTAGGGGTGAGAGGAGAAGAGGTGAGAGGATTCACATGCAGTGAGTGTGCCTGGACACCAGCAACTGCTTTATTTTTTTTAATTAATTACACTTTATTCATTTTGTATCCCCCATAAGTCCCTCCCCCCCTCCCCTCCCAAACCCACCCTCCCTTCCCCTTCTTCACGCATGCCCCTCCCCAAGTCCACTGATGGGGGAGATCCTCTTCTCCTTCCTTCTGATCTTAGTCTATCAGATCACATCAGCAATGGCTGCATTGTCATCTTCTGTGGCCTGGTAAGGCTGCTCCCCCCTCAGGGGGAGGTGATCAAAGAGGAGGCCAATTAGATTATGTCAGAGGCAGTCCCTCTTCCCATTACTATGTAACCCACTTGGGCACTGAACTGCAATGTGCTACTTCTGTGCAGGGGTTCTAGGTTATCTCCATGAATAGTCTTCAGTTGGAGTATGAGTCTCTGGGAAGTTTCCTGTGTTCAAATTTTCTGGTTCTGTTGCTCTTCTTGTGGGGTTCCCGTTGTCTCCAGCTCTTACTATTTCCCACATCTTACATAAGTGCATTTCCATGCACTCTGCCCAACAGTTGGCCATAAGTCTCAGCATCTGCTTTGATAGTCTGCAGGGCAGAGGTTTTCAGAGGACCTCTGTGCCAGGTTTCTAAGTTGTTTCCTGTTTTCTTCTTCTTCTGATGTCCATCCTCTTTGGCTTTCAGGATGGGAATTGAGCATTTTAGTCAGGGTCCTCTCTCTTGCTTAGTTTCTTTAGATGTGCAGATTTTACTAGGTTTATCCTATGTTATATGTCTATATTAGTGAGTATATACCGTGTATGTCTTTCTGCTTCTGGGACAGCTCACTCAGGATGATCCTTTCCAGGTCCCACCATTTACTTGCAAATTTCATGATTTCCTTATTTTTCATTGCTGAGTAATACTCCATTGTGTAGATGTACCACGGTTTCTGCATCCATTCTTCAGTTGAGGGGCATCTGGGCTGTTTCCAGCTTCTTGCTATTACAAATAAAGCTGCTACAAACATGGTTGAGCAAATGTCCTTTTTGTGTATTTGAGCCTCCTTTGGATATAAGCCTAGGAGTGGTATGGCTGGATCCTGAGGAAGCACTATTCCTAGTTGATTGATTTCCAGAGTGGTTGTACAAGTTCATATCCCACCAGCAGTGGAAGAGCCTTCCCCTTTCTCCACAACCTCTCCAGCATGTGTTGTCACTTGAGTTTTTCATCTTGGCCATTCTGATGGGTGTAAGGTGAAATCTCAGGGTTGTTTTGATTTACATTTCCCTAATGGCTAATGAAGTCAGCAACTGCTTTTATATGCTAATAGCCATCTCTGTTAGTCATTTACTCTGGATTCCCCTCCCCCCTCATCTGACACCTAGGTGTATAATTTTTGACATACTGTGCAATTTTATTTTGTTAATATTTCACAAAAGATTTTTATATCTGTCTACATATTCAAACTGTAATTAGAACTCTGTTCTATCAAAAACCCCGTGTCTTTTGGAATAAAATGATTTATGTCTGTGATATTCATGTTAAAGCAAAGTTGTGTCATAACGTGTGCTTTTTAGGTGAAAGTATTTCATTAATAGTCTAGATTAGTCATAAGGGTGTAAAGGGAAATATTTTTTTCAAATTATTCGAGAAGCATAATCAGCTCCATATGCTATATGTAATCAGTTGAACTTAGTTCTTGTTACTGTTTTAAGTATGAAACTCAAAGAAATTCTTATAAAATACTAGTTCGTTTGGTCACATTCAGAGTTAATTCGTTATTATTGGTCTTCCTTTTTGTGCTACTCCTTACATAGTAATTGGAAAGGGGCTCTACATAACTGAACTATCTTCGAAAATCATTGCTTCTTTGTTGACATAAAATATTTTGACATTTTTTACTGTTAGAGAAAAAAGTTTTATGGTTGTTTTTCGTTATAAGAAAATTTATATAGTACTCTAAAATATAATGTTGCTAATGTTATAACCAAGAAAGTTAACTTGTATTTATTAAAAATAAAACCATTAGAAAATATAAGGGTTTGGAACTCCAGGGGACTCTTCTTATTTTATAAAATTAACAATAATTGCCCACTGCTATCAAATTAAATTAGAAAAAAAAAATTAAGTTGCCCAATTTTACGTAGTAAGTTAACCAATTAGGTTTTTAAACTCAGCCCAACAATTCCAAAAGTCATGACACTTGGAAACAAGCCAGATGGCCCATTAGAGAACAATTTAACCCACACTAACACTACCATGGAATTATAGTGGATGAGCCACAGAGTGGTTAATGAGGTCAGGTAGCATTTTCAACAGTGAACATTAAATTACAATTTAGTATGTTTTAGTACTTTCTAATGTTTCTTAACCTCCATGCATCATTTCATGTGCTCCATGCATTATTTTAGAGCACTTAACATAAGCAAAACTATGTAGTTATGATCCAAAGCCTATGAGGAATTACTATGCTAAATATCTCCATTCCTAAGATGTTGTCCTTAATTTCACATGTTATTCCAAACATGGAAGGTGGCTACTGCTTTCTTTGGACTCCCAGATGTTGGTGAGCAGATATGTTGCAGTGATGTGCACATTCTAATTTTCCTTAGTTTGGCTAAGACATGAAGCACGCAGAATTCAGTGTGTTATTATGCAAATCTAAACAGTATTTTCTTCTTTGAGAATTATATAAAAAAAATTAAACCTTGGACTATTGCCTGAATTTTCCATATTAAGCTAAAATAATTTAGAAAATGATTGTGAGTACTAGTGATTAACTGGATTTAATTTCTAGCCTTATATTTGCTTATTACCACAATAATTATTTGGTAATTATCCTAAATTTTCCAATCATAATTCATCACCTTTCAGTTATTTTCTTCCTGAGTCAACATAAATATCATTAATTATTCAGGAATTCAATATTGGATAGACAACTTTGATACTGAACTTATCAAAATATTAAAGCCAAAGTTGGAATTTTTGATTGAGATAGGGAGTCGTGTTTCTTGACATTTAATAATCATAAGTGTTTAATTAAAATGGTGTGTGTGAGATATATGGTTGTTTGCATTGTATTTGTGTTCTAATTATAATCGTTTTATAATGATAATTAAGCTTGCAAAGATATTATAGAATTAAATATATTTTAATGAATCTTTGAATATGTTGTTCTTTCAATTGCCTCTCTCTCTCTCTCTCTCTCTCTCTCTCTCTCTCTCTCTCTGTCTGTCTGTGTGTGTGTGTGTGTGTGTGTGTGCATATGCAACTGAATGCAGTTTTCTGCAGTGGCTGGAAGATAATTCGATTCCTTGGATCTGGAGTTATGGTCAGCTGTGAGCCACCAGACATGGACACTAGGAAGAAACTTGTGTCTTCTACAAGAGCAGAATGCGTTCTTAACTCCTGAGCCATCTTTCCAGCGCCCCAATTTTCATATATTTTTTCTCTGTAAAGGAGAAAACAAAAGCATTTGGACCGAGTGTAGTAGTAATAGATGATAGTACAGGTAAAAAGTCTTTGTCAAAAGATAATTCAGAAATCTTCTTTGCAACATTATTGCAAGTAAACCCATCAAACACCTTATTACCCAGAAAATTCTTGTGTCTTGATTTCTTACTTACTACTGTCAACACAAACCATGTTGACACAGGCTTCTGTGGAAGGCCTCTGAACTGATTAAAACTAGAGGTGGAATGAAATGGTTTATATTTGCACAGTGTTATCAGTCTGGGAATAACACAGCAACCAATTGATAAATCCTATATGAGGTATATATCTTTTAGTTCTTCCTTTTAATGAGTTATCATTCAGTATGTGTTATTCTTAGAGATTTAAAAGCCAAAATACCCAATCAGATGTTTCAGGAGCCATTGTTGCCCAAGACTGCTGTGTTCATCGATGAAATGGCACAGAATTCTGTTCCTTGCCTATCAGAGCTTTTTGAAGTTATGACCTTGTGACTCCAAACTCTGCCTTATGCTCACATCACTCTCACCTCTTCTCTTTCAACGCTTCCTCTGCTCTTTTTAGTGAAGATATAATTGCACTTATGCTTCATATAAAGGAGAATTACCTGCCAGTCCTAAAACTCTCACTTTTTCACCTACTACATCCTTTTTTCTCAGTGAAGAGCCATCACTCGATTCAGGCAATAGTACATCAATGTCCTTGGTGGCTGTAGGCAATAGCTGCCCAGGTATGACATGGTTGAAGAAGCAGCTCCTTGACAAGTTCCAGCTGCGAGGGCACTGCAGCCCTGGAGAAATCATCTCTGGATCACCAGCCTACAAATGGTGTTGTGTTTTTCCTCTATGTCTGCCTGCTTTGTTTCTTACTCTGACTCCACCTTTTTTCTCTAATTCAACCCTAGTCACTGCAACTGGTAAGATTTCTAGGGGAAATGGAAAAGAAGGAAATGGCTCAGAAACAACCACCATGACGGAAGCATTCCTCTTGGCTGTAAAGGAAGTGAACTCTGAACTACATGAATAAGAAATTGAATTCATAGAGGCTTTCTGTGCTAATTGTTCCCTGAAAAACTTTAGTCAGCTTATAGATATCAAACAATATCAGAAATTGAGTTCCACTCAGTCCCCATATTGTTGCAGTCAGAAAGAAATTAGACCCTAGAGAAACTACTGGCTTCATACTAACTTTAGAAAGATTTGGTCTCCTGGACATGACTCCTTGGCATAGGATAAGGAGATTACAGGAACTTTGTATAGTTTATGAGGAAGGAGCTAGAGACCCTCTGAAAGATCACTCCTATTACAAAAGATGTTTAGAAAGTGCTCAGGAAGAACCTCTTCAGCTAGAAACAGCAGCTAAGAATTATGAATAGTCCAGTTTGTTTAGCACCTTTTTGTTCTTATGCCACTTACTGTAAGAGCAAGCTTTTTCCCAGATGACATATGATGTGGAAGTTTGTCTGAGAAAAGCACTGAGTAATGATTAAATATGTCTGCTTGCTTGCAATGTGATTATTGTACCATGTACGCAGAGACAGCTTGATTTATTCTGTTCTGTGAGTTTGGGGGTACAACCACGTATGTAGAGTACAGTTTGCTAGACTCTCTTTATTCTCATTTGGAGGTCTTTGGGGGAAATGCCAATAATCGGGGAAAAGACAAAAGGTTTTTTATCATTTAGAAAAAAAATGTATAAGGAAATGATTTAACAATAAAAAGAAAAAACGGGGATTAACTCTCTGCTCTAAGAAAACAAGAAAGAAAAAGGAGAAAAAAAAATGAGCAGAGAAATGGCCTTTCAAGAACAGTCTCTTGAAATGAGTCATCATCAGCTGCTCCCTGTGTAATGTGATTTTCTATCATGCTGATCCATTCCTCCCAATCTCGATACCCGCAATTGGCTGAGGCTGGTCCCCAGCAGCTACTACTTATCCTATATTATTACTTTCATACTATTGTTAGTCCTCTGAGGCAGTTGTTTGTATTTGATTTTAAACCATATTAAATTAAATGTGGTAACATAAGTATCTATTTATACCTTATTTACTAAATAATTTTAGCTTTTTTTTCTTTTTCTTTTGTATATTAATTAGTTTATTCACTTTGTATCCCAGCTGTAGCCCCTCTCTCATTCCCTCCCAATCCCACCCTCCTTTCCTCATATCCTCCCATGCCCCTCTCCTTCCATCTTACCCTAGCCTACCAGGTCTCATCAGGACTAGCTGCATTGTCTTCCTCTGTGGCCTGGAAAGGCTGCTTCCCCATCCACCTCAGAGGGAGGTGGTCAAAGAGCCAGCCACTGAGTTCATGTCAGAGACAGTCCCTGTTCCCTTTACTAGGAAACTGACTTGGATACCAAGCTGCCAAGGACTACATCTGATCAGGGGTTCTAGCTTATATCCATGAATGGTCTTTGGTTGGAGTATCAGTCTCAGAAAAGAGGAATGGATATAAAAATTGGGGTATAGTTATAAGACAGAATACTACTCAGCAATTAAAAACAAAGAAATTATGAAATTGTTAGCTCTTTATTAAAAACAAAACATTTTATTTACCTTTATTTTATATGCATTGGTATTTTGCCTTATGTCTATGTGAATAAAGTTCAGATCTTGGAATTACAGACATTTGTAAGTTTTCATGTAGGTGGTGAGATTTGAACCAAGTCCTCTCAAAAAGCAGTCAGTACCCTTAACCGCAGAGCCACCTCACCAGCTCAAGGATTTTAGCTCTTAAGGATACACAAATATGCGGACTTAATGTATCTTTTTTTTTTTTTTTTTTGCATAACTGGGGTATGTTTCAATAATGCCCATTTTTTTGTTTAATCTTAGGGACAGGATCCTGATTATATAGTTTGTGTTGTCCTCTGTAATAATCTGTGCAATGTATTATCAATGTGAATTTGAAAATTCAGAACACAAGTAAAAGAAAATAAAAGTCTGTCACCAATCTCTATTGTTCAAATCCAAGCTTTTCTTGGTAATAGCTGCATGTATTTAAGTTGACATGGAAACACATGATACTCTTTACTCTCATTTCTGGACACAGTTCAGAACTTGAGCTTGGGTTAACAATAAAAGGACAACTGTCAAACACTCTTATAACAGCATGAATAATGTAGGCAGGACTAGAAGTTAATAAATTCACACAGAGTACATTTCCAAAGGTAATCTTTGACTCAAATATGAATGCTGCAAACAGAAAATTATACTTCCTTTTTCCCAAGCCTAACCTAGGCTGATTACAGGCACATATCAGATTACTAGTCTGGAAAACATTTAAGACTCTTGGCTCTGATGGGCAAGATAAGGGCTATATGGAACAGGCCGGGAGACCATTCTTGTTCCTTACCCCATCACACTGAGTCACCTCGCTCTCAGATGGGGTTCTTTTGCACTTCAAGCATCCCACCAGCGTCACTGGCTTGGCTCCCATGCTATAGTAACATCCAAAGCACAGCCCAAGATTGACAGTGCATATTTGTGCACCTGGGATGATGAGATGATTAAACTATAAAACTATTTCTTAATTATTAAATTGCCAGTATAAACTTTGACATTGCAAGTTTATTTTTAATGCTGCCTGTAATTTTATTTTCAACTCTTACATGGAAATGTAAATAGGACTGGAGGAAAATGAGCAAGCATGACTTCTGTGTGGTTTCCATTTTTGCATATTACAAGGATGGGATTATGATGACTCTACGAAGGCAGTAAAAGATTATCTGCAAACATAATGAAATCTATACACCTAAAAAAGATAATCAAGAGAGCGGACATGGGGTAAGATGATCAATCCTCCTTTAGAAAGTCAGATGGGATGTGCATTGAATGCACGACAGGAGTCTACTTAGCGCATCTGAAAGCCTCTAACTAGCAGTGTTTTCAAAGCAAAGACTCATGACCAAACCTTTGGCAGAGTACAGGGAATCATAAGAAAGAAGGGGAGTTAGTCTGATGGGGAAAGGATAGGAGCTCCACAAAGACCAAATATATCTGGGCACAGGGTCTTTTCTGAAACTGACATTCAACCAAGGACCATGTATGGATATTAACCTAGAACCTCCACTCAGATGTAGCCTGTGGTAGCTCAGTAACCAATTGGTTTCCCAAAGTGAGGGGAACAAGGACTATTTCTAACAGGAACTCAATGAAGATACCTGATAAAACAGGATCAGATGAAGGGGGGAGGTCCCCCCCTATCAGTGGACTTGGAAAGGGGCACAGTGGTGATGAGGGAGGGAGGGAGGGACTGGGAGGGAATGAGGGTTCGGGGCACGGCTGGGATACAGAATTAATAAAATGTAACTAATAAAAAATAAAAAAAGATTATCTGCTTAATACAAGAATCAAATTTTAAACCTGTGAGCAGAGTCAGAGGTGGAGAGGGTTTGTGTGTGAATAAGCGGCTTCACCAGCTCCTACTCACTGCTGTGTTTTCTCTCTATGTGTTCCCTTTCCTCAGTCCCAGTTTTGATTTGTAAGATTCATGAAGGTTTTTAGTGTTAATGTAACCTTGGGAAATTTTCTGCTTTATAGCACTGAGTTTAAAAATCAGATCCACTCTCAGAAATATTTTTAGAAATAGAGACTGAACTTTCTCGACAACATTATGATGTAGATAATTTTTTTTAATTATCAAGTTATTTTACGAGAAGATGTATCCAGTGCTCGATAATTTAGTATCAATGTTCAACAAGTTTTAATATCCTATAAAGTTATCACAAATTCCCTGTATTTCGCATTTTATTTGCATCAATAACGATTGCCATAATCTTGAGCTTTGGTTTTAGTAACTTATCAATGCACAATACAATTTAAATTTTAAAATTGTTACCGAAATAGATCATCTTGTCAACTCTAAGCACTTAGTTTAAAGCCCATAATATTTCATTTAGGTTTTGTATGTTACTACATAATCAGAAATTGCCTACAAATCAATTCAATAAAAAATTCAGGTTTATATATTTTTATATACTAACTATAACTATAAAATCAAAGAGGTTAGAAAACCTATATGTCATCATAACTACATGTTAAGCAGCTACATAAAATATTGCTCCATCCACAAAATTTTCTGTGGAAGATCGATGACGGGAGCTCAAAAAGCTTGGCAAATCTATGGCTGTAATTAGTAATCAATAATCATGATAAAAACAATAATAAGTATCATTCACGGCTGTCATTTCCAAAAGTATGTGGAATAGAAATGGAGAGAATAAAAGAACAGATAAGCAGGGTTGCTCTTGTAGAAGACAGTAGGCAGTGCTCAGGCAGTGTTCGCACATACACAGCTAGAAAGGAAGAAAAATAAGCAGTCAGTTACTGTGTGAGAAGAGGAGCCTATTAAATTACCAGGAATTCTGAAACTTTTTTCTCGTGTCAGTAATCGTCCACTCACTTATCAGTGATATCTGGACAGCTAAAATAGCATTAAGTGGTGTTCAGATGACAGCTAATTCGCATTTTCTGGTTTTTCATAAAAGAAAATACAAAATATTCCTTATAAAATGTTTATCTCTTTTCTTAATTTATAACAATCCAAATAGTTTTAAAGCACACTGAGGATATTATTAATTCTTTCTTCCTGTTTATTATTTTAATACATTCAGTTTAATGCACAGAATACAATATGCTTCATAGCATCACAGGAGCAACTGCTTTTCTGATTTGAAATATTTTAAAGTTTTATTACTAAATTAATAATTCCCATTTGTAGAAAATTAGAAATAAGAGAAAATACAGAAGACGTAGTTTTTGTTTTTGTTTTTGTTTTTTTTTAATCTTCTAAAGATATAATAAAGGAGCAGCCTTGCTAGGCCACAAAGGAGGACATTGCAGCCAATCCTGATGAGACCTAATAAGCTAGGGTCAGATGGAAGGGGAGGAGGACCTCACCTATCAGTGGACTTAGAAAGGGGCAGGGAGGAGAGGAAGGAGGGAGGGCGAGATTGGGAATGAATGAGGGAGGGGCCTACAGCTGGGGTAAAAAGTAAATAAACTGTAATTAATGTTAAAAAATAAAAATTAAAAAAAGTTATAATAAATGAAAATTTTTATATATTAATCCAGACTGCTTTCAAATGAATTTCCCTTTATTGTCAATGCTTTGTATCTATATTTTCCACATTGTCTTCCAGTTTGGGTTAGCCTAGTGTTGAGAAATCTTATGAAAGCAACTGTCAAGTAGTTAATATCAGTCAAATACAATAATTTTCTTTCAAATAGCATTAAAATTCTACACAGCAGACTTCTTAAACCCTTTACCAGTTTAAAAATATGATTTCTTCTACCTTAGTCATTATTCTGACATTTTACTAACTGTTGAATATATTTATTTATTTATTTGGTATTATCAGTTTTTCAGTAGTTGGACAAAGAATAACAGCAAATGACATTTTTGTTAGTAGTTGGTGATCTGCAACATGTATGTATACGTCTTTTCTTTTTTTTTATTTTTTATTTTTATCAGTTACATTTTATTAATTCTGTATCTCAGTTGTGCCCCGAACCCTCATTCCCTCCCAGTCCCTCCCTCCCTCCCTCATCACCACTGTGCCCCTTTCCAAGTCCACTGATAGGGGGGGACCTCCCCCCATTCATCTGATCCTGTTTTATCAGGTATCTTCATTGAGTTCCTGTTAGAAATAGTCCTTGTTCCCCTCACTTTGGGAAACCAATTGGTTACTGAGCTACCACAGGCTACATCTGAGCAGAGGTTCTAGGTTATATCCATACATGGTCCTTGGTTGAATGTGGGTCTTTTCTGTATACGTCTTTTCTTTTTTTTTTTTTTTTATTTTTATTTTTATCAGTTACATTTTATTAATTCTGTATCTCAGTTGTGCCCCGAACCCTCATTCCCTCCCAGTCCCTCCCTCCCTCCCTCATCACCACTGTGCCCCTTTCCAAGTCCACTGATAGGGGGGGACCTCCCCCCATTCATCTGATCCTGTTTTATCAGGTATCTTCATTGAGTTCCTGTAGAAAAAATCCTTGTTCCCCTCACTTTGGGAAACCAATTGGTTACTGAGCTACCACAGGCTACATCTGAGCGGAGGTTCTAGGTTATATCCATACAGGGATCTAGAAAACATCATTCTGAGTGAAATATCCCAGAAGGAGAAAGACAAACACGGTATATACTCACTTATATAGACCTATAAGATATGATAAACATAATGAAATCTATACACCTAAAAAAGATAATCAAGAGAGCGGACATGGGGTAAGAGGATCAATCCTCATTTAGAAAGACAGATGGGATGTGCATTGAATGCATGACAGGGGTCTACTGAGCGCATCTGAAAGCCTCTAACTAGCAGTGTTTTCAAAGCAAAGACTCATGACCAAACCTTTGGCAGAGTACAGGGAATCATAAGAAAGAAGGGGAGTTAGTCTGATGGGGAAAGGATAGGAGCTCCACAAAGACCAAATATATCTGGGCACAGGGTCTTTTCTGTATACGTCTTTTCAAAGGAATCGATAAAACTTCATCTTTTGTACAGTTTTTTAAAAAATTTGTTTATTTAAAAGTGTGTGTCTGTGTGCATGTGTGTGTGTCTGTGTGTGACTACATGTGTGTCTGTGCCTGTGACGTGAGTGAATGTGCATCTCTGTGTTTGTTTGCGTGTGAGCACATGCATGTGTTTGTCCACTTCTCTTCATGTGCAGGATGTGCTTGCAGGTGCTAAAATAAGTCAGGATAACGTGTCCGATACCCTGAACCTGGAGTTAAGGGTGTTTGTGAACTTCCTGGTGTGAGTGCTCAGAACTCTACCCTGGCTCTCTGCAAAGCCAGCAAGTGCTCTTCCGCTGTGAGCCTTCTCTCCATCACCTTTTATGGACTTTCAATGGATATTATATCACTTCCTTTCCATTCTCAAAAAGTATACAGAATATCTTCATCATATATTTGAACGTACAGCTGCTAAGGACTTTGACATCAGTGTTATGCCTTTTTGTTTAAGATTAGAATGCAGTGATATAAAATGGAGAAGTCCTAGTAAGAAAATTTAAAAAAAAACTTTCAGAATTATGTTAATGAATTAAATAAAGTGCATCATTTACTGTTTAGAAGTTCAATTATTACCCAAGTATAATTAGCATGTCTGCAACATTTCAAATGCTGACAATGAAGCTTTCAAGAATATGAACGTCTTTTCTACCAAGTCAGTCAGCAAAGATGAGAGCCAGAGATTGCATCCATGTGTTTATCGCAGCAACACCAAAGCAGATTAGAGTAGAAGCTGGTACTGGACGGAAGGGGTTGCTGTGAAGGACTTAGTGACTAGTTCCAGGGGAGGTCAGTGAAAGTGTTTGGAACTCTGAAGTACAAAGGTCCTTCATTGTGTGTTTAAAGTGAGCTCTGATTTTGACGCCTATACTTGTCTACTTGTCTGATTTAAATGTTTTTTTTTTCCTCTTGCATTGATGCACACTCTAGTTTGCATGTATGCTTCTCTCAAGTTCTGCCTAAAGAGAACATGAAAGGCCAAGGGAAGTAATTCCCTAGGATATATTTTGAAATTAGGTGGAGACCATAGGATATCAAAGATGCCAGGAATGAGAGGCATCTGTTGAGAACAGCAGCAGCTTTGGATTGGGGCTGAATTGAACCTACAAGACAAGTTATGTGTGCTATGGCTGGCAGAGCTGGAGATACAGGACTATTTAATCCCTTAGAGTCCATAAGGTGGGGGAATGCTGGTTATGAATATTGAGCTATTTATGTTTATTTATATATGTGAGATGCATATATAAATAATGCTTTCTCCCAAAAATGTACTGCTATATTTATTTTTTCATTGATATGACTGTAACTATAACTCTGTTCCATCTTGGGATAAAGAGTATTGTGCTAGTTTGCTTCCTGTTGCTGTGCTAAAACACTGAGCAAAAACAACTTGAGGAGAGGGTTTAGTGGGCTTACATGTACCAACCATTTAGGGGAGTCAAGATAAGGACTCAAGCAGGATCAAGGGTAGGAAACATTGGAAAAGCTACTTACTGAATTGCTCTCCATGCTTAAGTTTAGCTAACTTTCTTATACCTCCCAGGACCACTTAACCAGGGTTAGAAATGCCAATAGTAGCCTAAGCCCTCCCAGGCCAATCTGATTAGGGCATTTTCTCAATCGAAGTAACCTCATCCCAGATGACTCTACTTAGTGTCAAATTTACAAAGAAACTAACTAGCACAAGATTGTAACTTATTTTGGATTTTATTTTTAAATGATTAGATTTTAAAAAGGGTCCTTGAGTTTTAAAAATGTTGACTTTTTAAGGACTATTCGACTCATAGTTTCTGTGTTGTTTATATTGTGAAGGTAACATGAGTTCTTGGGGGCAAGGATAAGCTGTGGTTCAACCTATGAGTCTGTGTGTTGAGTTGACAAGGGGTTGACTTGGGATGGTTAAGTTTAACTATCAACTTGATACTTGGGAAAAGAGAAACTCAAGTGAGGAATTGCCTCCATTCAATATACAGTGGGCATGTCTGTGTTTTAATAATCACTGAGTGATGCATGTGTACCCTGCCCGTGATACTATTCCTATGCCATAGAAGAGAGGTGCATGAACAAGTCAGCTACTAGGCAGCACTCTCCCATAATCTCTATTTCAGATATTTATACAGGATCTTCCTTAATCCCTGCCCTACATTTTCTTGATGGTGAATTGTAACTCATAAACCAATAAACCCTTTCCTCCTGTGAATTGGTATTGGTTGGTCTTTATCATAGCAACAGGGAAGTAAACTGGATCAGACAAGGTGAAAGAACAAAAGCAAAGTGCATGACAAGAATCAACATAATGTCTGCCAAATGCCTGTGATGGGGTCTATATTGCTAAAAATGACCTTAGGTGGTATGGATCAAAAGTAAAAAGAAGACTTTAAGATTTTATCATTAAACTTTAAAACAACAACACAAAGATTGAAAAGGCAGTGGAATTTATAGACTATTTCTTCAAGTGTGCAGAAGTACCAATGTATTTCTACAAAATGACTCACAGTGCAGATAAGCAGACAACAGTTTCCCTCAGGCCTTTCGTATCCTCAGGAAAAGTGTCTAGATGCACGACTTATTCTTTGGAGGCTATGAAGTACACTCTATGTCCTATCAGTTTTCTCAGTTTCAGAAATATATATAGCACATTTTTATTTTCACCTGTCACCATTTCTTTTTTTTCTATAAAGCTGTCATTTTAAGTCCTGAGCCTATTTGCAGTCACCCCTCTCTGAGTGCTAATCACTATTCTTCTACTCAGCATGCTTTGTGAACCGCAAATTATTAAGTTTTATAGTGGAAAACTGAACGGTGTGAAATTAAATGGTTTAATCTCTGAATAGTTTTAAATCTACGTAAATACTTTAAAATTAATAAGGTCCATTTCTAACAAGGAAATGGGGGTAATAACTTCCTAACCCTGTACATGTTCACATTTGATAAAAGCTGCACTCTTGTTGATGGTCTTCAGGGAGTTATTAAGGCTGAGACTTTTATTAATACATCGTTAACATATAGAAAATATTAAAACAGAGGTTTTGCTGATGTCACTTTTTTATTTTTTGATACCTTCGTTATTCAAGTGAATGTTTAAATATCTGAGGTTTTGGCATGGTCTGTCATGCAAATGATTTGTCATTTTGTAGAAACAGAATTTCAGAACTGGGAATTCCAATCAACATTTTCATTTCATTCAAGAAAAGACTAAACATCATGCACATTAATAGTATCTGGTGGCTAATAAAGAGTTCTCGTAAGTACTTCATCCAATCCAAAGAATTTTGAGAAAAGATTTGTTCACTACATTTACATATAAGAATGATTGACACCGCCAATTTTGTGCTTTGACTGTGATAAAGTTCCGAGTCTCCTGGTGTATTGGAAATTTATGTGGGGCACAGACTGGCCACTGTGAGAGTTAATGCATTATGGGAAAATTCTCAAACATCTGTCAGCTGGTGTTATCAGTAAAACAAGCGGTTTCTGCCCACCAGAACTATTTACAGAGTACAATAGCTTCAACACGAAATTATGTAAAACAACACTTGTTCTATATTATTAAATATATCCAATGTCCTTCTTCATTGTAAACCTGTGCACACCTGAAAATTAAGAACTTTTGAATTATCTAATTATACTAAGTCATAACATGAAATATTAACAAAATTGATTTTAGTGCTTGACAAGTTTTCTTTCACAGAGCTAATTTCACCTCCTCTGGAATATGGAAAACAACTGTTTCAGGGTGAATGGATTCTAAATTGTGTCTCTGCTTCTTGTAGACATCAGAAACTGCTTAGTAAGATCTCTAGGTACTCTACTATTCGGGGTTAGCCCTAAGAAGATGGAGAGACAGCCCATTGGTTAAGAATGATTACTGCTCTTGCAGAACATAAGACTTGAGTTGGGTTCCTAGCCCCCAAACCGCAGCTCATAATCATCTGTAACTCCAGTTCCAGGGGATCTGATGCATCTTCCGACCTTCATGATCTCCTGCATTCATGCAGAGCGTATTCAGACACACAGACACAAATACATGAGATGAAATAAAAATGTTTTTTAAAAGTTTGTTCTTAAAATAGTTGAAGTGAGACACATGTCTCAGCACCTATAACTGCATGTATACATTTGCTACTACAGACTAAGTGTGTCACCAGCTAGAACAGAATTCCACAACAGAAACAGAGAGGCTGGTATTACCAACAGTAATAAACATTACAATGCTGGAATTGTGATTGTAAGAAAGAAAATTCACATTTTTTCTTTTAGCATTGTATCTTATCTTTTCTAATATTTACACTGACATTAATATTAATTAATATAATTCATTGATATAATTAGAAGAATCATTGGGTATTAGAATTAATTTAGATTGCAGAAAGAGTAAAAGAAGACAAAGAAGTGATCTGACTTGTTGCCAATCATTGATATTGTCTTTGGTTCCTGAGAAGAAATGTAAAATGTATTAAGAAGGTTTTAAATCATATGCCTACAAACTTTGACCTTTCAGACAATCTCTCTAAAACTCTTTAATGTTTATAGCAAACATGTATTCATTATCATTTTTTAAATCTAAGTTGTATTTGGGAACTAAACACCTGAAAGATGTTTTTAAGTTTTCTTTAGTTGGAATTTGATATTAAAATCTGTTAGTAGAATATATATAATTGTTCTAACATAGTCTAAATACAACATTTCATGGATACCAGCAATAAATTCTGAATTAGTCTATATATTTTGAAGAGACAGTGAGAGATATACAGATACAGAGAGAGGAATGGGCAGAGAGATAGAAATAGTAGATAGGTAGATAGGTAGATAGATTTATTGATTGATAGAGAGATAGATAACATTGAGATAGATAGAAAATGTTAGATGAGATGAGATAGATAGACAGACAGATAGATAGATAGATAGATAGATAGATAGATAGATAGATAGATAGATAATAACATATAGCAGAGAGGAGGGCCAAGGACAGTGGCACCCACTTCTCTAAAGAAGAATTCTCTGTGACAAGATGAACAAGGTCTCCATTTGCAGGACAGGGTTTTCAATGAAAGCTGGCTAAGAAAGGATGAGCACACATGTTAATCTGCCAGCACATGTATAGCATAATTACCAAGGACAGCTTTTTCTAAACCTTTACGGTAATAGAAGCATTGCATAATTTTGACTTTTATTTCTTCTAAATACTTAAAACAAGAACTGTTTGAACAAAGAACTTTGCTCATTCTATTTTAGGCCAATATTATAAAGAATTTCATAATAGCTAGAAAATTTAAAGTGAAATTAGGAAAGTTATTAGCAATTTTCACTGCATTTTGCTGCATATATGAATTTTAAGATATTTCTTCTCTCTTCCACTCAATCAAGATAAATAGAAAAAATCAGTTTCAATTTGTAGACTTTAGAATGCTAAATAACACCTCTTGGTAGAGCAGTGATCACATTTTCGTGAAGAAACAGCTAAAATAAACACTCCAGAAATATAATGTATTCTAATTCACATAATACCTACAGAATTAAGGTATGACCTTTATGTGAGGATTCAGAGGTAGAGACTTAAAGGTCTTTAGGTGGCTGTTTGGCCATGAGCCATGATTTGTCCCATAAGTTTATTTATTTATTTATTTTTTAATCTGGAAATGGCTGGAGTGGGGTAACTTAACATTAAACCTTTCCTTGGCTCTGTTGAACTATATGAAATGCCAACAGGTTAAGTATATTTTTTTCTTGGTAAAGAAACTTTTTTGAAATGACTTCTTAGCATAAATAAGTCTTCCAAAAACGCACAGGGGAATATCTGAAGAATGTCAGCCTAGTGGTCCAAGCTAGCGGGATATATGGGAAATCTTTCTTTCTCAGTACATACTTAGTTGAACTTCATAGTTATTTGATAATTTATTATTTTATGATTAATAAATAATTTTTATTGAAAAATATATCCCAACTATAATTCCCTCTCCACCCACTCCTCCTAGATACCCCTACCACCTATATTTCAGTTTCCATCTATTTTCTTTCAGGAAAAATCAAGAGACCACAATCAAACAGGATAAAACAAGATACAGTACAAGGCAAAGACAAGATACAATACAAAGCTTTCATTTCAAGTTTTGACAAGGCAACCCAACATGAGAAAAAGAGTCCCAAGAGCAGGTAAAAGAGTCATAGATAAAGGTTGTATTAGTTAAGCTTTCTGTTGCTGAAAGAAACAAAAACAAAAACACCATAACCAAAAAGCGATTTGGGGAGGAAAGAGTTATACTTCCACACATTTTTTTCCATCACCATAGGAAGCCAGGACAAAAAACAAAACAAAACAAAAACAAAACCAAAAAAACAAAAAACAAACAAACAAACAAACAAACAAACAAACAAACAAAAATCCACACACAAGTAGGATAGGAACCTGAAAGAAGGAAATGATGCAGAGGGCATAAAGATGCTGCTTATTGGTTTGCTTCCACTGGCCTGCTCAGCGTGATTTCTTATAGAACCCAGGACCACCTGCCTAGGAATGGTACCACACTGAGCAGAGCCCTGCACCATTGAACACTAATTGATAAAATGCCCTTCAGCCGGATAACATGGAGGCATTTCCTCAACTGAGGCTCCTTCCTCTCTGATGGTGCTTTCTTTTATCTATTTATTTATCTATTTTTATTTATTACAATTCAGTCACTTTATATACTAATTGTAGCCCCCTCTCTCATCTCCTGGTGCCTCTCCCCTCTCCCCTGCTTCTCATTTCCATCCCCTAGTTCACTGAAAAGGGGTGTCCTCTTCCTTTGTTATCTGACATTAGCCTATCAGGTTTTATCACGACTGCCTGAAACCTCTTCCTCTGTGACCTGGAAAGGTCACCCCACCAGAGAGAAGTGATCAAAGAGCAGGCAACCGAGTGTATGTCAGATTCAGTCTCCTTTCTCGGGAACCCATATGGAGACTGAGTTGCATATGGGCTGCATCTGAGCAGGGGTTCTAGGTCCTCTCCTTGCATGGTGCTTGGTACATCAGTCACTGCAGAGCCCCCTGCACCTAGATTTTTGGGCTTTGTTGTCTCCTTGTGGAGCTTCTCTCTCTTCCTGGTCCTTCTATCCCCAACCCAACCCCCTTCTTCCTTAAGAATCCTTGCCTTCTGCCCAAAGTTTGCCTGTGAGTCTCTGCATCTGCTTTGAACCCCTGTTGGGTGGACCCTTTCAGAAGATATTGAGCATTTCTTAAAGTGTTTCTTAGCCATTTGATATTCTTTGGTTAAGAATTCTATGCTTAGCTCTGTATCCAGTTTTTAAATTGGATTATTGAGGGTTTTTTTGGTGTTTAATTTTTTGAGTTTTGTTTTTTTGGTTTTTTGTTGTTGTTGTTGTTGTTGTTGTTGTTGTTGTTTTTAGGTTCTCGATATTATCCCTTTGTGAAATGTAAGGTTGGTAAAGATCTTTTCACAGTCTGTAGGCTGTCATTTTGTTCTGTATACAATGTCCTTTGCTTTACACAAGCTTTTCAGTTTCATGAGGTTCCATGAAATTGTTGATCTTAGAGTCAGAGCTATTGGTGTTCTGTTCAGGAAGTTGTCTCCTCTGAGAATTAATTCAAGGCTTTTCCCTAGTTTTTCTTTTAACAATTTTAGTGTGTCTGGTTTTGTTTAGGTCTTTGATCCACTTGGACTTTAATTTGTGCAGGGTGATATAAATACCAGTCTATTTGCATTTTTCTACATGTAGACATCCAATTAGACCAGCAACATTTGTTGAAGAGGCTATCTTTATTTCCCTTGTATGGATTTGGCTTCTTTGTAAAAAATCAGGTGTCCTTAGGTGTATGGATTCATTTCTGGGTCTTTGATTCCATTCCATTGATCAACCAGTCTGTTTCTATGCCCGTAACATGCAGTTTTATTACTGTTGTGAAGTCGAAATTTCTGGTTTCCTTGAAGACTCTGTTTTGTCATGTGATGTTTTGCTACAAGTTGGGCACATGATGTTTTGCTCGAGTTTGACTGGTGAGAGTACACATGATGTTTTGCTGTAAACTCTCACATGCGAGGGATGTGCCTTTAGCCAGCTGAGAATATCTGTGGGCGAACTCTGAGGAGAGGTGATATGTAGAGGTCCATGGACAGTGAAGCATCACTTTTTGGATCAGCATCACTTTGCTGATTTTTGTGCTTCAACATTTAACTTTGCAGAAAGGGATATTCCAGAGAACTTTTTGTGGCAATTCAACTGAGTGTTGTAGCTTTTGCTGACTTATCCCGATATCTGAATCCTGTTGCTGTTTGGTGTTGGCCTTTAGACTGGACTCCTGGAATTGAGTTTGGTAATCCCCTAAAGACATATTGACCCTAATCAGCAGGAAGTAGATAAAAAGAGTCTAGAGCCCTTTTTCCTACTAATCTCCTACCAAAATTTGGGGCAGGGATGGTGGTAGAGATATTTAAATAATGTACATTTGGTGAAATATCTAAACGTACACTGTTGCTTTATAGAACAGCTTGAGATCAGGGATGGAGATACCTCCAGACGATCTGTTGTTGTACAGGATTGTTTTAGCTATTCTGGGTTTTTTGTTTCTCCATAGGAAGTTTAGAAATGTTCTTTCAATGTAAAGAATTATGTTGGTATTTTGATGGAAATTACAATGAATCTGTAGATTGCTTTAGGTATGTCTATTTTTATTATGTTAATCCTATAGATCCATGAGCATAAGAGATCTTTCCATCTTCTGATATCTTCTTCAATTTCTTTTCTCAGGGACTTGATTTTTTTTCTCTTCATACAAGTCTTCCACTTGCTTGGATAGAGTTACACAAGATACACTATGTTTTTTGTGGCTATTGTGAAGATTGTTGTTTCCTTAATTTCTTTCTCAGATTGTTTGTCTTTTGTTTTGTTTTTTTTCATTTTAC
>REGO01000322.1:1894511-1906478 GCA_010120015.1 Rhombomys opimus
GGTATTGGACGGGTCTGATGCTCTTTGGGTGGATGACACCTAAATGAACATTGGTACAAAGTCCCAATTTATTTCTAATATCAGAGATCAGACCTCTTCTCTTGCCTGATGCGTCTAAAACAAAAAGGGGGAACTGTTGGTTTTCTTGTGCAGCTCTTGCCTCCTCTGGTCCTTCTATCCTTCCTCCCACTCCTCCACAAAACTTCCTCTGCTCTGCCCAGTCTTTGGCTGTGAGTCCTCTGAGAGGCTCCACCCAACAGGTATTAGGACAGATGTTGAGACTCACAAATCATAGGCTTTAAGTGATAATAAGGACGTTTTTTGCTTTGTCTCCCATGTAGTCTTTCCCAAATCGATTTAAGAAATTTAACTAATGATTTTCTTGAAGCTACCCATTGGCAATTTGCCGATTAGAACTTAAGGGCTAGAAAATGTAGCTCAGTGAGATATCAGCTCAGATGTTTTTACGGAAATGAGTTCAGAAGCAGAATAGAGACAGCAAATCATACTGATACTGTGCAAGGAACGACAAATCTTCCTCCCAGCATCACTCCTCCAGAATGGATGAGAAAAAATATCAAAACAATGACAGATGATACGGCCTATATGGAGTCTGAAAGAAAGATTTAATCTATGAGTTGCCAGAGTCCCTGAGATAATACCAAAATAATCACAGAAGCAGTAATACAAAACTGATCTGTTTGTAATCTGTTATAGAACTCAGGATACAGATAAAAATTACATTGTTGTAAAAAAAAATCATGAGATGAGACCTACAGCTAGCAAACACTTGAGATATTTTCTATTTTAGTGAAAAACAAAAACCAACTCATATTCATTCAGGTAGAAAATTCTGCTTATCTCTATAAGAATACAAATCATCTTAAACCCAGTCTTGTCTTTTATAACAAATATAAGAATTTTGTAGGGAAAGATTTATACTTTTGACAGAGAAAACTTTGTAATTCAGTACATTTTATATCCAGCTAAGATGTATTTTAAATGTCAAATCAATGATAAAATATTTCCATTTATATTAAAGTTCAGACAAGATGCCTTTGAAAACATCTCCACAAGGTCTCTGAAATCATATTTCTGGTAGAGTGTGAAGTCTTCAAATAATAACTCAAGCCCTTGGAGGTTTGCAGTTTCAAGAACTGAACACTCTTCTCACGCATAACAAACACATCACAAAAACATATCATAAGACTGAAGAAATCAATGTTATAGTGAAATATATCTTTTCAGAGTGGCCATTTGACTTACCCTATAAGACTATTAAGCTATTTTCTTTTAGTTCATGTGTGCATATTTAAGAAATATACTGGTCATTATAATTATCTTGGAGCTGAATACACAATTTTAAAAATAACTTTTAATAAATGTGCCCCTTTGACAATGTGGATACAATTTGCATGCAATGTCTTCTGATTTTGTTGATCATTCAGTCATCTGTTACATCACTCCCACCTCAGTCAATCTCTGCTCCTTCCCTCAAATTTCCTGTTTTTGCAATTAGCTGATTTAACCAAGGTAGTCAGTGTGGTCATACATTTGTAATAGAGCTCATTAGGGAATATAAAACTGAAAACAATGACTGTCCTTTTTCCCAGGAACCATCAGCAACTAATTGTTCAGTAAAGAGTGGTAGGCCCTGTGAGCTCTTCTTCAATCCATGATTGGCTGTTGACAGGCACAGTTCTAATCAGGCCCTGTGCAGAGAAACTTGTTTGCTACATGATCATGATTAAAATGGCTCCAGCATTTTCAGTCAGTAGCCTTTCCCAGCTCTTCTCATCTTCCAGATTTTATGTTTTTGTTTGTTTGTCTGTTTTTTTTTTCTTTTCCCTTTTCCACAATGTTCCCTCAGCCTGAGCAAGAGGGATATAAAACTCATCTACAACTGTCCAATACTATTTAAATACTATTTAATTTTTAAAGATTTATAATTTAAACATACCTGACGAATCAAATTTAAGGAAGTGCATGCTCATTCCAACATTCATTTCAATAAAATTTTATTAACTCTGTCACTAGTCAAATAAGCTGAAATATTCGTTACATAGTTGAAAGTGTTCTATATATACATCTTCAAAAGGCAACCATTTATTTGTGATAGAAATAACAAATTTAATTAAAATAATATAAAAGTTTTCCTAAAGTTTAACACTAAGGTACCACAAAGCTCACCATATAAAATAAAAGCATGTGTTCCTGTTAAAAAAAATAAAAATAAAAATAAAAACTTTTCACAAATCTTTAGTATGGGTTTGGTTCCTATAACAGTCCAAACTTGAAACAATCATGGGTGTGTCTGTTTTGCAACCATAGCCATGGGAGGGAGAACAGCTTTGGTTACAGTGACAGTAGTGTGAGATTGCTAGTCACATACTAGCAGGAAGCAGAAAGAAAAGGCACTGCTGGCTTCCCCTAGTTATTTCCCATGGAACCCAGCCAATGAGACTGTGTCACTCACATTCAGAGGCATGTCTGCTACACTGTTCTCTCTGCCTTCAGGTTGATGGCCAAAAGTAACCATCATAATTACCAACATATTTGTCACAATGTTTGTACCATTTTATAGTCTCTTCATCATTGAATGAGTGAAGCAGTTGATCAAAATCCTTGCCACAATGGACTATACATATTCTTAGCTTAGCCTCTTGACTACTGTAGGTAGGATGTGATAGCTATAATTTGCATCTCTTTAATAGATAATGAGGTGGAACATTTTCATGAATTTGTTATATATGGTATGTCTTTTTGACTAGCAGCCTCTGTCTCTTTTTCATTACCTGATTGTATTCCCGCTTCCTTGGTGAGTATTGAGAATACAGTTTCATTTTAAATTTATTTTTTTAATTTTATTTGTATTTAAATTTTATTTATTGATTATATATATAGTGTTCTGCCTACATGTATGCCTACAAGGAAGAAGAGGGCACCAGATCTTATCATAGATGATTGTGAGTCTCCATGTCACCATGTGGGTTGCTGAGAATTGAACTCAGGACCTTTAGAAGAGCAGCCAGTGCTGTTAACCTCTGAGCCATCTCTCCAGCTCTTTAGTGATCACTTCCTCTAATGTGGTTCTATGTTTACTGATTCTAATCTAAAGTTCTAGCTGCTTGTTTGTTCATATTCCATCTATGTTTTAATGCAGTTTGATGTGGTATTTTCATGTCTGCAAACTATATGGAGTGGTTAAGTATAACCTGCTTTTTATCTATTCCCAATTTCATATTGAACTATTCTACTTTTCAGTCCACACAACATGCATTTCATAAATTATTTACTTATTATTCTTTGTGTTTCCTACAATAAAGTCTCTTCCTTTGTATTCTGGAATAGTCTATCCAGCAACTTGATGCAAATAATTAAATATAATTTTGTAAGCCATTATTAAAGTGGAGAAAAATAGAGTCATAAGCTACATTCATTTTAGAAAATGGTATGTTGAGATTTTAAAATTGTCTCTTCTTTTAGAGAAGAGATTGACTTCATTTTTAAAATCAACATCTCCCTGTCATCTTAATGTTTTTACTGAATTATGGACACATACTCTTTACTGATGTGACTGAACAAAAATGTTGGATTTAATATATCAGCCCCAATTTTCTACAATATGACCTTACTTTTCTTTGTGTAACTGCTTGTGGAAATTAAGGAGCACACTGTGTTGACACCATAGATTTTCACTATTCTCTACTAAGCATTCTGCAAAGCAGGGCAGTATTCTTAGGATCAACTTTTACCTGGCAGTTTTCAATCTCTCATCATGGCTCACACCACAGTGCTCTGGACTCTATCCCCAATGATTTTTCAGTTTATTTCTCTTCCTGCTGTGCTATCAGCTCACATATCTGCATCTTTCCCTCTTCTCAGTCATTCAATGAAATGAAGCGTGCTCATGTTTCCCTATGAATAAATGTTCCTTCTCAGCCTGTAGTCAACTACAATCTATTGTTACATTTTATAAATTCCATTATTTTTTCTGCCATGTTAGCTTTAAGTGCCTTAAGCTAAGTTTCTACCATGGGACCAAAAGGGTTAGTGCTTGGGAAAGTGAACTTATCAAAGCTACATATCTATAATTTAAGAGATTGCCTATTCATTCGGGTGTCTGAAAGATTTCGCAAGGAATTTCACAAGCCATTTTAATGAAACCATCACATCCAGTGTTTAATGGAGAATAAAGTTGATTCTATTTGGAAAAATCATTGGTGACAAGTACAGGATGGATGAGACACTGAACTCAGCATACAGTTTAAATACAACATCTTCCATTTTCTTTATTCTGATCTCAATGTATACTTTCTCTTTGTGACATGTTAGTTTTTAAAGTGCTTTAAATTTATGTTATCAATAATAGCATTTGGAATGCTTTAAAGATGATCCTGATCCACAGTACAAAAGGGGGATATTTTGGAGTAACACTATTAAGTGCATGGTACTTAAGAATGTGACCAACTAAATCATATCCTGATAGAGTAACTGCTTTGTATGTATTAAATTATGGATGCTACTCATCTTGAACAGATATCTAATACTTCTACAACCTTAAATTAATCTTATTGCAAAAGTGTAGAGAAAATAAAGCAACAGTCACCCTCCATAGATCATAAAGTCAGGTCCATTTTTGGAATAGCACTTTCTGTACCCTTAAGGTCACTTTCTATAAGACAGTTTACAATCGCATTACACATATCTGCTTTTAACGTTTAATCAACATTGTAGGCAGAACAATTTCAATATGTTTAAAGAAGCCTCTACATTTTTCTTCTTTTTTCTGGTTTGTTCTTTTACATTCATTAGATTAATTAGGTTACCTCTCAGAAATGACACTGAGTTGTGAATAGGTGGCAGAGATAAAAGTTCTAGGCACAGCAAAATACTTTCTTTCATGCATGAGTGTTGCAGGCAATCGATTTCTGCATGATATCAGAACACAACGTGAGGAGGAACAAGACGGAGTGAACTGGCTTTGATCCAGTATTCATCTTACTTAACCAAGCAAAAGCATCGAGCCTAGAAATTTTTCTCTCACTTTTCAAAGCAAAATTATCCATTTCTTGGATTTCTGAAAATCTCAAGGGAATATTAAACACAGAATCTTTGAATCTTCTATGATTGTCCCAAATCTCATGAGCTACTTGCAAAACCTGCCCACTTTTTGCCACAAAGGCTTCAAAGTCATTGAATTGAGCAATAATTTTCTGATTCGGTTTAAGTCCAGATTCACAAAGTGAATTCAATAGCTGGCACTAGTTTGCGTGTCAGAAACTTCTAGGTAGACAGGTTCTCCATAGGTGTTGTAGAAGAATCAAATACTATTATTCTGCTAGATAAAGAGTATTAAATTGATTCCTAATTACTTATCTTTATATCCATAGATTAATGAATCTGCCAATATCTATCAAAGAAATTTCTATTTACAGTATAGTAATTAACAAAGACCCATAAATGTATGTGGAACAGAGAATAAGAGACTCTGAAGTTGCCATCCATCCATCTTCCATACATCCATACATCACAAACCTTTTCCTGAATCTCAAGGAAGAATGCACAGAATGAATGTGAGAGTCAGAGAAAGTAGATAACTACAAGGAGCTAGTATCTTCTGGGCACAGCAGGGCAGTGGTACATATAAACCCAGAGCTGTTTTGACAGCATGCATCAGTACTGTGCAAGTCCAAGGCAGACAAATTCCCAGCATGGAAAGCTGTGGTGAGTATATATTCCTCCAGTGTAGGAGAGGAACAATTGGAAATTGGTACTTGCTTGGAAAAGCAGAATCATCCTTTTCTTTAAGAGCATAATTCCTGGTAAGCTGACCATGTCCTAGTGGAAGGCCACATATCCAAGATTCTATAAGACAACAACTTGAAATTGATAGGTATGAATCCAACAAACAAAACATGTAGAATAGGAACAAGGAAAGTTAAATATGGAAGAACTGAATGTATGCAATGAGTCATAAAAGAGGATTATAAGGCTATTTTTTGTTTTTAGTTTTAACTTTAATTTAGATTTTTATTTTGGTGATAGATAAATGCATAAAGTATATTTTATGTTTAATGTGCAAAACCAAATGCCAAGCTCCACAGCTTCAGAATAGTCATTCTAGTTGGCCAGAAATTAATTGAGATGTACGGAGGTTGTGTCTGGCTAATTTTGATGTGTGATATTTTTAGCTTGCAGGTAATTCATATATTTTTAGAAATGTAAAAATGAGAGAAAGCTGAGTAGGTGAGTAGGAAAGGGAAGGGATTTGATCTGGGGAGAACAGTGATATGAATAAAATAAGAACATATTGTATGAAATTTTCAAAGATCTAGTAAAAAAGAAATCTAGAAAAATGAAAACCCCGAGGGTAGACTCTGAGAAATCCAAAATTCAGAAAGTATAATCCTAGACAAAACAATCTAAAAATTAAAATATTTTTGAACCCTCTTCCATTGCTGGTGGGAGAACAAACTCATATAACCACTTTGGAAATCAATATGGTGCTTTCTCAGAAAATTGAGAATAGCACTACCTCAAGATCCAGCTATACTTTTCCTGGGCATATACCCAAAAGATGCCCCACCGTTCAATAAGGACATTAGCTCAACTATAGCAGCTTTATTTGTAGTAACCAGAATCTGGAAACAACCTAGATGTCCCTCAACGGAGGAATGGATACAGAAATTGTGGTACATCTACACAATGGAATACTACTCAGCTATTACAAACAAGGAAATCATGAAATTTGCAGGCAAATGGATGGAACTAGAAGGGATTATCCTGAATGAGGTACTATTCACACTGTATAAGCAATCATCCAAAGAGGGCAGCTCCAGAAAATTCAATCGCAGGTGCTTATGAACAAAGGCCATCACTTCCTTAAACACAAAGACAACTTTGTCATAGTGGTCTTGTGGAGTCAAATATATTAAATATATGTAAAAATAGTAAGTTTTTCTCAGAATTTTACAGATTTAGTAGAGTGTTAGAGATATTCAAAGCTGCATACACATTTATAAGATGTCTATCCAAACAGTGAATAGACATTTATAAAACATAGTAATAGGAATAGGGACTGTCTCTGACATGAACGCAGTGGCTGGCTTTTGATCACCTCCACCTGAGGGGATAGCAGCCTTACTAGCCCACAGAGGAAGACAATGAAGCCGGTCCTGATGAGATCCAATGAACTAGGGTCAGATGGAAGGGGAGAGGTCCTCCCCTATCATTTGAGTAGGGGAGGGGCATAGGAAAAGAAGAGGGATGGAGGGTGGGATTGTGAGGAAATGATGGAGGGGGCTACAGCTGGGATGCAAAGTGAATAAACTGTAATTAATAAAAATAAAATACATATATACGTAGAAAAAAGAATTCTCACTTCAAAATATCAGTATCAAGATAAAGTAAATGATTAATAATTGACTTGATTAACTCATGTCATATTACATATATCAACAAGTTATGTTGTGTGCCATAAATAAAATTTTGTCTATTAAGGGTTTTGTCGGGACAACTGAGTTAACAAAATGTAACTAATAAGAAAAATAAAATTAAAAAAAAGAAAACCATGAAAAAAGTTTTGTCCACCTTAATAACGAAGAAAAATATAAAGAAAAAATTGTGTTATCAGTTTGAAACTTTGCAAAAAAGAAGCAAAAAATAATAAGACATAAAGATTTTTAAAGAAAATTACTATAAAAGGTTAGAAGGACAAAGTATTACTAATCTTGCTGAGGTAATCTGTAGATTTGACTAAAGTTAATGATCATAACGTTAACTCCAAGTATTTACCTAGACAAAGAGTAGCAGTGTTGTTTCTTGTAAGATATGGCTATTATTAATAAGTATACATGTTTTTGTTTTGTTGGTGTTCCTGCTGTTTTTAAATTTTATGATTTGATATACATCAGCCCAAGGATCACTTATAAAATTTCCTGCTCTTCTGTGCCATTCTTCTCTGTCGCCTTGTAGAAACCCATTTAACACATTCTCATATCTCGATCAAGAAGTTCATAGAAGCAATGCTGCTGAGTACCTTCATTTACTATGATTAATGCAAATATTTTCAGGTAAATGAATAATGAATGAATGATTCTGATTGGCTTCCCTAGGCAAATCTAGCTTCACTGCCCTCAAGGTACTATAGCTTCAGCAGTTAGAAGGAATGCCATTGCAGCTGGTTGACATGATTAAAAGTGTTTTCATCAGGTTGGAGAGATGGCTCAGCCATTAAAGGCTGGGTTAACAGCCATAAATAGAAGTTTTCATCATTGTCATATGGTGTGGCTAATCCCTTCTCCAGAATTAGGCTTTCTACTTTTATTATAACATGCTTTTTGTTTCATAAAATGACACATTGCTTTTAATTTCAACATATAAAAATTAAAACAAAATTACTTTTATTTTAGGTAATTGGACCAAAGAATTCGATACTATGATGGAGCAGCTGAGAGTGGCCATTGTTACGGCAAATTCTACCAGAGTGGACTCAGGACTAGCCACAGGAGTATCATCATGGATTGCTGCAGCCATGAATCATCTGAAGGAATGGGCGGGCATGGGAGCGTTAGCAGGCCTTCTGGTGTTGGTCGCCTTGGTTTGTCTGTGGTGTATATGCAAGATTAGAGTCTCACAACAGTGTAATGCAGCCATGATCATTCAGGTCTTTACAGCCATTGAAGCAGGACAGTCTCCCCAAGCATGGTTGGCTACCATAAAAAGCTAAAATGTTACGCTCAGGATGCAAGGCTAAGCACTGCACTCAGGGTCAGCCGCTTTCGACCCAGAGAAGAGCATGTCTGATTGCATGCGGGTTGATGGCCCAGGTCTCGCCTCTGAGAAAAAGGTATCAGACGGGCCTGATGCTCTTTGGGTGGATGACACCTAAATGAACATTGGTACAAGGTCCCAATTTGTTTCTAATATCAGAGATCAGACCTCTACTCTTGCCTGATGCGTCTAAAACAAAAAGGGGGAACTGTAGAGAGCTTTTTTTTTTAATTCTTTATTAATTACACTTTATTCACTTTGGATCCACCCTGTGGTTCCTTCCCTCCTCCCATCCCAATCCCTCCCTCCTCCCATCCCAATCCCTCCATTCCTCCACCCTCTGCATGCATGCCCCTCCCCAAGTCCACTGATAGTGGAGGTCTTCTTTTCCTTCCTTCTGATCCTAATCAATTAGGTCTCATCAGAAGTGGCTGCATTGTCTTCTTCTGTGGCCTGGTAATGCTGCTTCCCCCTCATGGGGAGGTAATTAAAGGCCAATCAGTTCATGTCAGAGACAGTCCCTGTTCCTATTACAATGGAACCCACTTGGATACTGAACTGCCATGGGCTACATCTTCCAGGGGTCTTAGGTCATCTCCATGCATAGTCCTTGGTTGGAGTATCAGTCTCAGGAAAGACCCTGTGCTCAGATTTTTTGGTTCTGTTGCTCTCCTTGTGGAGTTCCTGTCCTCTCCAGGTCTTACTGTTTCCCACTTCTTTCATAAGATTCTCTGCACTTTGCCCAAAGGTTGCCCATAAGTTTCAGCATCTGCATTGATAGTCTGCAGGGCAGAGTCTTTCAGAGGTCCTCTGTGTCAGTATAATATGTCCTGTAATATCCAGTATATATAAGGAACTAAAGAAGTTAAACAGCAAAAAAATCAAGTAACCCAATTCAAAAATGGAATACAGAGCTAAGCAGAGATTCTCAATTGAGGAATATCAAATGGCAGAGAAACACTTAAAGAAATGCTCAACCCCATTAGCCATCAGGGAAATGCAAATCAAAACGACCCTAAGATTTCACCCTACACTCATCAGAATGGCTAAGATAAAAAACTCAAGAGGGAACACATGCTGGAGAGGTTGTGGAGAAAGGGGAACCCTCCTACACTGCTGGTGAGAATGTAAATTTGTACAACCACTCTGGAAATCAATCTGGCACTTTCTCGGACAACTAGGAATTGTGCTTGCTCAAGATCCAGCTTTACCACTCCTAGGCATATACCGAAAAGAGTCTCAAGTACACAATAAGGACATTTGCTCAACCATGTTTGTAGCAGCTTTATTTGCAATAGCCAGAAGCTGGAAACAGCCCAGATGCCCCTCAGTGGAGGAATGGATGCACAAATTGTGGTATATCTACACAATGGAATGTTACTCAGCAATGAAAAACAAGGAAATCATGAAATTTGCAGGTAAATGGTGGGACCTGGAAAGGATCATCCTGAGTGAGCTGTCCCAGAAGCAGAAAGACACACATGGTATATACTCACTCATATAGACATATAATATAGGATAAACCTACTAAAATCTGTACACGTAAAGAAACTAATCAAGAGGGAGGACTCTTGCTAAAATGCTCAATTCCTATTCAGAAAGGCAGAGGATGGACATCAGAAGAAGGAGAAAAGAGGGAACAAGTCAGGAGCCTGACACAAGAATCTTATATAGAAATGCTGGCTTTCTCATCTGAAAGTTAGATGTTCTTAAGTCTTTGGTAAGTAACAGTATGCCGTAGTTCCACTGACTACTAGCTGCTTGAATTATTATCTTTAAATTCCTTGAGTCCAATTTCTGTATCTATAGAGTGGTAATAAAATAGGCATATATTTCTTAGAGCTATTATGTTGATTAATGAGTAAATGATATTAAGCATTTACAACAATCACCAGAATGAGCACATCTCAGTACATGTTAACACCCACCATTTACAAAATTTCAACCTGAGCCAATGATACTTTTTTTTTTTGTTACCTACCACTATTTTTTTCTCTAAGGGTCTTATCTTCAACTTCCTATTTTATCACTTACGTCGTAGGGAACTACAAAATCTTAAATATTGATTTTTTTTTACTATAACAGGCCACCAATAAGCACTTAAAAGATCAAATATGAATGGCAGAAATGGCAAGGCATCTTAGCCTTAGTTACAGAATCGGGTATGTGCCTGTAGACCTTTTAATGCAGGCATTACCTTCTTAAATACTTGTTGGGTTTTTTTCTTTATATTATCACTAAGATACACTCTTCACTTTATTAATTATTTCACTGATATACACTGCTAGAAGCTAAGAATGTTTCCAGTATATAATATCTATTATGCCACAAATAATTCTAAGATATTAAGATCAAAAAACTACTTTTCAAAGTATCTGTATATTTTCTTTGTGTGGTTATAGGGGGACAGTTCATTTATTGGCATGCATTATTCACTATTTCCTCTGGCTACATTACTGATACTTCAGCTTAACATGTCCCAAGAGAACACCTAATTTTTCTTCTGAAACTTATCCTATTCACATCCTTCTGAGTTATTGTTAGGTTCATCTTTTAGGTGCTTAGGTATCACTCTTTACTCCATTTCCTGTAAACTCTGAGAAGTTCAGTTGCAGGTGGAAATAAGAAGATGATGCTCACCATTGTGGATTTTTCTCATTCTAATTGAAATTGTTCTGTCATAATATATTATTTTGATGATATAATTGAACAGAGGATGCACAATGGATACATTTTTTTCTAGCTAATTTGCATGGGCCTTAATAAATGTCTTGACTTTCCCCAAACTCGTTTTTTCTTGACTCATACTCAGTGTATACTTTTTTTGTTATTGTGTCTAGTGTTTGTCCTTTTGCTTTCTTTCTCAGTCTTTTGTCATTTGTATAAAGGAAGGATACTATTTTTTGCATATTAATTTTATACTTCTATAGTTTCTTGGGTATGGGAGGCAGAGATGAAGGAGAGGCTGCTGAAAGTGATCTGCTCCCAAGTTGAGAATAAGACTTGCAATTGAAATTGAAGTATGAGAATGAGAGTTAAAAAAAAAAAACTATTCATGGAGAGAACCTAGAATCTAGAACCCCTGCACAGATGTAGCCCATGGCAGTTCAGTGTCCAAGTGGGTTCCATAGTAATGGGAAGAGGGACTGCCTCTGACATAATCTGATTGGCCTGCTCTTTGATCACCTCCCC
>REGO01000322.1:1906488-1917896 GCA_010120015.1 Rhombomys opimus
CCTCCCCTATCAGTGGACTTGGGGAGGGGCATGCATGAAGAAGGGGGAGGGAGGGTGGGATCAGGAGGAGAGGAGGGAGGGCCTTATGGGGGATATAAAGTGAATAAAGTGTAATTAATAATAAATAAATAAATTAATTAATTAATAGATAAATAAATAAATAAATAAAAATGAGAATTATTACAAAGACAAAAAAAAAAATACCTTACCTGATTCCCTGGCCAAGGTGGCCAGCGTATTTCTTTCTTTTTTTTTTAAGATTTATTTATTTTTATTATTTATACTGTATTCTGCCTGCATGTGGTTGTGATCCACCATGTGGTTGCTGGGAATTGAACTCAGGACCTTTAGAAGAAAGGCCAGTGCTCTTAACCTCTGAGCCATCTCTCCAGCCCAGCCAGCATATTTCTATACTTTAGTAGTTTATTAACACCATAGGGAAAAAAAAAACAGAGATGTCTCACACAAGCCAAAGAGAAATTACATTAACAGCCTAGTAGAACTCTGCAAGAACACTGTGGCTGAAGCAGAGGTGTAAAGAAAACAAGTTACCTGGGGTGTTAATTTCCAATCATCTACAAGTTTAATCCCAGTATAAGAACTCCTTATAGAAACACTAATTAAAGGACAAATACTGAAAATACTTGACCTCAGTTCTTTTATTTTTACTTTATTTTATTTTATTAATTACTTTGTATCACTGCTTTGGTCCCTTCCACCATCCCCTCCCAATCCCATCCTCCCTCTTCATCTCCTATGCCCCTCACCCTTCCTCCCTTTCCATCTAACCTTAGTCTATCAGGTTTCATCAGGACTGGCTTCCTTGTCTTTCTCTGTGACCTGGCAAGGCTGCTCTCCCCTCAAGTGACAACACATGCTGGAGAGGATGTGGAGAAGGAGGAACTCTCCTCCATTGCAGGTGGAAATGTAAACTTATACAACCACTTTGGATATCAATCTGGCACTTTCTCAGACAACTAGGAATTGTGCTTGCTCAAGATCCAGCTATACCACTCCTAGGCATATACCCAAAATATGCTCAAGTACACAATAAGGACATTTGCTCAAAAATGTTTGTAGCAGCTTTATTTGTAAGAGCCAGAACCTGGAAACAACCCAGATGCTCCTCATTTGAGGAATGGATACAGAATTTGTGGTACATTGACCTCTGTTCTTTAAATGTGTCAAAACCATTTAAAGAACAGAGGTTCCTTAACACACACACACACACACACACTCGCACTTGTGCATGCACACACAATTGGAAATTCATAGGAAGTGTCACTAATTGGGATAGACAAAGGAGACATGGAAACACATAGTTATGACCCTCAAATAGCATATAGAAATATATAAGAAATCAATGAATACAAATAAATCTAGTCAAGAAGACCTGCCAAGATCAGTTAGTGGGTTTAATAACTATATGATAGAGGTGGAACAGGAGAACAATGGAGAAGCGATGAGCCTTTTACAGATATAGTTACTCCTATATGCTATATTTAAATCATGCTTTGTGTCAGTTTGTCCATCTGTAAAAAAAAAGTCAGATTCTATGGTCCCTTTGATCTTTATGTGCCCTTTTAATGTTACATATATGAATGCTATTGGAAGAAATAACACTAACTTATACTGTATTATTTATTTGTATTTATAACCTCTCAAAGGGACATGCAATTTTGAATGAATGCTCAAACCGCAGTATTAGTAGTTAAAGACTTAGAGATATCCTCAGATAGTTGTAATTATTATACCTAGTTTTCCTGGTTAGGTTAAGAGCCCCATAAACCCAGGCATATTTTCTCTAACCTCAGTGCTGACATGGCCATTTTCCTCCAACTCTATTTCCATATAACTGCTTCAAAGACATATTCTGGGCCAGCCTACCTTTGGCTTCTTGTTTCATTTGCCATCTGGAAACTTCATCTGGTATAGAATTTTACCCTCATTACTTAAAAATAATTGACCATTTCATTTCTTTCAACATTGAAGAAATTCCCTTATTATATATTCTACTCCCAGAAAGAGAAAGAATAGGCTAGTTACTTTTAAATCATCCTGTGTCTTTCTTCATACGTGGAGGCAAACACATGTGTATTTATGATAATAATGAAAACTGATGTCAGAATAGTTCTTATAAAGTTCCAGTTGAAAGTTTAATTCTAAATGTAAAATTGTAATCCACCAAAAATCAAATAGACTATAAATAACTGTCTTCTTCATTTGTCCAGAGAAAACTGTAAAGACAGAAAATAACTAGTTAATCTCTGTAAGCCATGGTAAAACTAGCCAGAAATAGAAGAATTGCTATGAGTTCCAGATTCACTGGGCTACATATTTCGTAAGAGTAGAACAGGTCAGAAAGATTGTATTTGAGACTTTATCTAAAAAAGAACACCTCCAAATTAAAATTGTGTTTATATGCACAATGGGCGGAAGTTCTCTAGACAATGTCTACAATTGCATACCAATATACTCCCTGTTGGCTTTTTATCATTGAACAGTTTATTGTCATCAAGGCATGGTTCTCTTCCTCTGTGAAGCGGAGAAAGTAACAGTGTTGACATAAGGGACTTTATCCCAGTGACAAAATTCTATGACATTAGTGATACTAGGCAGAATTCTGACACATCAGAACCAAAACGCCAGTTGTTATCACAGTTGCCATCTCTCTGTTGAGCAATAGAGAATCAACAGATGCTGTTGAGCCATTAGTTGAATGTGGATAGGAAAAACTGCCAGTCTTCCATTTGGGGACATGTCACCTCATCCACAACTTGAAAACATCTTTTTCGAGTGGCTTAACTTGTTTAAGAAAATGTCTTCCAAAAATTACAGTTATATTTCTCAGGGACAAATATAAATAAGTACAGAAGAGACTTCTTTATCTTTCAGTGAGTTATGTAGATATTACCTTTTATATTACAAGTGCAGGTATGGGGTTCATATCCTGGTGAAGGTGCACATGTCTATTTTAAAATTGCATAATGATTTTTGTAATGATTGACTAAACCATGAAGATGTAAAACACATTCATTATAACTTTCATCACCAAAATATATGTTTTAATTTTCAGTAGGCATCTTTCTCAGTTTAATTAAAATTGTCTTACTCAGCATTTTCTTCAATAACTTGTTCAAGTATAATGTGGTATAAAAATTAAAGGATTTTTTTCACCTTTAGGTTTGGAGGAAAGCACTATGTAAATATTTTCTTTGAGATTAAAACTAGTGGTAATCATGATTCTGTCAATATATATATATATATTTTTTTAATTTATTTATTTTTCCTGAGTGCACTCACCTGTGGGGAGGGCTTGGTTTCGAGTGTGGTGAAATTGGAAAAATTTAAGGATTTTTAAAGTTAACAGCATGAGAAAATATTTTATTATTTTTAAAATTTTGCAATATAGCCTCAACATCTCCCCCATGTATTTTGATATGTAGATGATATGGTTATTTCTGAAGTCTGTTGATCTAGTTAAAAGAGAGCACACTTCCTGATTTCTTACTGTGTCTGAGAGTCTGCTCGTACCTTACTGGTTTTGGACGGCCCTAGGGTGCACAGATGGTGCAGAAAAGGCGCGAGTTACCCCTATGGCAGAGGCAAGGCTTCTAAATCATGCACTCCATTGTTCAGATTGTTGGAATCATGCCTTCCTCTTGCGTTTCTGGCATATTGATAGTCCCACTTTTCCATCTGATATTTGAGTCTGTCTCTACGGGCTTATTGTTTGTAGGCAGCTTCCCATTCTGAGAAACTTCAGGGATCAATCTTGAGTGTTTGAAATGCTTGCTCAAACCTCACTTGCTTAATCAGGCTTTTAGCTGATTGCTTCTTTGCTTGCCTTCTGCATTTCTTCAGGGCGCACTAACAAAGAATTCTATGAAATACTGAAAAATGTGTATTAGCATCCAGGGGCTAACTTTATTTGGTATATTCTCATTTCTGCATTGCAGCACAGTGGGAAGCAGTGAATGCATTCATCTTTCAAATACCAAATAACTACAAAAAATGAGCTTCCAAGATAATTTTCATTAGAGGGATCTGAGAATTATAGCTAAAGTTTGGTTTCAGGCTTTCATGTAAGTACTAAATTTAGGAACCTTTGACAGTTGAAATGCTTGCTAATGTATCTATGAAAAGGAATCAAAACCTGGGAAAATAAATATCAAATCAACTTTAAGGATATGGGAAAAGTACTCTAAAATTTGATTTAAAAATATGGTGGATGTTCAGTTTTTATGTGCAATAGTGAACAAAAAATGAATCTAAGAGAAAATAATAATGAAAGCCGAAAATCAAAACGTTGCCAAAATAAAAAAAAATTATAGTAACAAACTCAATTTTTAGCACAAACACATTGTACAAAATACTTGCAAAATATATCAGATGACTTTGTTTTAGTTATTGTTTTTTCTTTACTACATTCTATGTCTCAGAAGCAGAAGAGTTTTTGCTTAATGTAGTCATTGCTATTTCTCACCGTACATTAGTTGGTAAATGAGTGAACGATTCTGCACTTAGCGTGCAGAATATATAACAAGTATGGAGACAGCGTTTGGCCATAGGAAACACTTAAAAGATGGAGACTACCAACGTTCACCCTAACCTCCTTGATTATTATACACAGTATGTGCCCTCAAGTAGCAGCCAAATGGGCACAGCAATTTGATATTTCATTCTCAAGTAAGTTCACTATGTTTTATAGAATTCAAATATCTGAGAAAGCATCTTTTTCTTCTATAACAATGATGTGTCTAGTAGAAAAAAATTGCACTTCAAAAATAGACACAATTTACTGAAGGATCATATAGAATAATACTCATTAATTTTTGAGCTCTGTGGAACCATATTTAGAGGTGGAAATATTGTCTCACAAGACTCTCATATTATGCATTTGACTATGTTTTTCACTTTTAAAGACTCTTTTAATGAACTATTCTAACTGATAATCAGAGGCTAAGATTTGATTTCAATTGAGAAAATAACATTGTGTAATAATACAGTAATGTACTAGTGTTGAGCTAAATGTATTTATTCCTAGAAACAATTTATTAAAATTCATCACTCTAGACTTTGAATAGCCAAATGGAATAAACCTGTCAATAGTATAAACTGTGAGTCCTGCAATTGTCTCTGAAAAAAAAATTATAAGAAATATTTGACTTCCTAACCTCTAAGCTTTTATCTATGACACACTGGATTTTTCTCTTATTGAAAATAGTTTTTTATACAATATATTTTGGTTGTGGTTTCTCTTCCCTGAAATCTAAGATCTTCCCCACTTCAAATCCTGTCTGAATACATACCCTTTCCCCTTCTCACTGAAAAACAAACAGGCATCTAAGGAATGATAAAATCAAATAAGACAAAAAAGAGAATGAATAGGCAATCAACCAAACAAATGGAAGAAAAAGAGCCAAAGAAAAAGCATGAGAAACATAAA
The DNA here is from genome assembly GCA_010120015.1 of Rhombomys opimus. Taxonomy (NCBI): domain Eukaryota; kingdom Metazoa; phylum Chordata; class Mammalia; order Rodentia; family Muridae; genus Rhombomys; species Rhombomys opimus. The sequence goes on from REGO01000322.1 coordinate 1,911,938, forward strand.
TACAGAAACATGTATTTATACTCACAGGAATCGCTTAAAATCACAAAACCTGCAGTCATAATACATAGACTAAAAAGCTGGAAGGTTAAAAATAATATGGCCTGACAATAACAATATGAGACAAAGAACCTACAAAGATGCCAATGAGATAGCTTTATGTTGGCCATACACTTCTAACAAGAGTGGTTGGTTTCCCTACAGATACTCTGTTGGAAAGAATTATTTTTTCATTTGTGAGTGGTTATCAGTTGGAGATAGTTTCTGACTTAGAGATGTGTGCTCCTGTCCACTTCCCCTCTCACACTGCAACCTCATCTATCTTATGCCCATGAAGGCCCTGTGCGTGCTGATGCAGTCTCTGTGAGTTCATCTATATTTTGGTACCTCTATATTTAGAAGGCTCTGTGTATGCAGTGTCCTTTGTCCCCTCTGTCTCATAAAACATTTCTGTTTCCTCTTTTGCAGGGTTTTCTGAGTCCTTACAGGAGTGATTTGAGTGATCCCATTTAGGGCTCAATGTTTCCATATCTTCCATGCTCTGATTATTGTTTGGCTGTGGTTCCTTGAATTCAGCTCCATCTGCTGCAGGATGAAGTTTCCCAATGAGAGTTAAGCAAGGCACTGCTCTATGAGTATAGCAGAATGTACTTGGGGTCATTTTGTTGCTACATTGTTTCAGCAGAACAGTAGTAGAATTTAGTTTTCTTCTAGGTACAAGGCCTACTGGGTCTCAGGTGCTTGATCACAAGAGTAGTGTGATGAATGGGTTCATTCTCATAGAGTAAGCCTTACATTCAATCAGGTAGTGGTCACTTACTCTCACAAGCTTATTGTCATTAACACATAAGTCTGTCTTGCAAGCATGTCATCACCATAAATAAAAAGAGTGTAGTTTTATTTAGTGTTTACATTTCTCCTTTGGTAGCATGCATAGTACCTCCCAGTACCATAAATACTGTTCCATATGGATAAGGCTCTAGGTAGGCACCAGCTTGGCTTTTCCACGGTCAATGAATTGTGTAGTTATTGTCTTCAGCAGTTAGTTGTAGGTTTTCTTTTTTCCTCACGTCCTCAAGTTCCCAGAATTATGACTCACAGGACTCAAAATATTACTTATAAATATTAGGCCATATGTCTAGACTCTTCTATGATGAGCTTATAACTTAATAACCCATTTATACTAATCTTACATTCTGCCACATGGCTGGTTACCTGTGCTCAGGTATCCATCCTCCTCACATCTTGCTGGCTGAATCTCCCATGCCTGGCTCTTTCCAGAATCCTTTCTGCTGCCAGCTGTCCCACCTCCTATTTCCTGGCTCAGCTATTGGTCATCAGATTTATTATTGACAGATGAAGTTGCCATACAGACACAAAATATTCTCCCAACAGTTGATACCTACTGTCACTTTCTAAACAGCAACCAATAGTCTTGGCATCTATGGATATAACATAGAACTTCTGCTCGGATGTGGCCTGTGGTAGCTCAATAACCAAGTAGTTTTCCAAAGTAAGGGGAACAAGGACTATTTCTAACAGGATCTCAAGGCCAGGCTCTTTGACCTCCCCCCCACAGGGGAGGAGCAGTCCTGTTAGGCCACAGAGGAGGACTTTGCAGCCAGCCTTGAAGATACCTGATAAAACAGGGTCAAATGAAAGGGGAGGAGGTCCTCCCCTATCAGTGGACTTGGAAAGGGGCACAGAGGAGACCAGGGAGGGAGTTGGGGAGGGGGAGGGAATGAGGGAACGGGATACAGCTGGGACACAGAGTTAACAAATTGTAACTAAAAATAAAAATAAAAATAAATAAATAAAAAATAGTCTTGGCAATTTCCTGAGGTGTTTCTGGGTTCCCATGGGAACCATTTGACCAACAACTGGATTAAATACAACCCATTCACATCACCTAAGGCCTCAACTGGTGGTGAGAGATCTCTAGTTGATGCTCTAGGCCTTATTATTTGGCAAGTTCATTTAGATTACCCTCATACATGTATTTAATTTAGAAAGGTTCTGCTATATTTCCATACAATTTCTCAAATATTCTTTAGTCCCAGTATTTTCTTTCTTGAGTCCATTTTTCTCCCTCCATCTGTATTAGATTCTTCTGTTCCAGTAACCTTCCTCATTTATGAATAACTAGCTATTCTATTTCCTCTTACTAGGGATGCCCATGTTTGATTCTCTTACTCTAAACCTAATCTTTATTGTTATATAGATTGTGTCTTGCTTGAAGTCTTAACAACTAACACCCACATATAAGTGAATATGCACCATATTTGTTTTTCTTTGACTGGGTTACCTCCTAGTATCAAAGAATCAGGGATGAAAGCTGTATATCAACAACAATAAAAACAATAGAAAACATACAAACCTTAGAGAAAGCTGAATAACTCTCTACTCAGTGATCTCCATATTGTATCTTATTTCTTTTCATGTTTCTGTTACATCATAATCTTCACAATTATTAATTTCATTTCTTGTTGACAGTTTTGTATCTTGTTTCCCTAGGTTAGTTTATTGATCTCTTGGATTATGCTCAAGTTCAGTCTCTGCAGGTCTTAACACTCTCAACGATCTAGTTAGTATGTTGCCATAGCGATAGGTGTACATTACAACTAGAATTTTTGTTTTTTCAAAGTAGATGACATTTTGTTTGTTTCAAATTTCAAATTTTCCAGTGAATTTCCTAAGAACTTTGAGACTAAGGATTTTCCTGAATTGGAGAGGTAAGTATCTTAGTGTCTTGCCACAGTGCAAAATCAACTTTTCTCCTCTCCCTCTTTTTCTCCCCCTCTTTCCCCACCTTTCCTATTAGTTTTGCAGATAACAGAGTGATATCCACTTGACATGTGCAGAAATGAGAGTCTAGAAATATTGGAGACCCTATGTACATGTGTGTGACTCCAGAGTAACACTAATCCTGTTACAGACTGACATTTTCTTTTGTAGATCCTCCTTTAATACTTTCATTTGTACTTCAGAAATTTTTATACCCCTACTCGTGCTTAAAATCAGAGATTTTTGGCTATAATTACATCTCTGTACACAAACTGTTCACTTTCTATGGCACATAACACTACGTATTTTGATGAATTCTCTAGTCTTGCACACAATGAACAAAATCGAGTGAGAAAGTAACAAACAAAATAATTCAATTAAAAATGAGATACAGAGCTAAGCAGATTCTCAACAGAGAAATATAGAATGCCAGAGAAACACTTAAAGAAATCCTCAATATCCTTTACCAGCAGAAAATGCAAATCAAAACAACTCTAGGATTCCATCTTGCACCTATCATGATGGCTAAGATAAAAAACTCAAGTGACAACACATGCTGGAAAGGATGTGGAGAAAGGGGAACCCAACTCCCTGGAAGTGCAAAATTGTACAACCACTTTGTAAATCAACTGGAGCTTTCTCAGACAATTAAGTATAGTGTTACCTCAAGATCCAGCTATACGACTCCTAAGCATATATCCAAAATATGCTCAAATATACAACAAAGACATTTGCTCAACCATGTTAATAGCAGCTTAACTGTAATAGCCAGAATCTGGAAACAACCCCAAAACACATCTTAACAACATGCACACAAACATCTATGGGTTATGCAGACTTTAGAAAATTTACTAAGGAATCGTGTGCTTGAGAAACTATACCTCTGGGTAATAGATTTGATTTTCAAGTATTTTGTAAGAGGAAAAAAATGTTGATTCAAAGATACATTTGAGAAATAGATGTTTAAGTTGAAGATTGTTATTTAACTTTAAAGCACAAAAAAAAATGGATGAATGAGGAGGGTATTTGAGTCAGTGAAACCATGATCCCAAACTTCACTTGATTTAAGGGTCCTGATCTGATTAAAGCCTAGTGGGAAATGCAGTAAGTTAGATGGAACAATTCTTTGCCTGAGACTATTGTCACAGTAGTGTCTCTTCAATTATGATCCTTCTTTACCAACTTGAGTCTATCTTCAGGTGAAATTTCTTCACAGATTCTCAGCAAGTCTCTGACTTCCAAATATATGTTCTCTTTCACTCTTACCCATGTAGAAGATCAAACAGCCCATAACATTATAGAAGCAGAAATATTCTTTTGTGATGAAGTCATCATTCTTGAGCCCAGATTAGACTGTAGGTGCCCCCTTTCCTTGTTTCTTGCTGAATGCCTTTATGTTTTACAGGGAATGAAGATGTCACAGGGTATGCATCATATAAATGTTTACAAACATCATAGCTTATATTGCAAACATATACATTTCTCTGAGTTGTAGTTGATTAAATATCATGAATTCATTAATTTTAGTTAAGGTAACTAACAGAGTTTATTTATTTCTTTTTGAGCAACATAATGGACCACTAAATATAAATGCATGAGAATTTTAAGGGTCAGTGTGTATTGCTATTTATATTTTATCATTTAAAATTGATCTTATGAGTAGCATCAGCTTCTCCTGAATGGTATGGATTATCTAGAGTCTTGCCTTTGGCCTATTCCAGGAGACATGTTACTCATAAAGGCAACTGTGTCCCATTTGAGTCAGGGCTTCTGTGATCATTACATGTGGTAAAATACAATGTGTTTTAACCCTAAAACCTGACCTATGCTTTTGAAATCTCCTATAAAAATAAATCTCTATATAAATGAAATAATCAAATGAAATCACTTAATAGTATTTATTTCCTCTGGCTCTATGCACTATATTTATATCATCTTTTGTCATTCTATAAGTATGGATCTATATGATAAAAGAAAATCTATAATAATAGATGGTATAGCAGTGAATAAAAGAACTGCATAAATCAAATCATATGATCTGTCAAGTACTTCAAAATATAAACCAATCATTTTACTACAAACTTACACATACTATATTATTTGATTTGCAAAATTTTGAGGTACATTCAACTTATCAATCAACTGTACAGGTAGGTTTAGGTAAAACAGATTTCCCAAGTTTACAGAGTTAGAGAGTTCTGTATTCTACATTAGAATCCAATGTCTACTTGAGTTGAAAGCTCTTAACTTCTGTGTTTCTTCTTTTTTTTAGGACAATCATTCAAAAGACCATAGAAGTTTATTTCTTGGAATCATAAGTGTTAATGAGAAAAGTCAACAATGAGATCCATTTGGATGATTGTTACTGTGGTCCAGCTACTTGTGGGTATATTTAGCCAAAAATTAGAGCGCACATTTGGTGAAGTGGGAGAAACTGAGAAAGCATGGGAGGAAAGTTGCTCAGTAATTATAAAGATAAACATTATATCACTTAAAACAGTTTCTCTCTTTCCTATAAACACATGAATACAAGTACACACACACATCTTTTTTGTTTGTTTTTGTAGTTGTTGTTCTTTGAGAAAAGTTCTTATAATGCCAGGTTTGCCTTAAATTGAATAAGCAGCTCTGGGTGCACATGAATTCCTGATCTTCTTACCTCCACATCAGGAATGTGTCACCACAGTCAGTTTATTGGGTGCTGGGAACTGAACTTAGGCTTTGTTCATGCTACAAAAGCTCCACTGACTCCCATAACCCCAGCATTACCTTGAACTTTATAATGGTAGTATCAGTTGATTAAAGATGGAAACATGCAGAAACTAAAACTTAAAGAGATAAGGAACAAACATTATAGTTTAGAAAAGTAACATTTAGATAGCTATGTATAATTTCAGCCGAAAAAAATTACATTAAATCATTAGCAGAATCCACATTCACACATTTCTGCCTTAATGTTGAACTGAAACATCGTTCTATATTTAGAGAAAAATTGGGTTGGATTATTTTAAGGTGCTTTTCCACCATCACTGTAGAAAAGTTGTAATCTTCTGGAGTCTGTTGGGCAGAGTGAATGGAATTTTATGTAAGAACTGGGAAATAGTAAGAGCTGGAGAGGACAGGGCCTCCACAAAGAGAGCAACAGAACAAGAAAATTTGAACACAGGGAACTTCCCAG
>REGO01000322.1:1923437-1947647 GCA_010120015.1 Rhombomys opimus
AGCCGCCTCGCAGATCTGGGACTCCAGGACAGGTACTGCTGATCTTTGCCTGCCGCTAAAGGGCTTGGAGCTCTGCCCCAGCGGCTGTATACCTCAGGCAGTTAGGTCTGCTCTGAGAAAGACCAGGCAGCTGTGCCACTGTGCGGAGGTAGAGGGAGGTCTGGGGGAGGGGAGTGCCGCGAGATCAAAGGGTCGTTTCGCTCCTTCCCCAAACAAGTCCCCGGGTGACCTGAGACCAAAGTTTTCACCTCCTGTGATGTTCCCTGTCGGTCTAGAAATCTCCACTGTTGTCTTCCTGGGTTAGAGGTCCTTCCATTCACCAACTCAGAAGTTCAGGTATTCCACCGCTCAGAAACGGTGTGTGCTCGTTGCCATCTTGTCCTTGTATTTCTCTTTGCATAACAAAATGACTCTACTCTTAACTGCGTATTGAGCTATTGTTCAGACTGAACCCATTTGTTGTCATAGTTAAAGGGTGAGAGTGGCTGAGGCAATGTGAAATATGATCAGTCAATCTGAAAGCTCTATAATAGTGATGTTTGTAATGTTTGTAAGTGCCACATGATGGAATTTAATACATAGCTGACTTAATTTTATTTTACCACTTGCTTAACTTGGGGAAAGAAACACGCAATTAGTAGTAAGTTAAACTTTGAGAAGATATATGAAAAATAATTAGAATGCATTGAAGCTAACATTTCAGTTAAGAAACAAGCTAACCTATATGAGTAAAGCTGATATGAACATAGTTGAGAAAATGTTGTTGTATGGTGGAACATCTTTCAGATATAGGCCCAGGAGTGATATAGTTGGGTCTTGAGGTACAACTATTTCCAGTTTTCTGAGAAAACATCAGATTAATTTTTAAAGTGGTTGTATAAGTTTGCATTCCCACCAGCAGTGGAGGAAGGTTCCCCCTTCTCCACATCCTCTCCAGAGTGTGTTGTCACTTGAGTTTTTGATCTTAGTCATTCTGATGGGTGGGAGGTAAAATCTCAGAGTAATTTTGATTTGCACCAACAACCGAGATGCCCCTCAACTGAAGAATGGATACAGGCATTGTGGTACATATACACAATGGAATACTACTCAGCTATTAAAAACAAGGAAATCATGAAATTTGCAGGCAAATGGTAGGAACTAGAAAAGATCATCCTGAGTGAGCTAAACCTAGAAGAAGAAAGAGACACATGGTATATACTCACTTATAAGTGCATATTGGACATATAATACAGGATAAACATACTAAAATCTACAGACGTAAAGAAGTGTCTGGCTCTCTCTTTCTCTCACTCTCTTTATCTCCATCTAATAAACCTCTTTCAGATAAAAACTCATTGTTTTATTTGGCCTTAACACAATCACAATATATGCATACATATTATATGTACATAATAGATATTGTATTCATGTATATGTACTGTATAATATGGGTATATAAATATGGGTATATATATAAATATAATATATATTATATACCAGAGAAAAAAAAGAAGCTAAACAACAGGGAAGACTTTAGGGAAGATGCTTAATTCTCATTCAGAAGGAAAAATACCATAAACATCAGAAGCTCTTGAAGAAAGTGAACAGGGTGCCCAGCAGGGGATCGAAGCAGATGCAGAGTCTCACAGCCAAACTTTGCGCAGAGTGCAGGGAATCTAATGAAAGAAGGGGGAAATGGAAGACCTGGAGGGGACAGGAGCTCCACAAGGAGAGCTCAGATCCATAACATCTGGGCCCAGCGGTCTTTTCTGAGATTGATACTCCAACCAAAGAGCATAAATGGAGATAACCTAGAACCCCTGCACAGATGTAGACAATGACAACTTAGTCTCCAAGTGAGTTCCCTAGTAAGGAGAACAGTGGCTGTCTCTGACATGATTCAGTGGCTAGCTCTTTGATCACCTTCCCCTGAGGAGGGGTGGGGGAGAGCAGCCTTACCAGGAAGACAATGCAGCCAGTCCTGATGAGACCTGATATACTAGGGTCTGAGGGAATGGGAGGAGGACCTCCCCTACCTGTGGACTGGGGAAGGGTATGGGAGGAGAAGAGGGAGGGAGGATAAGATGGGAGGGGATGAGGGATGGGGCTACAGCTGGGATACAAGGTGAATAAAATGTAATATATAACAAAATAAATTAAAAATAAGGTTACTGCTGCCTCTGATGTTGCTGCTTTTATTACTGCTGGATTGCTGGTTTCCTTGTTTGCTGATTCATTCTGCTTCTGTGTTTGCTGCTAGTGGTGGTTTGCACAAGAACACACACACACATATATGTGAATATATATAAATATATATGTGAACATATATAAATATATATATATGTACACACACACACACACACACACACACACACACACACACACACATATATATATATATATATATATATATGGTTTTCCAAAACTGATAAAGTAGTAAGAAATACCCTATATTTGGAGGTATTACAAATAGAAAGTTTTTTGAATTTTTTCTTTATAAAATGTTTATGCTATCTTTAGCTACTTAATTTTTGACAAAGAAGCCAAAATAAACAATGGAAAAAAGATGGTACCTTCAAAAATGGCATGGATCTAACTGGATGTCTACATGTAGAAAAATAGAGCCATATTTATCACCCTGCACAAAACTAAAGTCTATGTGTATTAAAGATCTCAACATAAAACAGGACACACTAAACCTTTTAGAAGAAAAATTTGGAAAGAGCCTGGGACTCATTAGCACAGGAGACAACTTCCTGAACAGGACACCAACAGCACAGGCTCTAAAATCAACAATCGATAAAAGGACCTCATGAAATTGAAAAGCTTCTGTAAAGCAAAGGGCACTGTCGTCAAAACAAAATATCAGCCTACAGACTGAGAAAGGATCTTCACCAATGCTATATCTGACAGATGGCTAATATCCAGAATATATAAAGAACTCAAGAAGTTAAAAAGCGACAAACCAAGTAATCCAATTAAAAAATGGGGTACAGAGCTAAAGAGAGAATTCTCAGTCAAGTAATAAACACCAAATGGCAGAAAAACAAAGAAAGGCTGAATGTTCTTTGTTTCCTTCTTTTCAATATGTGAGACTTTGGAATTGAACTTAGGTCATCATCAGGCTTTATGGTAGTCACCTTTACCTTCTGGGCCGTTTTGCTATCGTGAGGTGTGTTTTTAAAGTAAGATGGAACATATCACATGTTTTCCTGTTCAAAACTGAGAATGCAACTTTCCCATCAGAAGAAACAACAAGCACGAGCAGTAAAGACTGCAAAGAGAAAGTATGTGGGCTTAGAGTTGACCCAAGTTTTATTAAGATATGAGTTAACACATACCAGTTTGACCCAATAGGCCCTAAATTCTTGTGTCAAAAAATGCAAATTGACTGATAGCCCTTTTCAATGTTTGTTCCTGATGTTAATTATAAAGCTTTCTGCTCTGCAGTGATGCATACTGAATAAGACTTGGAAGCAAACCAGCTCTGTGAGCCTTCAACTGCATCAATATAGCATATGAAAATCTGGTGCAAGGAGAGTAAGCATACAACAATGGTAGATATTTACAAAATATAATTAAGCATAGTGTCAGGTAAATGAATATTTTTAATGATAATTTGGAAGAAAAAGTAACCAGTCTGCTATATCCTGTGGGAAAAAATATAGGGATATATCAAAAAGATGGTTATTTTCAATCCAAATTTAAGATGAGATAAATACTGTAGTGTATAATTATTTGAAAACAAAAGTAACTGACTTGCCATTATCCTCAAAATTTAATGTAGCCACTCCTGATGTGATCTTATAGACTAAGATCAGAAGGAAGGAGAAGAGGACCTCTCCTATCAGTGGACTTGGGGAGTGGCATGCGTGAAGAAGGGGGAGGGAGGGTGGGATCTGGAAGGGAGGAGGGAGGGGCTTATGGGGGATACAAAGTGAATAAAGTGTAATTAATAAAAATAAAAAAATTAAAATAGGAATATCTATAAACCAAAAAAAAATTGACCTTGATTTAGTAAGTACATAAATAACACAAAAAGTGATGGGAAGAATCAATATTTTCTTTTTTTCAGTTATAGATTTCCTTAACATCATATCTGGGATAGCAATTGCCATCTTGCTTCTTTGTAGAGGAATCATCATTTAACCAGATACAGTAATAACATAAATTTAGTGTTTTATGGTGCACACTTCTTACATCATCACAATGACAATAAATAAATGCAAGTAATTGGAACCACAAGATCAAGACCATAAATCTTCATCTTCTAAATATAGATGCACTGAATTGGCACCAAATAAGGTGACTGGCATTGTTCTTCTTGTGCACAATAGAGCGAGGAAGCTAAATGCCCAGCCATGAGTCAGTCTATTGCCACTGTATAAGTGTCTCTTAGCATGAACAAGAGTAAGACCACTAAACTTTAGACATTTTAACAAAGGGTATGTTGCAAATCATCTTTAATAACCATAAAGTAGATGTTTAGCAATCAGGCCCACATTATCTTTATTAAATATTGTGAAATCTAAATCTGAAACAAGAACCTTAGTGACAATCGATTAAAATAATTTATAATTATGTTTGATACTTTAAGTATTTATTGGCATTCTTAAATGTACAAATTTTAATTTTACAAAATCTTGAAATTTTATTATTATTATTATCATTTATTATAATTTATTCAATTTTAATCTTGACTGTGGAGAAGTTTCAAATCTATTCAAATTTCTTTAAGTCCTCAATTTTATATTTATTGCAACACTTAGTTATATATGAAGTTTATGTTTTAAATTAAGAACTCACTTATAAGTGGGTACTAGACCTATTAGATAGGATAAACATACTAAAATCTGTACACCTAAAGAAGATAAACAAGAAAGAGGACCCTGGGTAAGATGATCAATCCTCACTTAGAAAGACAAATGGGATCTAAATTGGAAGCAGAAGAAAACAATTAACAGGACAGGAGCCTACTGCAGAGGGCCTCTGAAAGACTCTACCTAGCAGTGTATCAAAGCAGATTCTGAGATTCATAACCAAACCTTCAGCAGACTGCAGGGAATCATATGAAAGAAGGGGAAGTTGGTATGACCTAGAGAGGGCAGGAGTTCCACAAGGATCAAATATATCTGGGCATAAGGGTCTTCTATGAGACTGTATCTCTAACCAAGAACCATGTATGGATATACCTAGAACCCCTGCTCAGATGTAGCCCATGGTAGCTCAGTATCTAAGTGGGTGCCCTAGTAACAGGAACAGGAACTTTTTCTGACATGAACTGGCTGGCTCTTCGATCTTCCCCTTCCTCCAAGGAAGGAGCAGCCTTGCTAGGCCACAGAGGAGGACATTGCAGCCAGTCCTGAAGATACCTGAAAATCTAGGGTCAGATGGAAAGGGAGGAGGACCTCCCCTAGCAGTGGACTTGGAAAGGGGCAGGGAGGAGATGAGGGAGGGTGGGACTGGGAGGGAATGAGGGAGGGGGCTAGGACTGGGATACAAAGAAAATAAACTGTGATTAATATAAAAAATAAAATTATAAAAAATAAATATGAATCATAAATGGTTTGTTCCAACAATTTAAAACTTCAAAAACCATGTTTCCTACTTCCACATTGCTGCTATAGAAACATACATGATCATCATTAGAACTGACAGTTGGCTTCCAAGGTTAGCTTTCTTATCATTTTTATAAATGTATTAGGGAAGTAGCCTATTATGCGATCCCATTTAAAGTATTCTCAAATTGTATAGCTCTTTATAGATTATATCATGTCCCAAACTGTATTGTATGATTGAGACTTACAATTAGCCTAGAATACTTTTAATTTAATTTGGGGTCTGAAACAAACCAAAAACAAATGACAAACATTAATTATCAACTTTTATCACTCACAGCAACTCAAAGCATTTATACCAAAGTAGAGATAATTTACAGCCTTCCTTTCAATGAACATCCCCAGAAGTTTAGGATTAGATATTTTTCTTATCTAATTCCAGTACTTTCTTTTTAAATATAATTTTCTTTATTTATTAGAGTTTAATCACTTTGTATCCTTGCTGTAGCCCAATCCTTGTCCCCCCCCCCCAATCTTGCCCTTCCTCCCTTTCTCCTACCATTCTCCTTCCCCAGTCCACTGAATGAAGAGTACCTCCTCCCCTTCCATCTGACCCTAGCCTATCAGGTCTCATCAGGAGTGTCTTTCATAGTTTTCCTCTGTGGCCTTGTCAGGCTGCTCCCCAGCTCAGGGGGAGATGATCAAAGAGGCAGCCACTGATTTCATGTCAGAGACAGTTCCTGCTCCCTTTACTAAGTACCAATTTTAGAGACTGAACTGCCAAGGACTACCTCTGTGCAGGGGGTCTAGGTTATATCCATGAATGGTCTTTGGCTAGAGTATCAGTCTCAGAAAAGACCCCAGGTCCAGAATTTTTGTTTCTATTGCTCTACTTGTGGAGCTCCAGATCCTTCCAGGTCTTTCTATCTCCCCCTTCTTTCATAAGATTCCCTTTACCCTGCCCAAAGTTTGGTTATGAGTCTCAGCATCTGCTTTAATATCCTGCTAGATAGAGTCTTTCAGAGGCCATCTGTGGAAGGCTCTTGTCTTGTTGCTTATTTTCATCTTCTCCTGATTTCTATCCTGTTTGCCTTTCTGAATAAAGATTGAGCATCTTACCCAGGGTCCTCTTTCTTGCTTGGCTTCTTTAAGCATACTGATTTTAGTATGATTATTCTATATTATATGTCTAAATATACACTTATAAGTGAGTATATACCATGTGTGTCTTTCTGCTTCTGGGATAGCTTGTTCAGGATTATTTTTTCTAGTTCCCACCATTTGCCTGCAAATTTCATGGTTTCCTTGTTTTTAATAGCTGAGTCGTATTCCATTGAGTAAAGATATCATTCACTATGACCAAGTAGGCTTCATCCCATGTAAGCAAGGGTGGTTCAACATAGGGAAATCCATCAGTGTAATCCACCATATAAACAAACTGAAAGAAAGAAGAACAACATGATAATCTCCTTAGATGCTTAAAAAACATTTGACAAAATCCATTACCTATTCATGCATAAAGTATTGGAGAGATCAGGGATAAGAGGCACATACCTAAACATAGTAAAGACAATATTCAGAAAGGTTATAGCCAATATCAAACTAAATGAAGAGAAACTTAAATCACTAAAATCAGTGACAAGGCAAGGCTGCCCACTCTCTCAATATCTCTCCAACATAGTTCTTGAAGTACTTGCTAGAGAAATAAGACAATTAAAGGAGATCAAGTGTATTCAGTTTGGAAAGGAAGAAGTCAAAATATCACTATTTGCTGATGATATGATAGTATACATGAGTGACCCCAAAAATTCTATCAGGCAACTCTTACAGCTGATAAACACCTTCAGCAAAGTGGCTGGATACAAAATTAACTCAAAACAAAAAACAAACAAACAAACAAAACCCCAGGATCCTTCCTGTATACAGAAGACAAATGGGCTGAGAAAGAAATTAGGGAAAAACCACACTTCACAATAACCACAAAGGACACAGCTTACCTTAGTGTAACTCTAACCAAGCAAGTCAAAGACTTGTATTAAAAAAACAAAAAACAAACAAACAAACAAACAAACAAAAAACCCTTCCAGTCTCTGAAGAAATAAATACAAGAAGATATCAGAAGTTGGAAAGATCTCACATGCTCATGGCTTGGCAGGATTAACATAGTCAAAATGGGCATCTTACCAAAAGCAATCTATGGATTCAGTAATTTCTGTTTTCTTTTTAAGAGCTGATGTCTCAGAGACCATAAGCTGGTGTGTACTATAATGCTTTAGTCAATAGTTCTACGAATTGTGACCTCCTCAGGGATTGCATACCATATATCTTGCATATCAGATAATTAATTAAAATTCACAGCAGTAGCAAAATTACTTATATGAAGTAGTGATTAAATAACTTTATGGTTGTGAATCACCACAACATGAGGAATAGTTTTAAAGAGATGCCGCATTAGAAAAGTTGAGAACCATTGCTTTAGATAATGTGATAGTCTGTGGTACATTTGGAGCACTACAGTGAATTCTGTTTATGCTTTATATCTTTAAAACTATGGTTTTTCTCATCTATGAAATGAAGTTCAGGTGGTTGTATGTATTAGTGAAAGATCAGATGTGTAGCCCTTTAGACAATAGAGGAATGAGATGCATTCTCAGGAAGCTCTAAGTCACTAACGCTGCTCAAGAGTGCTTGGCTAATGCCCCATGTCATACAACAGGAGATTGTTATCCTCAATAAGTTATATCACAGGAGTAAATTTTGCATAGAGAATGGGCTTAGAGACAAGAAACTGAATATAATTATACTTACTTTATCTTGTACTAGAAAAACATGAAGTGAAACCAAATTAAAATAATTTAATCTTCTTCAAAATATAAATTTTTATGTTATTTTGTACATGTTTCAGTGGTTGTTAGGAGCTAATTAAAAATCTGGAATGATGTATTCTTGGTAAATGCTTTCCTATGCAGGAAGCATAAAAATTAGGGCAAGGGAAATTGCTTATCAATGAGCCATCTCTTCGGAAATAACTATCTCAACTGCAGAGGAAATATATCTTCAAATTCACTTATTAGCCTAACTTCTCATAGACTCTTTTTCAATGAGTGCAGTCACAATAAAATCTGAACATACTGAAAATAAATCACTAAAAACAAAAACAAAAAATGTGAGAATGAAAATAATCTTCAATTAACTACTTTAGACAAAATATACTCACTTTAACCTCTTTAATATGGCCATTTACTTTTGTCTTAATGACTAATTTCAGTTTTGATCATGGATATATTTTTGTGACTGTGTGTGCTTATGTATACATGCACGAACACAGATGCCTGCTGAGGAGGCCAGAGGCATGGAATCCCCTTGGAACTAGAGTTGCAGCCAATTGTGAGGCATCAGACATCAACACTGGACACCCAGATTTGTTCTCTGTAAGTGCAGTGTGTGCTCTTGACCTGTGGATCATCTTTACAGACCCTAATGTGACTATTTTTCTTACATTTAATTAATGAATCTGAAGTCACATGTCAGATGAAGAAGGTTCTAGTTCAAGTGTAAACTTTATTTTTTAACCTTCTAATAATGTGCTAGAATTTTATAGTAACACTATATTTCAGAAATATTTCCATTATATATGCACAAAGGCAAAACTGTTAATTAAATTGGAATAAATATTGAAATATCTGTCTATAGAATTTATCAAAGATTTTAGTACTTTATTCATTTTTAAAACATAACTATTGTTACTATTTCAATACATAATTTAAAGGTCCTAAGAGAAATTACTAAAAATAATGTTATTTAAAACATGATTTTTAAACATGAGCTTCTCGGCTCACAGATTCATAGGGACTAGAAACTGCTAATTTATTATTTTAGATAAATACCCAACATAATAATTACAAAATACATAGTTAACAATTATGAGTTCCTGAATGTTACTACCCTGTCAGTGCAATTATCATCATCTGAAATATCCCATGACTAGATTTTAGTATCATAATTAAAGAAGATAAATTTAACTATGCAAAATAAGCAAATTTGCATTTTCCTAACAAAATGAAAGTTTCTAAAGTGTGGTGAGTACAAGTCAGGATATATTCAGGTATTCAACAATAAAATTAACCACTTAATATTTTGGTCGACCTTGTAATCTTGTACTAAGAATAGTAATGTCTAAGTAAATACTGATAAATATCTCAAAGTAGCTTTAAAAATATTTTTTGGTTATTAAAGAGCGTTCTCATTAGGAAAGCTGCAAGCACAGACAAAATCTTACATAGCCAGGAAAACATTCAAAGCACATTTGCCTTGTTAGTCTACTTTCCTGTAGATGGGTCACAGATGCCATTTTGGTTGCTGCTGGTCTGAGCTGAAAAATTTCCATTCCAACTCCTGGAAGATGCTATCATCTTTTGTAAGTGGATTTCACTGGCTTTCTTCTGCTGCTTCTTCAAAATGCCCCTGGTGTAAATTAAAATGTAATGTTTTTTTAGTCTGATTTGCAGACTCTAGGTCACAAGCAAGAACCCTGGGTTAAAAATGGATGTTTGATAATTGGTAATCTGGTTTCCTTTGGAATCAAGGATAGATGGGAATTATCATACAAGGTTTTCTCCAGAATGGGAAGGCCTTTATAAAAACAGTGACTTAATGAAGGTGGCATAGAGATTAATGGCACAGGAAGAATTGGCTGGTGTGAGGGATGGGAAGATAAAAAAAAAAGGAGGAAATGTGGGGAGACATACTTAACACTGAAAATGTTTGAGAAAGACATGGAAAAACATACTGCTATATAAGCATCCTAAAATATATACAAATACATATATTAAAAAATTTAAATTATATTATAAGGTGGTAGGACAATGACCCTTCTTAATACTGCAGACAAACAAATAAAATGTGAAGTCCAGAAATGAGTTACCTTTTTTGAAGATGATTACAGGTATTGCCCTTGCTCTTTATCCTCCAGAACGTGACAGAGAGATCTTACTGCTGAGAGCTCCACATACTCAGTCATGGAACATGAGAAATTATGGTGGTAATGATGATGAAGCTTTGCCCCTAATGGGTCACTTGCATAAGGCTTGAAGATGCTATGAAAGCTCCATCTCTGACTATCATGAGGTAAAATAGGCTAGCAAACATTTCCACTGGTGGAATAGCAGTTTGAATGTTGTAGAGAAAACCAACAACATTTTTTTTTTCTTTTTTCAATGTGCACATCCTTTATTACATTAGTTAGCCAAAAGATTCCATCCATTGTCACCATAGGTGAAAGCAGATAGTCAATAAGTACATAGCAAATGATTTTATCATCTTCATTATGTGATGGTCAATGGGACAAGGATCAAACACAGTCTGAATCTTTGTCCTCAAGCCTTAGAAGTTCCTGCATGCACTCTGTGAAAATGATACATTGCCACATGCTCCTCACTGATCAGACCATTTCCTGGCTCCTTCAACAACTTTTTTTTTTAGATATAACTCTTGCTCTAGAAGATGTATGCCATACCTGGCACTATTGTCAGGCCATGAACTTGAGGCCAAATATATCATAGGTTCTAGGATAGCCCCCAACACTACTATTTTTCTAAACATTATATATATATATATATATATATATAATTAAACTGACTCCTAATGACCTAATGACTCATAATTATAACTCATAGATTAGAGTATATTTAAATCTTATGTAAAAAAGTGAATAACACAGAAACAAAATCATCAAAGAACAGAGAATAAAAAATTGTGGCATGTCGATACCACAACTCTTCCAAAGACTCATCAGGTATCTTGAAAGATAGCTCAGCACGTGGAAAAGTAAAAAAGTAGTGGATATATGCAGGAAAACAGTGTTTTGTGGACACAAGCCCTGTGCACACATTAACTCACAGAGATTGTAGCAGTATGCACAAGACCTGAGCAAGACACAGCCAGAAAATAAAATCCTAATGTGAAGAGGGGAAAGGATTATGATGCTCCAACTCTAGCTGAGGAGATACTGACAATTGATGGTTATGGGAAAAAATGGGGAACGGAGCTAAACAGAGAATTCTCGAAATGGAATACTACTCAGCAATCAAAAAGGAGGAAATCATGAAATTTGCAAGCAAATGGTGGGATCTAGAAAAGATCATTCTGAGTGAAGTATCCCAGAAGGAGAAAGACAAACATGGTATATACTCGCTTATATAGACCTACAAAATATGATAAACATAATGGAATCTACACACCTAAAGAAGATAATCAAGAAAGTGGACACAGGTGAAGATGATCAATCCTCATTTAGAAAGACAAATGGGATGTGCATTGAACATATGACAGGAGTCTACCACAAAAGGCATCTGAAGGACTCTACCTAGCAGTGTTTCAAAGCAGACACTAAGACTCATAACCAAACCCTTAGCAGAGTGCAGGGAATCATATGAAAGAAGGGGAGTTAGTATGATATGGAAAGGATAGGAGCTCTACAAGTACCAAATATATCTGGGCACAGGGTCTTTTCTGAGACTGACACTCAACCAAGGACCATCTATGGATATAACATAGAACTTCTGCTCAGATGTGGCCCGTGGTAGCTCAGTAACCAAGTAGTTTTCCAAAGTAAGGGGAACAAGGACTATCTCTAACAGGATCTCAAGGGCAGGCTCTTTGACCCCCCCCCCCAGGGGAGGAGTAGTCATGTTAGGCCTCAGAGGAGGACTCTACAGCCAGCCCTGAAGATACCTGATAAAACAGGGTCAAATGAAAGGGGAGGAGGTCCTCCCCATCAGTGGACTTGGAAAGGGGTAGGGAGGAGACCAGGGAGGGAGTGTGGGGTTGGGGAGGGAATGAGGGAGAGGGATACAGCTGGGACACAGAGTTAACAAAATGTAACGAAAAAGAAAAATAAAATTAAAAAAAAGGGGAGAGAGCTTCCTTCAATGATGCAGAAATAAGGAAGAAATAGAGACTGGATTTGATTCAAATACATTGTTTGCATATATAAAATTCTCAAACAATAAAAGGGTAACATACCAAATATTGGAAAGGTTAACAATTTTTGAAGGTTATATAATACAGTATGATGATTAGAAAGAGTTGAATTGCTGTGGATTTATGGCTGCCAGCCTCACTTTAGGTTCAATAAAATACTGCTTCTTTAAGGAATAGAGAAACACACCCATCTTCCTCAGGTCTTTATAAGAGAGCATGGGGTTGGAGTGTAGAAGGAAATATAAATAAATAATGCCTGACCCTCCCAAAAAATACTTCAAGCTTTGGAATGAAGTTCCTAAATTCACCAATTAGTTTTTGAATGGGAGCCACTATTAAACTCAACCATGTTCCTGTTTTTGAAAAGTTCTTCATATATGTTTTTAATGGCATTGGTACTCCACATAGAGCTATCTTAATTAAATGATATGGCACACACAAATTGTAAAGAGAATTCGGGATATAGTAAGTGGCTAAGGGAAAGTCTTGTCTTTTTATTATTTTAAATATAAGGGAAAATGCATGGTTTCACAGCACTTAATCTCAGGTTTTGGAGGAATGGGTGAGTTGAAAGATGTCAGATAACTGCATAAATATGGGAATCAATTGGCAGCATTCTTACATTTTTGCAGAATAGCCCTCTTGTTAGACCTGACTAGAATACAAGTCCAAAGGTTATCATTTCTTACACAGTTTCATTTTTTAATTGGCATGGCTGAGGCAAATAGTCTTAATGTATTTATAGAAAATTTTTTAACAAGGTAGAAGGTCATACACGGATTTTTTTTATTTTCTCTTATAAATATCTCATTATACTTATTAACTTCAAAGTGTGCCCAGTGGATCATAAACACTTTTAGTTTATTTTCTGTCTAGTTAAACAGCTTACCCTTGATGTGTTACTCTAGCAATACTTAAATGTCGGTTTTCCCTTATATGCTGGATTTTATTGCAGAACTGTGAGCTTTGCTTTTATGACCTTTAAAGATAGGTCTATTAATACAAGAATCAAGGGTAGAGGTTTATCACTGAATGAATTACCAATAATTGGACAGTAGCTCACATTTGGACCAATTTACTAATATAAAGTAAAAAGGATTTTTTAATATTAAGATTTATATTTGCTAAGCATATATACATATGACTGTTTTTATAACATTAACTTTAAAATAAAATATTAATAGTTTCTTTATTAATTATTTGTTTTATTACTTTAAGAAACTTTTGTGTATGATAATATAATACCCTTTAGGGATTTTAAAAAGAGCATAGTAGAAAATAAAATAAAAACCTTGGAACAAATATATATTTAGATATATAAGATATATTAAAAAAGAAAGATATATGAAAATAGAAACATTTACCGGAAATTATTTTAATTATAATCTGTCATGAATTGAGCAATCATAAACACTAAGTAAAACAAATGGTCAATGCTTTTAATTGTCTATCTGAATATAAGGAGTTTTGTGGTCTACCTAAGACAATGTCTGCCTGTAATATAAATTTAAAAGTTGCAGAAAAAAACATAAATGTGAAAAACAATATACTTTTCAGCTTTATAGAATTATGAAACTAGTAAGGCCTTTTGAGTCAGATGTATAGAGGGATCAGAGATATCACAGCAAAGATTGATTTCTACATAGAATAATATACTGACTCTAAGAAAAGCAGTTCCTTTTTTGTAAACTGTAGATATCACCAAGATTTAGAATAAGAAAAGAATAAACACAGGAGTCTGTGTTCTTTTCCTAGAGAACGAAAGAAAAATATAGATAAAGGGAGGGGAATGTGGAGAGAGAGAGAGAGAGAGAGAGAGAGAGAATGTTTTGTCTGATTTTCTGATTGTCAGCATCTAAAGAGGCAGAGGATGAATTTAAAATTTCTAAGAATAACATTTAGAGAAGAGAAAGTATATTCCTTCTGTTATCACAAAATACCTTTGCCCAATAATTTATAAAGTACAAAACTATATTTCTCACAAGAGTGGATGGTAGAACGTCAAGATCAACATGCTAAAAGGTTTGGGTTTGTTGATACCAGTTGGATGAAAGGGCCTGTCAAGGTGTCTTCACATGGTAGAATGTGGAAGCAGTAAAAGAGTTGAGGCCATTTTATAAGGTCAAAAGTCTTACTAACGCTTCAGCTCTAAGGATTCAACATCATACTCAGTTCCTACTGCTCACTCAATACTTTCCGCTGGACGTCAAATTTCTACTTGGTTTTCGGAGTAACATAAACATTCCGAACACTGTATTTGGTATTGATGTGTGAACCTTTGTCTAACATGTATTCTCACCATGTGATCTTCTGTCTTCTAACATGCATTATCACTATGGATCTAACACACTATTAGCTGATGTTGGTACTGTGCTCCTGACCTGCAGTACTATAAGCCAAGTAAGTAAGCCTCATTTATTTTCTTTTTCATAATTAGTTATTTGAGATGGTATACAATGTGTTTTAATCATATATACACCCTTAAGTCAGTATCAATCATCCCTTCTCTGCCCATCAAACTTAATGTCTTTTTTTTTTTAACACTCATCAAGTGAGTATTGTACTACCAAGCATTTTGAGGTATGTGGCTTTCTTTGCAAACATGGACAACTTGCCATGGACTCCACTTTTAAAGAAAATGGACACTCCCTCTCCCATGAGCTATTTGTTAATAAGTCCAGATCTACAAGGTAGGGGGTTACCCACCCCTGCACTCTATAGTTGATCTTACTTGGGCTTTATACAGGTTTTGTGAATATTGTCACGACCACTTAGAGTTCATATGTGCATTTGCCCTACTGTGTTCAGGAAACATTGTTTTCTCATATTCATCCATCACCTCTCTTAAATTCTTTCTGCTCCCTTCTTTCTCAATGATGCATAAACCTTTGAAGGGAAGGTATGTAATACAGATGCCCTACTTAGGACTGAACATTCTTTTCTTTATTTTGTACACTTTGGTCAGTTGTGTGTCAGTGTGTTAATTACCATCTTTGCAAAATGAAGCTTCACAGATGAGTGTCAAGTGATACACTGATTTGTGGGTAT
Source organism: Rhombomys opimus (assembly GCA_010120015.1). NCBI lineage: Eukaryota > Metazoa > Chordata > Mammalia > Rodentia > Muridae > Rhombomys > Rhombomys opimus. The sequence goes on from REGO01000322.1 coordinate 1,939,007, forward strand.
AGCAGTAAATTATTAATAGTACACTTAATACTATATAAATTCAGCTTAATATTAGTATTCATTTCTGCCCTAAGACCTACAAAATATCTAGCCACAGAATCTTGGCCCAGCAATGGTTCTAGATGTAGGCTTTGTCTTCAAGAGCAAGACTTAAATCCAGTTAGAAAATGGTTGGTTCCTCCCATCATGTCTGTGTCACTATCAAACAACTCAGTATGTTTTGTCAGCACAATCCTTGTTATAGCTTTCAGAGTTCGTAGCTAGGAGAGACTGGCGTTTATTTATTTATTTTTTCCTCTAGTAGCATCATAACACCTTCTGCACTATGAAAGCTGGTAGGGATAAAGCCTTCAGGTTGTTACCACATTATCTCATGTTATGACTCAAGTTTGTGGTCTCTTCAGCAACTGTTTCCAGCTTCTGGCTATTACAAATAAAGCTGCTACATAACGATTTTTTAAGGGAGTCTGTGGTAACTCACTGGACAAGAACTCCAAAAGAGATAATCTATTCCCAGCCCTAGACTTTTTCTTTGATGGCCTGCGGTTTCTCTTAAAGGATTTGCGGCACTGCAATTGGTAATGTCAATATGTGTGTGCATTTTTATTTGTTTCTTTTTAAAATTTATTCAATTTGCATATCTAGTGTATCTCCTTCACTTGTCTCCTTCTGGTCCTACACTCCTTCCCTCTTTCTTCTCCTCCCCCTCCCCTAGTCTTGAGACAGGGGGAGCTCTTACCATCTGTTCACAACCTATCAAGTCTTCTCAGGACTGCCTGCATTCTCTTCTTCTGTGGCCTGGCAAGACTGCCCTGCTACAGGGTAGTGAACCAGGACCAAGCACTATGTCTAAGAAGATGGCTCTGCAGAGACCGTTTTTGATACAGAGAACAAGAATGTAAGTTCTGGCTTACTACCCTAGAAGGGGCTCAAATCAGGACTGAGCTTATTAAATCATGATTTGAAAATGCCTGATAGTTTTTGTTGAGGCTTAAGGTAAACCATGCTCAGAAAAAAAAAAACAAACAAACAAAAACAAACAACAACAACAAAAAAAAAAACTACAAGACCATATCTTACCAGAAAATATATGAAACAACTGCCCTTAGCACATGCTAAGGGAGAATAGAAGAAATCCACATAGACAGAAAAACTATGGTATATTCTCGAAAATTTCAAAACCCCAGAACAAGACAGTTTTGTATTATCATCCAAGGAGTGCTGTGCAAACTTAATTTCTCCTTGTGTAATGGGAGAGGCTGTCTGCCATTTTGCTTGTATAACCACTGGAAGGAGAACCTCATCCAAAGCAAACAAAGGCCTTAACCAGAGAGCTATGAAGTAATTCTTAGAGGATTAATTGGATCATCAACTGACATAGGGAGGGGAAGAAGAGTTGTTTGTTTGTTTATTTGTTTGTTTTTCTTCACTTGGAAGAACAGAAGGAAGAATATTTGTGGGTAAGAACAGTGGCCTCTAACAATGGTAATTCAATACATAGAGTAAGTTTACTTATTTATTTATTTATTTAATTTTATTTTTTTTTAATTTTTTTGGACTTGGGGAGTGGCATGCATGCAGAAAGGGGAGGGAGGGTGGGGTCAGGAGGGGAGGAGGGAGGGGCTTATGGGGGATACAAAAAGTGTAATTAATATTTATTTTTTTTAATTTGTCTCGCTGTGTATATAAACCATAGAAACAAGCATTCAAGATTAAATCATCTGCACAGGTATCTGACATGTAATTATCTATCCCTCACTCTTATGACTTCAGTGATCCTCATATAAGCAAGATAAAGGTTCTTATTGAGTTAAACCACTCAGATTTGAAAACTATTTATTAGAATACATATTCCTGGATACTAATCAGATAATTTAAAAACAACCGCTTGGCTATTTTTCCCATAAGTTCCAAAGCTGATACCTATGTGTTATCAAATATTTTGAAAAAGCAGATTAAAGTTGCAAGAGAATTTAAAGTCAGAATATATAAAAAAGATTTTAATTAATTGTTGAATGTAGATATAAAACATTTTAAAAGTCAATAGTTATAGCTTAAGAAATTATAAAAATAAATGGAGAACATTTTCATTTTCTCAGAAAAACCATTGGGTGGAAATAATAAGATTGATGCTATTAGTTAGCTGAAAATAGACTTATAGGAAGGGTAAAATATGTTTTCTCACATGTAACAACAAATTGGTAGATATATTGCAGTAGAGAGCTCTCAAAACACTTTCCAACTAAATTATAAAAGTCTATGATGTTAAATGTAAATCCATATTTTATGTTAAAGACTTTTTGTTTTGTTAATTGAAAATAGATTTTTCCATAAAACATATTTTGATTACAGTTTCCTTTCACTTTACTCATTCCAGATCCTTCCAACCTACCAACCAACCAATATCCCCACCCTTCATTTCTCTCTTTCATTAAAAAAACCAAAGGAATATAAAAACTGTGATGAAAAAAAAATACAGTAAAATAAAATCAAAACAAACAAGGTGGATTAGATAAAACAAACAACAAACAGATAAAAATAGGCAAAGGAAAAACACAATATCTGTAGAGATGTACATGTATGTCTACACAGATGTCCAACAAATACACAAAATATGTCTTTAATGTGTGAATAACCTATGCATACTGTCTAGGTCTTCGTGACTCATGTGCTTAATTCCTCTAAAGTTTAGAAGACGTAGTTTTCTTGATGTCTTCCGACCCATTGGATATTATAATATTTTGGTTCCTCTTCCATTAGTTCTCTGAAATTTATGGGGAGGGATTTGATGGGGACACCCCATTTATAATTGAATGTCCTCAAACCAATAATACTCTGTACATTTTTCAGTTGTGGGTCTCTCCAATTGTTCCCAATGACTGCAGAAAGGAACTCTCTGATGATTTCTGACCAAGATGTTGATGTACAAGTGTAGCTAATGTCGTAAGGAATCATTTTATGAGTACTTCCCTTTAGCAAAACAATTGTATTTGGTTTTCTCATAGGTTAATGACCTGTATCTCCTCTCAGGTTCTTGACCACCCAAGCAATTTCAGCCATCTGTTCCATCTCATAGTGTGGTGCTTAAATCAAATCATGTAGTGGTTGGCTACTCCCACAGATTTTGTATCACACTCACACCAGTGTATCTTGTAAGCAGGTCAGCCTGGAAGATCATTTAGCCAAACTCATGCAACTCATGCAGTTGATATTTCAACTTTTGGTAAGAGATATCTACTTGGGGCTTTGTCTTCCCTAGTATTTGGCAATTCCATTAATATTTCTCTTTTGTGTCAGGGTGAGTTAATTATTTTAAGTGAGCAAAGATTTATACAAAGAAGGCATGTTGTTCTCTCCTATATTATAGAAGTAAAAGACTCAAAATTCTACAGAACTTTTTGACATTGGCTGCGTATTGTAATAGAGTATCTTGTAGACATGGGCATAATTCAACATACAAAAAGCTCAATTCAGGAAATATTTGTTACAAACGTATGCTAAATGTAAAAGAGGAAATCAACAAATTCTCACATGTGCTTTCTGGAATTGGAAGATTTACCCCTCATACATTTTGAAGTAAATTCCTTAAATACAGGAATGAACTATGGCATGATGTGTTTCATTTTCAGAATGTCAAAATGTGAATTGTATTCTCAAAAACTAATCACAAATCCAGCACTAATTTACTAGTAATGGGATCAGAGTACTTTATCTTATCATGTTTATTCTAGTTAACACAGAAAAGCACATTGTCTATGACCCTCCCTTAAGTTTAGTTTTATTACAGCACAATGTCCTCAGATTTTACACATTAAAACTTTTGTTGTCTTTATAGTTTTTTTTAAATATGATGGAAGTAGCCTGTGATTCAAATTGATAAAAATGCATTAATTTCAAAATTCTGAGTTTAAAGAAAAATTCCTAAAACCCACAAATGTTTGATGACTGCATTTAGTAGCCTTGAAATAGCCAATGCTTTAACTCAGGTTCACTGTTACAGCTTACATATTGACAAATATTTATTATAAATTATTAATACTAAATATAATTAGTTACTTATAAATCAATGTTATGTAAATTTAAATAGACAACTATTGACCTTTAATTTATATTATTCTGTGCTGCTTTTAAGATTGTCCAGAGCAATTCTGCTTTCTAATTACCTTATCTTTCATGTACCCACTGAATTAAATCTACCTACAAACCAATGAATAAACGTAAATAAAGTCTCTAACTACCTAATACACAGGATGTTCTTTTAGCTTCCATACTATAATAGATCATCAAAGTATGTTAGGTCACATTGACCTACTCAAGATTTAAAGGTGCTCTAAGCAAGGTGCTCTCTATGTAAATTTTAGAGATATCATAACAAAATGTTTATTATTACAAAAAAAAAAAACCTGTGGTGTTTTGGATGAAAAGTATCTCCTATAGGCTCAGATATTTCAACATGTGGTCCTCGGTTGGTGTTATTCTGGGGGGCCATTTGGCAGGTTCAGCGTTGCTGAAAGAACAACTTACTAGAAGCAGGCTTGAGAGTTTATAGCCTCTCCCTGCATCCGGTTTGATATTCTCCTTACTGCTAGCCTAAAAAGATGTGATCTCTAAGCTTCCTGCTCTTTTCACCATGCTGACTGTGATGCCATGCTTCATTGACATGATGGACACTCATCCCTCTGGAACCATAGATCTAAATAAACCCCTCCTTCTATAAATTGCTCTGCTCATGCCATTTTATCACAGAAACAGAAAGGTGGATATGCAAACGGTCTAAAGATATCATGTAATATTTACCATATATGGTGCATATTTATAAATGTTGATATATAAAGACTAAATCTGATATTTATTCCATTTTCAGCATTGAAAAAAATAAAAACTGAGTAAAACAAATTTGTCATTTACTAAAGAGAAATCTTAAGGAAGAACAAGGGTAATTAATTTCTGAATCAGCTGAATTCTGATGGCAATTAATTTGACAAAAAAAAGTGTCTTTTGCTTTACAGAGAAGTGTTTCAGTTTCATGAGGTCCCATTTATTGATTGTTGCTCTTAGAGCATGTGCTGTTGGTATTTTGTTCAGGACATTGTATCCTGTGCCAATGAGTTCCAGGTTCTCCCCCACCTTTTCTTCTAACAAGTTTAGTAAGTCTAGTTTATGTTGAGGCCTTTGATCCACTTGGAATTCTCATTCAGAAGGACAAATGCCATAGACATCAGAAGCAGGAAAAGACAGGGAACAGGACAGGAGCCTTTGATAGAGGACCTCCGAAAGACTCTAGTGATTGAGATATCAAAGCAGAGGCTGAGACTCAGCCGAAGTTTGGCAGAGTGGAGGGAACATTATGGACAAGTGGGAGATGGAAAGAGCTGGAGGGGACAGGAGCTCCATAAGGAGACCAACAGACCCAAACAAAACAAAATAAACAAACAACAACAACGAACCTGGGACCTGGGGACCCTGTAGAGACTGATACCTAAACCAAGGATGATGCATGGAGAGGACCTAAAACACCTGCTCAGATGTAGTCAATAGATTCATTGTCCAAGTGGGTTCCTTAGTATGGAGCAGAGGCTGTCTCTGACAGAATCTCAGTGACAATCTCTCTGATCATATCCGGAGGCCTGCAGCCTTGCCAAGCCACAGAGGAAGAGAATGCAGCCAGTCCTGATGAGATCTGATAGACAAGGGTCAGATAGAAGGGAAGGAGGACCTCCCCTATCGGTGGAGTTTGGGAGGGGTATAGAAGAAGAAGAGGGAGGAAGGGAGGGATTAGGAGGAGATGAGGGAGGGGGCCACAGCTGGTGCATAAATTGAATAAATTGTAATAAATAATGAATAAAAAATTAAAAACCCAGAAAGTAACTGGAGAGAATGAATTAAAATTAAGTAAATAAATGCAAATGGCAAAGGAAACAACTCGTTCTATAGACTTTGCTAAACTATTGTGAAAACTGTCTATACTATTACCTGAGGTGATTACCTTATACTAAGTATTGATCGATCCAGATCCAAATACTGTCTGAGAATTATGGATATAATATTCTGAGAAGAAAACAAGGCTATACATTACCAGGCAACCTGTATACATTGCTGATTTAATAACCTCCATCACTATTTAGTTTCTTCTAGAGACTAAAGCATTGTCTCACAAACCTTGAATCTCCTTCATGACAACACTGAAAGTTACCTTTGTAGTATCTTCTGAAAAATAATTCCAGTGCCTGCCTATTTAAAATGAATTTCAAAAGAAGCAGAGCAAACAGTTTACAACATGAATGTTATTTTGTATCTTTCTCCATTGTCATAGTGCTAGGTTTTAGAAAACAGAACATATTGTTGTGGAAGTCGCGGAAAATATAGTATTGGATGTGCATCTGGCTCATTTGATTTACATTAGTTCAAACTAATTAAAGCACATACCAATAAGCAAGTTCACTCAGTAAACTAATTTTTGAACCAGGACTAATATTTTAAACTTTGAAATCAAGCAAAATTGTTATAAAATTATAAAGACTATAGGAAAACACAAAAGTAGCTCATTAAATGAGTAATGCAGTAAATTAAAAAATTTGCTATAAACAGAGATATAGAAACAGCATTTTTTAAATGCTGTGTAACATATAAAATATGTCAAATAAAAATTAATGGAGAAAAATAATAGATTAGTCTCTATGAAATTATTATTAATGTGATCAGATCACTGGATGAAAGGTATATCGTTAAAAAAGAAAACAGGAAGAGGGACATTAAGTTGGGAAAGAAGAGAGGATAATTCAGAAGGGGCAAGGAAAGCAGGAATTAAAATGTTTTCAGTTATACAACTTTGGTGAATTTACTAGGCCTATAGAGACATAGACTATTAAAATGACCCCAGTATGAAATCACAAGAAGTTCCTTTTTGGAGGGAAATACAAGAAATTTCTAGAACAGGCTATTGCTACTGCCCTTTGTTGTCCCCAAGAAGTGGAAAGTAAGTCCCTATTACTGAAGATACTACAAACTTTGGACATAGTATTCAGAGGATTTGAACTGGAACTGACCTGAATGACTTCTCCTTACTAGGGTAGGGAAATTAACAGTAGTTTTATGCAGAGCTGACTGTTATGAAACACAACAGTGCTGTCACTCAAAGATAGCCATAAGGGTGCTGTTGGAGCTGATATGGAGCTACCATGTATTCAAACGTTAATTGCTTGCCTCAAAGTCTTTATTGTCCTATTAGAAAATCCTCATGTATCCAAAATGACAGGTGTGAACCTTGCCTTCCAAATGATCCCTGATTAGCTAAAAAAGTTGCCTTCAGCCAGGGCTTGGCAGAGAAGGAAGTAGGTAGAGCAAGTTTCATGGACATGTTGGTTTTCAGAAGGACCAGGAGGATGAGAGAGGAAGGAGAAATAAGGGAACAGGTTGCCATGAGTTAGCATAACCAGGAGCATCTGGCCAAGAGCAGTCTGCTCTGAGGACTGGCCTGAAGAGGCAGAAGCAGCCCAAACTGAACATGCACAAGCATTTATGCATTGGGGTGAGAAGGAGACAATATAGCTTAAAGGGTTAATATCTACCCAGATCCAGAACCTTAAGGCTTATAATAAAACTAACAAGTTTCTGTGTCTTTTATTTATAAAATAGCTGTTTAAGTAATAGCTGCTACTGTATTAATAATCAGCATTAATTAATATTTGCCCCGTCCCGCAGGGCTTCAACGGGGTTCCTAAGGGAGGAGAGTGGAAGGAATGGGGGGAAGGGACGAGAAGCACAAGGAAGGAAGCCAAGTCTGTTTGTCTGATCAAAGCTTCATTTACTAGAAATTTTTACCCAACTTATATGGGGAGAAGGCAGGAAAAGGGGGAAGGTAATTAGCTGCTGCAGGAGACAGGAAGAGTGCTTTCATGTGTTAAATAGGGTGCCTGCAAGATACCATAGGGATGTTTTCTCAGGGATGCTCTAACAAATGGATGTCCTCACAGTCTATCACCCATGAGTTAGGGTCCTAGATAACTTTCACTAAATAGCTTTAGGTCTCCACTAAATGACCTTTGCTCACTATTTGGCTTTGGCCTAGTAAACACCTTTTGTTTCCACTAGATAGCTTTGACTCACTAATTGACTTAGGCTTCAGTAGATAGCTTTGGCTCCACTAGATAGCTTTGACTTTGGCTTCAGTAGATAGCTTTGGATCCCGGAAAATATTAATAGAATAATTAATTCCTTTTACATATGCCTTAAAAATTATTTGAATCAATATTAAATGCCAATAATTCCACAACAAGTTGACCCCCAAATTATGGCTCTTCGAGCCAAAGCTTAAAGCCTGAGAACTCCTGGGTCAAAAGCAGTCTCCTAGACATCTGTTTAAAAGTCTTGTGTTGTTTCACATGCCTTTAATTCGAGCATTCATGGAGGCAGAAGCAGGCTGATTGCTGTGAATTCCATGCCAGCCTGGTCTACAAAGCGAGTCCAGGAAAGCCAAGGCTACACAGAAAAACCCTGTCTTGAATAACACACACACACACACACACACACACAGAGAGAGAGAGAGCGAGAGAGAGAGAGAGAGAGAGAGAGAGAGAGAGAGAGAGATAGAGAGAATGAGAAAGGCAGAGAGAGAGTGAAAGTGAGAGCAACAGTGTCTTGG
>REGO01000322.1:1964584-1980399 GCA_010120015.1 Rhombomys opimus
CTGCTCAGATGTAGCCTGTGGTAGCTCACTAACCAATTGTTTTCCCAAAGTGAGGGGAACAAGGACTATTTCTAACAGGAACTCAATGACTGGCTCTTTGGCCTCCCCACCCCCCAAGGGAGGAGCAGTCCTGTTAGGCCACAGAGGAGGGCTTTGCAGCCTGTCCTGAAGATACCTGATAAAACAGGATCATATGAATGGGGAGGAGGTCCCCCCTTTCAGTGAACTTGGAAAGGGGCATGGTGGCGATGAGGGAGGGAGGGAGGGTCTGGGAGGGAATGAGTGAGCAGGACAGGGCTGGGATACAGAGTTAATAAAATGTAACTAATAAGAAAAAAATAAAATTCAAAAAAGAAAGAAAGAAAGAAAGAAAGAAAGAAAAAAAGAAAGAAAGAAAGAAAGAAAGAAAGAAAGAAAGAAAGAAAGAAAGAAAGAAAGAAAGAAAGAAAAAGTTGTTTGCTAGTAATTACATGGATAAAAGAATTGAATGATAGAAATTTATATTTTTAATCTAACCACAATATAAAATTTTTCTGTTGCCTCATCAGATTAATTCTGTATGGTAGGTGGCAAGGTATGCAGGGAATTTACATGTTTTATTAGATTTAAAATTTTTTTGGAAATGTTCTTTGAAATACTCATAAATTCTGTAGAATTTAATTTTTTCATTGAGTGAGGTGTTTTGAAATTAAATATTTAAAATAATTTGCTCTTACTTGTTGATTAGTATTTCTTGAATGAAACAAAACTGTGTCTGTTAATCTATTCTCATTTGTTAACTGTCTCTTTCATTTTAAATTGCCTTTGATTAAGGAGCGATTCTGTACACCAGGATATTATCTGAGTCTTTTTCTTATTCTTTTTATTTTTGATCTTTTGTTTTTGTTTATTATTATAATTATTATTTCAGTTTATTCACTTTGTATCCCAGCTGTAGTCTCCTTCCTCATCTTCTCCTGTTCCCACCCTTCGACCTCCCCTCCTCCCCAAGTCCACTGATAGGGGAGATCCTTCTCTCCTACTATCTGACCCTAGCCTATCAGGTCTCATCCGGAATCTCTGGATCCTTTTTCCCTGTGGCCTAGTAAGGCCACCCAACAGGGGGAGGTGATCAAACAGCAGGCAACCAAGTACATGCCAGAGATTGCCCCTGCTACCCTTAATAATGAACCCACATGGAGACTGAGTTGCCCATAGGCTACATCTGAGCAGGGGATCTAGGTCCTCTCCATGCATGGTACTTGGTTAATTCATCAGTCTCTGCAGGCCTCCCCTGGGCCCAAGTGTTTTGGATCTGTTAGTCTCCTTGTGGAGCTCCTGTCCCCTCCATGTCTTTCTATCTCTCTCTTCTTCCATAAGATTTTCTGCACTCTACCCAAAGATTAGCTATGAGTCTCAGCATCTGCTAGGTAGAGTCCCTGTCTTTTCCTGTTTCCTAGATCTATCCTGTTTGCCCTTCTGAATGAGGATTAAGCATCTAGGATTCTCCTTGTTGTTTAGCTTCTTTTAGGACTATAGATTATAGTATGCATTTCCTATATTATATGACTAATATCAACTTAGAAGTGCATATATACCACATGTGTCTTTCTGCTTCTGGGTTACCTCACTCAGGATGATCTTTTCTAGTTCCACCCATTTGCCTGCAAATTTCATGATTTCCTTTGTTTTTAATTGCTGAGTAGTATTCTATTGTGTAAATGTACCACAGTTTCTAGATCTATTCTTACATTGAGGGACATCTACTTTGTTTCCAGATTCTGGCTATTATAGGTAAAGTGGCCAAGAACATAGTTAGTTGAGCAAATGTCCTTGTTGTATTTGTTCAGCATATTTTGTATATATGCTTGGGAGTGGTAGACCTGTACCTTGATTTAGCACTTTTCCTAATTGTCTGAGAAAATCCCAGATAGATTCCAAAACGGTTGTATGAGTTTACTGTTGTAGGCGACTATTAATATTTACTATTGTTTTATCTTCTAGTAAAGCTTGCTGTTAATCTTAAACAGCTGTATAACCAAATCACCACACAGAGACTGGCTTTTTAGTTAACCTAGAACACAATGCTGGGCAATATTTACTCCCTCCTAAACCTCCAAGCCCTCAGTTTCCTAACATTTAGATTTCCCACATTATACTTGCTTTCTGTGAAATCTTAGGTCTGGCTCATGCTCCATGTCCTCCAAGATCTTTCCTCCAGCTGAGCTCTCCTAGCTCTCCTTTTCCTTCTCCTCCTCCTCCTTTCCTGCTCTAGCTCCTCCTCTCTTTCCTGTCCTCTGGCTCCTCCCATTGCACAACATTGTATCTAGTTGCTTAATTTTGTCCTGTTTACACAAGAGTTGAGACAGGATGCTTATAATGATTATCACAATGCAATATCCGGATTGAAACCACAGAGTTGGGTTTGGGGAAATCAGCATTTGAATTAACAAGGGTAAGGCCTATACATTTTAAAAGAACATTATACCAATAGTTTACAGTCCCACCAGCAATGAAGGAGGGTTTCCCTTTCTCCTCAACCTCTCCATAATGTGTTGTCATTCAAGCTTTTGCTTTTAGCCACTGTTTGGTGTATGGTTTATTTGTATTTCCCTGATGACTAATGACATTGAGCATTTCTTTAAGTGTTTCACTGCCGTTAATTGCCGACCCATCTCTCCATCCCTAAAATATTTTTTACTAAATTTTTATTTATATGTGCTGAAGGATGAGTGGGCAAATGCTTGTGTGCCATGTCATACATGTGGAGGTTTGGATTCACTGGTTATGCAGCACGTACTTTCTTGTACTGAACCGTATACCCAGGCCTGTTTTAATGTTTTAAATATGCATAAACTAAATCAGTATGGAATGAATTCCTACATTTAGTACCATGTAGCGTCTATATTGATTTTTGTATAATATATTTTCATCATAACTTAAGTGGCAGTTGTTTTCTGCATATCCATGATTCTTGACAAGTAATACATTTGTCTTGCAATTGTGGATAATTTCTGAATCCTATTCCTAGTTCATTGGATGTATTTATTTATTTCTATACTATCAATGCCTTATCTTCTTAAGATACTGTTGTCATATTAGGTGCATGGTAAATACTTATCCTGTTTTGTTTCTTTTTAAAAAGCAGCTTGGTTATAATTAGGTAAAATCTCTCCACATTAATTATAAAAAAAAAAATTAAGCTCCACAAAATATAAGCATAACCTGGTAGAAGAGAGTAAATATGTTCATCCCTCTCAGATGACTCTTCTCTTTGTTATAAGCTTTCAACTCAGTTACTGTGTCATGAACATAGTCACAGCTAACACATAAATAAGCAACTGTGTCTGCATTGACAATCACAAAACTGGGGCTGTGCAAGCATTAGGACCTACTTTTGGAACCCAGCATTCATGGCAAGCCAGGCACAGTTGCATATATCTATTAGCTTAGAGCTGAGAACCCTTGGACCAGTAGACTCCAGTGATGCACTGGCCTGTTAACTTAGACAGATCAGTGAATCTCTGTCTTGAGACATGCAGTGGAGACTGACAGAGGAAGATACCCAACACTGAACTTGGGCCTCCACGCATAGGCGAGTTCATGCTTACACACCTTCGAGTACCTATGCAAACACAGCGCACATGCATACACACACACAAACACATACACACCACAAACCTATCAAACTTATTGATAAGAAACAAGTCATACATTAGATTCAGCATAAAATTTATTTCTTGTAAATCTGCTTTTAAGGAGGTTTGATCCATAAAGAATGCACTACCAAGTGTTGCAGAGAGCTTTTATTTACTTTTTATAACTATAATTTTTTTTTATTTCTTTTCTGAGATGACTATATCCTAACATTTTTTCAGATATAAATATCAATGCAAATATTTGTATTCAGTTTATTTTCTGTATACTGAGTAGACAACATATGAGCTGGATGAGCTCTCGTAACATCGACTATTAGAAACTTTTAAATTCATTAGTATGTACAAATCTGGCATTCAAAGTACTAAGCCAGAGCATGTCCTCTACCAACATTCCAAATGAAACAGCTCAGATCATCACTTCCTACCACATTATTGGGCTTCTGTTTTGGTTACCAAGCACTTGGTGCTACTGGGCTTGGTCTGACCCCAAAGTTACAGAGGAGTCTGCTGTTCTGATGGATTTTCCTTTCATAAAGCAGAAATGCACAACTGTTAATTATAAAATGAGAAGAGGAACCATAGTGGAAACCAAGGCTACAGGGAGGTTATGTCTCACTGAGTGACTGAAGATGCTCTCGAGAGTCTTTAAGAAATCATGGTATCATCTTCCTCATGAACATGCAGTCGTTAGCCAACACTCTTTTTTATGTTTTTTAATTTATTTTTTTATTAATTACAGTTTATTCATTTTGTATCCCCGCTGTAGCCTCGTCCCTTATCCCCCGCCCCCAATCCCATCGCCTTATCTCCTCCCTTTATCATCTCCTCCCATGCTCATCCCCAAGTCCACTGATAGGAGAGATCTCCCTCCCCTGTTATCTAACCCTAGCCTATCAAGTTTCATCAGGAGTGGCTGCATTGTCTTCCTATGTGGCCTGGTGAGGTGGCTTACCCCTCAGGGGGATGTAATAAAAAAGCCAGCCACTGAGTTCATGTCAGAGTCAGCCCCTGTTTCCCTTACTAGGTTCCACTTGGACAATGAGCTGCCATGTAGCCAACACTCTTATTCTGATCCTACGGATGCTGAAGACAGTCATTTCCTACTTCCTCTCACTCTGAGTAAGCATGAACAAGCATTTCCCGGTGAGTGTTACTTTCTGTGTCTATGCAGACCTATTTATTGGGGTTTATATTTTTTTCATCAGCAGTGTGAGCTTTCGCCCAATTTTGTTACTAACATTTTTATCGAAAAACCTTCATCTTCATACCTATATGAATAATATTCCACTATTAAATTTCTGATTTTATGTTGAATATGCAGCACAAAGAAAATAACCACTAACAGAGTAGGAGTTTTTAAAAATGTAGCTTTTTGATAGTCTGCAGGGGCAAAGCCTTTCAGAGGCCCTCTGTGGGAGGCTCCTAACTTGTTTCCTGTTTTATTTTTCTTCTGGTGTCCATCCTCTTTGCCTTTTGGATTGGGGATTGAGCATTTTAGCCAGAGTTCTCCCTCTTGATTAGTTTCTTTAGGTGTACATATTTTAGTAGGTTTATCCTATATTATATGTCTATATGAGTGAGTATATGCCATGTGTGTCTTTATGATTCTAAGATAGCTCACAGAGGATGATCCTTTCCAGATCCCATCATTTACCTGCAAATTTCATGATTTCCTTGTTTTTCATTGCTGAGTAATATTCCACTGTGTAGATGTACAGCAGATGTTGAGACTTATGGCCAAACTTTGGGCAGAATGCAGGGAATCTTATGAAAGAAATAGGAAATAATAATAAGAGCTGGAGAGGACAGGAGGTCCACAAGGAGAGGAACAGAACAAAAAAAAAATTAGCATAGGGGTCTTTCCTGAGACTCATACTCCAACCAAGTAACATGCATGGAGATAACCTAGAACCCTTGCACAGATGTAGCCCATGGAGCCCATGGTAGTTCAGTGCCTAAATAGGTTTCATAATAACGGGAACAGGGACTGCTTCTGACATAATCTGATTGGCCTGTCTTTGATCACCTCCCCCTGAGGGGGGAGCAGCCTTACCAGGCCACAGTGGAAGACAATGCAGCCACTCCTGATGAGACCTAATAGACTAGGATCAGAAGGAAGAAAAAGAAACCCTCCCCTACCAATGGACTTGGGGAGGGGAGTGTGTAGGGAAGGGAGGGATTGGGAGGGGAGGAGGGAGGGAACTGGGGGGGATACAAAATTAATAAAGTATAATTAAAAATTTAAAAAAAGTAAAAAATGGAGCTTTTTAAAAGAAGTGTGTGCCTGTGTGTGTTTTGTATGTTTACTATATAAGGAATTCTTTATAAAATGGAATAGGCATCACACAATTGGGTCATTGATTCAAGTCATTTTGAATATAGTTGCTTGGTGATCATGAAGCCCCTTCTTGAGAAAAAAGAGTTAAAATAACAGCAGATCCCAGGACCCTGTTTGTAATTTCTCCTCATATATTTATTGCCACTGGTTTCTTCTGGGCTTTCTGTATTCTCAGACAATCTCAGGGTTTTTTATTTGTTATTTTAATACATTTTATTAAACTCACTTCCTAGAATTTTTATTAGGGGTTGCTTATTAAGTTTTGTACTATACATTTTCACTTTTATAGAACTATATATTCTGACAAAACACTTGTCATTTACTTATTTTTTTTCTTAAGGTTAGGGTGAGAGAGAAATATAAAAGGAGCACACGAGAGAAACAAAGACAGAGACAGAGGTAATTGCCACTACAGTGAGACTGGAAAAGGGTTTTCAATTGGCAAGTGCAGAACTCTTATCAACACTAAATTGAATCTTGAAGTTTTTTCACAGTCACTTAACCCTTTGTCATGGAAGATCAGATCAAGCCCTTTCAGTTCATTCAAAGTGACTGACTCGGCTAAACACAGTGAGTATCTTATGTACTCCTATGGGACTTGTGCAAACCAACGCACGAGATGCCTGCCAAAATGTGAGTAAGTGAACTGAACTCAGAAATGACCGGCAACCACATTCAACATGATTTCATTTCAAATAACAACAAAATGCTTTTTGGGAGATGCTACAGCATTTCTGTTTAGAAATTTTTTAAAGGGGCTCCTTATATGTTTAGCACTATTCGAAATATAAAGCTTACTTTTTATTGTTTTAAATTTATTAGGTATCTTTAAATATTCATGCTTTTCAAAGATTGAAACACATCCTTGAATTTTCATACTTTTAAGGATTTTGGAATCAATGCTTTCTATCACATGAAACTTTTATTTAGAATAAGGTGGAAGACATGAGAAAGACAAAAGACCCATGTAGTTCCAATTAAACTTTTGAGATCCTTAACAATAGAAAAAAAGAACATTAACACCTTCATTTCACAGTTGAAAACAACTAAATGTGATGGTTGCTAATGTATTCAGACAGCAGAGGCCAATTTGAAATTGATTTTCTTACTCTTTATCCAGCTATAATCCATTCTCTTCCCTTCTCTACCCTGCTGGGCTTCAGCACCTATGTGTGGACTCATTTCTTTGCTTTTACTTTCAGTCTTCCTGCCTGGAGCAGATGAGAAGAGGCACTGTGGGAGGGGATGGGAAGGGTTGGTCTCTATGAGACTGTTTCTCCAACCAAGGACCATGTATGGACATAACCAAGAACCCCTGCTTGGATGTAGGCCATGGTAGCTCAGTATCCAAGTGGGTTTTTTCTAGTAAGGGGAACAGGGACTATTTCTGACATGAACTCAATGACTGGCTCCTTTACCTCCCCCATCCCCCCGATGGGGGTGCTCAATAGAGCACAGAGTGTTGGTTTCCATGCTCTCTTGATGCTTTACCTGTGTTGTTTATGTGAGTTATATAGTTTAAAAGAACAAGTGAGAGAGATTTTGGAGCAAGATGATATGTTGAATGAAAAGAGGTTTGGGTTGGAATAGAAGGAAAGAGGGAGTCCTCTAAGCAGTGTCATCGCCAAAGATGAGCACTAAGGTGATCTGCCAGGATACTACTTTTTTTGTTATTGTTTATTTTTTAAATCTATTTTTGTATTTGTTGCGATTTATTCACTTTGTATTCCAGCCCTCCCTCCCTCTTCTCCTTCCATGTCCCTCCCCCAGTCCACTGATAGGGATGGTCCTCCTTCACCTCCATCTGACCCTAGCCTATCAGGTCTCATCGACTGGCTGTATTGCCTTCCTCTGTGACATGTATAGCACAAAGTGGATATTTTAATCATCTAGAATGTTTTAGTCCTTTATCAGGAATCAAAGCATGTGGAACATTACCAACATTTTGATCATGTTTCCCACTTCATAAGGTAACATTGTATAGATCACTCTTCTCTGTGGCACCTGCTATCTGTGTCTACGGAGTATTCTCTTAAATTGAGTGTTATGTGACATGAAATATGAAACTTCCATTCCATTTCATCTATTTAATATTTAATAATTATTGTTTTGCTAAAAATCCAAGAGTCAAGGTTTTCATTAGAAGGTTAAAAAGAAAGGAGGCAAGAGATCACCATATCTGTATTTGATGTCACACATTTATATATGTATTAATGTGAATAACTATAAACCAAAACACTTAACATAAGTTCATTTTTCCATGAAGATGTATTACCAAAGATGACAATAATACCTCACATTAGTCAGTTGCTAGACACATTTCTGAAAGGTCATAGTTAGATTTTGGTCTGATACTGTTTTTGATGCTAGGACCTGTGACCAATGAGACAGTGTCATCTTGTATAGATAATGCCACCAGACTCATATTATGTAAAAGAAAAGAGATAGGAAGGTCAGTTGCTTCTTTACCTAAACGTTGTAGTTTAAATAAAAGCTCTACTGATGTTATAACATTCACTTTCTCACTCTCTGCCCTGTTTTAATTTATTCTCTAAAGTATAATTTAAAATTTTTTGACTCAATGCCTTAGAACCTATCTTGTTCTTTTATAACTTAGATTGAATATTTTGCATGTATTATACATATGATATTTATTATATATTACATATAATAACCTTTGTATTTTAGGATATATATATATATAGTATATTTTCCTATTTCACATTTGTCTTTATTTTTTTATTTTAAAATTTAAGTTTATTAGACTAACTTTTTTTATTAGTTACATTTTATTAACTGTATCCCGGCTGTATTCTGCTCCCTCATTCCCTCCCAAACCCTCCCTCCCTTTTTTAAGTAAACCCAAGTATAAATGTTCTTTCCCTCTCATAATCAATACTTCGAGACAATTCTTGAATTTATTTTCCTTAGCCATTTGCCCTCCAATCTAAGCTTAGGTATATCTGTTCACTTTAGCAACAGAGTTTCCATGACAGACTCACCCAGTGTGCTGCTCAGAGGAGCTCTGGCAACAACACACCATTTCCCAAAAGAAACTCTCAAACACCACGCTTGATCTGTCCTAAATATGATTTAATGCTTCTTTTGTATGTTAGTGACATCCAAGTTTTTAGATATTTTGGAATGTAGCTCTTTAGTCCCCAAAAAACCATCTGCTCACCCATTTTCCATGACTTTATTAAATACAAAGAATTTTCATAACCTATACAATCTTTAAGAAGTTACTACCTATTTCCTTATATACTTTTTTGCTCCATTTCTTATTGAATATTAAATACCATCCCTTTAAAACTCTGTGTTTGAAATAGCATGACACTGACTTCAGAGATGGCAGAAGATATTAAAATAACTTTAAAGTGAAGGTCACCTTTTTAATTCTGATTTGTTATCAAGTGTCCAATGAGTTTTTAATTTTTTTTTTTACTGTGTTTTTCCATGGTCTATGGAAGAAATACATGATTTCTACTTTATCTGTTTCAAAAAGCAATTGGATTGATGAAACTATGGCACTCATAAACAGAGTTCAACAGCCTTGTTCTCATCTAGATTGATCACCATGCCCAATCACCCTGGGGAATACTCTCAATCTTAGTGTCCTTATGAGTGAAGTGTGAGTTGTGAGAACTCTTTACGGATTTGAGTGAGATGATACATTGAAAGCTGGTAGAACGTTTAACATTCAATAAATTATAGTACTGCAATTATTAGAATGAGGACATGGAGATTTAACTATGTAAAACAACCTTCCTTTGTAGATTTTAGGTATTTTTTAAATTTGTATCAACATTGCCATTTGACATGGTATTATGGAAATAATAAATGTTTTTTAATGTTGAACATATGAATGATTGAATAATTCATGTTGTAATACTGTTTGGCTTAGTCTTACAGTATAGATTAGAGGCAATTTGTTTTAGGTAATTATTTGGTTAAGCAAAAGAACTAAAGTAAATATACATTGTCCTAACATGAAAAATTATAAAACCAAAGTGGATGGTTAAATATGAAGCTGTGCATAACTGTAAGTCATCTTAAACAAGTGGGTGGACAGCAGGATAGGTAAGGAAACAATCCAAAAATATCTACAAAAAGTTGGATGAATTGGGGGGTCCAAGATGGCAGTGACCATATCTAAGGCACACAGGATCTGAAACTCTGTAATTGGTGAATGGATGGGCAGCTGAAGCCAGAGCATCCACATTGAGGCTTCCTGGGCGAGAGGAGAAAACACAGGACCTGGGAAAGTTTGGATCCAGGTCACCTGTGGACATCTCTGAGGACTGAGAGTGGAGAATATTCAACCCCTTGTACTTCCCTTTTCCCCAAGCACTGGTGTCCCTGCTCAACAAGGTGGCCAGCAGTGGCCTCTGCCCCAAGCACTGAGACTGATTGGATGAGACCCCAGTGTTGCCCCCAGCTCAAGCCTCAGTGCTCAGTGATTGAAAAGGCACAGATGGGCCTCCTGGCAGGTGCTGCTGTGGCAGGACAGCAGCTTGTCCAAGTACAAACCTCAGCACACTCACTGACTAAAAGAGCACAGGCCAGCCTCCCAGAGATGCCTCTAGAGCAGGATAGTGGCTAGTCCAATTAGGAGACTCCCGCGCTCTCTGTGACTGATGCTACAGAGGCATACAAGTCACTCGCCCCTGTGGGCAAAAATCTGAGAGTAGAGAACAGGGGGAAGCCCTGTGCTTTCTAATTAAGCTTGCAAGCAAGTAGATGCACCTTTAAGTGAATGTGCACAGAGCCCCAGAACCAGGGTCTCTCTACACTAGCAGCCAGTCATCTGATCCCTCTTACCCACACCTCCACTGTGGGCAACATAAGGATCCTTGGAAGAGCATTGTCAACTCTGAAGCCCCTGCTCTGTGGGTTTCCCAGTGGAGTCCAAGCAAAAATTCCTGGAACCCAGACAGATCTGAATACCAGGAGAAGAGTACAACAAGCCTGTATACCAATGAAGTATTCAGAGCACCAGTGCATGCACATTGCATCCCCAAAATGGACAGCACTGACATCTCCTCCTCATCCCTCACTCTCAAACCCTGTACTCTAAAGCGTCACCCTTCAGGCACCTACAAGCTCCTGCACCCTATCTGTCAAAGCACACTGCCACACACATGCCTGTGCTTGCACATATGTGCCTGTAACCTTCCCCCCTTAGCTACAGCTGAAACACCAACATCCACTCTCAGACCAGTGGACCTCTCTTACCTTCCTGAAGAATACTCCATACTCCAGAGACACATAGACCCAGTCTGAAGTACAGACTCCAGGAACAAACACTGAAGATTTTACAGATAATCAGATGGCTAGAGATCAGCATAAGAAAACATCCAACAAAAATCAGGACATCATGGCTTCACCATCAACCTGAAAAATCAATGAATATTTTAATTGATTGGAAAAAAGGAAAATTATATTTAAGCTATATTTATCCAGTCATTAGAGGCACATAAACAAAAAATGAACAAAGCTCCCAAAGAAACACAGGCAAATACAGCCAAACAAATGGAGTCACATGTAGAGGCACAAGGAGTGGCATATAGAGGAAACGGACAAAAAAATAGAGGCCATCATGGAAAGATAGGAATCCACATACAAACAGATGAAAGGAATGGTGCAAGAAATGAAAACAGGAAGTTGTCTCCTGTGCCAATGAGTTAAAGGCTCTTCCCCAATTTTACTTCTAACCTATTTAGTGTGTCTGGTTTTATGTTGAAACCTTTGATCCACTTGGACTTTAGTTTTGTGCAAGGTGATAAATATGGATCTATTTTCATTTTTCTGCATGTAGACATCCAGTTGGACCAGCACCATTTTTTGAAGATGCTGTCTTTTTTCCATTGAATGGTTTTGGCTTTTTTGTCAAATTCGAGTATTCATAGGTGTGTGGGTTTATTTCTGGATCTTCTGTTTGGTTCCATTGATCCACCTTTCTGCTTTTATGCCAATAACATACATTTTTTATTACTATTGCTCTGTAATACATCTTGAGATCAGGGGTGCAGATACCTCCAGATGATCTTAGCCAGAATCTGGAAACAACCCAGATGTCCATCAACAGAGGAATGGATACAGAAATTGTGGTACATTTACACAATGGAATACAACACAGCAATTAAAAACAAGGAAATCATGAAATGTGCAGGCAAATGGTTGGATCTAGAAAAGATCATCCTGAGTGAGGTATCCCAGGAGAAGAATGACACACACAGTATGTACTCACTTAAGAGTGGATACTAGACCTATAAGATAGGATAAACATATGAAAGTCTGTACACCTAAAGAAGATAAACCAGAAAGAGGACCCGGGGTAAGATGATAAATCCTCACTTAAAAGACAAATGGGATGAACACTGGATGTAGGAGAAAACAAGTAACAAGACTGGAGCCTACCACAGAGGGCCTCTGAAAGACTCTACCTAGCAGTGTATCAAAACAGATACGGAGACTCATAACCAAACCTTCTGCAGAGTGCAGGGAATAATATGAAAGAAGGGGGAGTTAGTATGATCTGGAGAGGACAGGAGCTCCACAGGACCAAATATATTAGGGTACAGGGGTCTTTTATGAGACTGTTTCTCCAACCAAGAAAAATGTATGGATATATTGTAGAACCCCTGCTCAGATGTAGCCCATGGTTGCTCAGTATCCAAGTGGGTTCCTTAGTAAGGGGAAAAGGAACTGTTTCTGACATGAACTCAATGAATG
Organism: Rhombomys opimus; assembly: GCA_010120015.1. Classification (NCBI taxonomy): domain Eukaryota; kingdom Metazoa; phylum Chordata; class Mammalia; order Rodentia; family Muridae; genus Rhombomys; species Rhombomys opimus. The sequence continues at coordinate 1,977,296 of REGO01000322.1, forward strand.
GCTCTTTCACCTCCCCCTGCCAAGGGAGGAGCAGCCTTGCTAGGCCATAGAGGAGGAATTTGCAGGCAATCCTGAAGATGCCTGATAAGCTAGGGTCAGATGGAAGGGGAGGAGGACCTCCCCTATCAATGGACTTGGAAAGGAATGGGGAGGAGATGAGAGAGGGAGGATGAGATTGAGAGGGAATGAGGGAGGTGGCTATGGCTGGGATACAAAGTAAATAACCTATGATTAATATAAAAAATAAAAATAATTAAAAAATAATAAATCATGGTTGGCTAGAATAAAAAAAAATGAAATGAAAACAGAATTAGAATCAATAAAGACAAAATAGATACCGGGAAATCCCTGGAGCTAGTGAACTTAGAGAAAAGATCAGGAAACACAAGGAAAAGCATCAACAACAGAATATAAAATATAGAAGGAAGAATCTCAGGTGCTAAAGATACAATTGCAGAAATGGATATATCTCTCAAAGAAAAACTGAAATCAGAAAATTTGAAAACACAAAGCATGCAAGAAATCAAGGACACCATGAAAAAGACAAAATCTAAGAAAAATAAGAATAGATGAAAAAAGAAGATTGCAGGCTCCAAAGTTCAAAAAATATTTTCAAGAAAATCATAGAAGAAAAATTTCCCAACTTAAAGAAAGAAATGTCCATAACATCAAGAGGCCTACAGAATACCAAATAGACTAGACCAGAAAAGAAACTCCTCACACCACATAATACTCAAAACACTAAACCTACAGAACAACAAAAACAACAACAAAAATATGAAAAGCAGCAAAGGAAAAAAGCCAAGTAACATACAAAGGTAGACCTATCCGAATCGTACCAGTCTTCTCAACAGAAACTATGAAAGCCAGAAGGGCCTTGGCAGATGTCATGCAAACTCTAAGAGATCACAGATGCCAACCCAGACTACTATACCCAGCAAAGCTTTCAATCAACATAAATGGAGAAAACAAAATATTCTATGACAAAAGTAAACTTAATCAATATCTACACAGCAACCCAGCCCTATAGAAGATACTAAAAAGGAAAACTCAAATCCAATCAAATCAACTCTACCCAAGAAAACACAGGACATAGATAACTTCACAACAAAGAATTAAAAGAAAGCAAGCACTGAAACACAGTAACACCACCAACTCCACAATAAAAGGAATGACCTAGAACCCCTGCACAAATGTAGCCCATAGCAGCTCAGTCTCTAAGTGGGATTCCTAGTAATAGGAACAGGGGCGGTCTCTGACATGAACTCAGTTGCTGGCTCTTTAATCACTACCCCTGATTAGGGAGCAGTCTTAGCAGGCCACAGAGGAAAACAATGCAGCCAGTCCTGATAAGACTTGATAGGCTAGAGTAAGAGGAAAGTGGAGGATGACCTCCCCTATCAATGGACTTGGGGAGGGGCATTAGGAGACGATGAGGCAGGGAGGATGGGATTGGGAGGGGTTGAGGGAGGGGGCTGTATTGGGATACAAAGTGAATAAACTGTAATGTATACAAATATAAATTAATTTTAAAAATGTGAAATAAAAGTTGGAGTAATGGAATGAATAAATCATTAATATGGAAAGGAATCTTTAAAACATAATATATCTAATGTGAATATAAAAAGATCATGTGGGTTTTACAGTATGAAAATTAGCTGAGATATTTTTTTGCAGTCTTACATTGCTTCAGTAATTGTTTCTTGTATAAGTTAATGAAGAATACTCTTCATTCCTTCTAAGAAATAATATGTGAATTTCCCCACCCAAATAATGAAGAATCTTTGATAGAAATGAGTTAAAACTTATCAATAGCAAGATCACAGGACAATATCCTGTGATGACCCAATTTCCTTAGAAGTGGTCTGCATTTTTCTGAAAAGTAATCAATATTTTGCTTTCTTATCCATAATTTCTCTGTGTTTCCCTTAACATAATGAATGCTTTTAATTAGTACTTGGAAGTTCTTAAGTGAAGCTCTATTATTTGTCCAAATTACGACAAGCAACCTCTGTTTCCTTCCTAGCCCTTTAAGAAAATGGTCGAAGGTTAGTCCTTTCCCATCCCTCTGGCACTGTGCTGACCCAGGGGAGCTTCCAGACCTTTAATCATGCCCCTGTGCTCCTGGATGCAAGCAACATTGCCACATATTGCACATCGTTAATACCAAGTCTCTAGTTTCATTAATGGTTAGTTTTTGTGAACACATCAGTTGCTTGCTCTGATTCCCAATTATAGTGGTAAAGAAAACAGCCAGCTAGTTCACATATAAAAATACAGCTTTAAAGGTGATTAGATTGCCTGAAAAGATGGAGCAGTGGCTAAAGGCGTTTGGTGGTCCTGGGAAAAAGTAAGTTGGTTTCTAGCAACCACGTGGTGGCTCACAACTGTCTATAACTCAATGTCCTAGGGATCTGACACTTTCTTTTCACCTTGTTGGGTACCAAGCATGCATGAAGTGCACAAACGTTTATGCATGTACTCACTGCAGCACATAATAAAAATAAGTGCATTTAAAAAATTATTTAGGAGTCTTTTTAGTCATTTCTCTAGAGTAATATACTCAAGGGAAAGGATATATAGAAAATTATATACAAGCAATGGTAAAATAATAGTTAGAATTTAATTAAACTTATTTTTAAATCATTTAGGGACAGAGTTTTGTATCACAATATGACTGCAATGTGGATAGGCAAATGTTAACAGTGTGTGACCTGATAAAACAGATTGTCTATAAAGAGAATCTGCTATAGAATCAAATATAAGCAACCTACCCATGGCAGGGTCTCTGTTTGTGCTGGTTCTTATTTTTCCTCTGCAAGAGTTGAACTTTTGTTATTCTTGACTCTGTTTGGGGAAATATTTTTCTTTCTTTTTTTTTGTCCATACTGAGTGGTTTTCAGAAATGCAAGTTTTAACACATGAACTTATATTTCTGTAATTTGTTGGGCTGACATTGGGCAGCTGACTCTTATGGATTTGTCTCTTTTTTATTTTATTTTATTTTTGATTTTTTTTTATTTTTATCAGTTGCATTTTATTAATTCTGTATCCCAGCCGTGCCCCGAACCCTCATTCCCTCCCAGTCCCTCCCTCCCTCCCTC